>CM061142.1:413047753-413516385 GCA_030789695.1 Scilla litardierei
GAATTCAAACGGTAACTTACCACATAAGACAGTTGACTGATGAAGAGAAGACATGCGCATGTAAAACTAACAGGCGACTGTAAATCCTTCTACAGGCGACTGGCCATAATATGGGTAAGTTGAGAAACCTCAGAAAGTTTTGGAAAGACATGACAGGCGACTGATGTGGAACACACAGGCGCCTGTGCCATGTGCAGGCGACTGTGAAACCAACATCAGTCGACTGTAACTAATAATAGAAACTTTCCAGAGAGCAGAGTTTGCAAAGGAATCATAGATAGACGACTGTTGAAGCATTGACAGTCGACTGTGCCTTGGACAGGCGACTGTCAATTCAACATCAGTCGACTGACCAAATGAAGAAAAAAGTGACCTTTGGGCTGTTGAGAGACATGCGACTGATTAACAAATCACATGCGACTGTAGCTTGGACAGGCGCATGTATTTTGTACAGCAGTCGCCTGATAGATATTAAATCTAAAAGGCCCAAAAATCAATTGATAAAGTATGTGCATAACAGGCGACTGTAGAACAAATCACAGCCGACTGTTTTGAGACAGGCGCCTGTAAATTGTTCAGCAGTCGCCTGATGAAGTCCCAAAATGCACATGCTTGAGAAATGTGAATTGGAGTCTAAGGAAATGTGATCTAATGATTTCCTAAGATAGAAATAAAGATATGTGTGTGCTCCAACATAGTTCTACTTCTAAGCTACATACTAGAAGAGAATAAGAAGATTACATTTTGTAGAAGTCTCACTTCTATCCAAAGTATGAGCTTGAAGTCTTCTAGGAGCTCCAATCACCATCTTTAATCATCCAATCCACTTTTCATGCTTCCATTGATCTTTAAGTGACATCCATTGCTAATTGATCTTCATGACATACTCAGGCAATGGATTTACTGTAAATAGGGGATTAGTCACAAGTATTTATGTTTGCTCATCATTAACACCAAGTATGGAGAAGTCCAATGATCAATATTCTCCCACTTTTTGATGATGACAAACAAACATAAACAAAAGATAAATAACTGTGCTTAATGAAAAGTTACTCCCCCTACATAGATGCCAATCAAGTTAGTCAATGTAAATAGGGGCATCTATAGATCAATTGAAGCGAGCATGATTTTCTTGAAATCTTGAAATCTATGATTTTATAATCCAAGTTCATTATATCTTACTCCCCCTTAATCTAAGGCAACTTCAATCTTAGATTCAAGTTTAGAATTAGAATTTACTTAGCACATAATTATGATATGTTATGTTTATTTCTATCTCCCTATAGCATTATCCAAAAAGTGGAAGTAGAATAACAACAACAATATCGCTAAATAAGTACTAAAACAATCATGAGAGTCTAAAGATAGGATGTATATCAAATGTGATGCCAACATATAATCTGAGAAAAAATAATCAGAAGGTGCATCTCATTGATATATATATATATATATATATATATATATATATATATATATATATATGGCAATCTTCGGGTGCGAAAAAAGCCATGCGAAAGCCGTGCGAAAACATTTTTTTTATTTTTTTGAAATTTTTTTTTGAAATTTTTTTTATGCTTAATCCATACAATTATATTCCCCAGGGAAAATAATGGGTGAACCCGTTGGAGATTAGAGCACCCATCCACCTGTTACAAATTTAACGGTCTCAAAACGTGCGAATTTGATGAAATGCCTTGATCGAAGGCCAAATGACATTATTTCTCAACCATTATTTTTTGAGGGGGGTATAACAACATATAATGAGGGTGGAAAAAAGAATTTTTGAAAAAAAAATTTCAAAAAAAAACTAAAAACATTTTCGCACGGTGCGAAATGTTCTCACATGAAGATTTACCTATACACACACACACACACACACACACACACACACACACACACACACACACACACACCAAAAACCTATAAACACAAGAAATCGTAGTTGACTAAAGGAACAAGAATTCAATATCAATATTTCAAAACAAATGAGAAAAACATCTCACATCACATCATGTACATAATATAACATACAAAGAGAGACAATTTCACAATGTTCACACAAATCAACATAAAAAATTGAGACACAGTGTGAAGCAGCATATGATAAAGTAAAAGCATTGTCATATATATATAATCAAAAGATACAGGGAGTACAAAATACAACATCAACTCCATGTATATCAAAAGATATGACTAACATACATACATCATCATCATTCATCAGTGAGTAACTCTCTGATGAAGTCAAAAACATACCAGGAGAACAAGGGACTACCTCATAATACTATAACAGCATCCAGAGGTACATACTGCCAAAAATATATACACATACACAAACCAAAACAAAAAGCAATCCTATGGTGAGTAGAGGTAGAGCAACATCAGTCAATCTGAATGACAGAGGAGTCCGAAGGGCGACCAGAGCGAAGGAACACCAGTCTGGAAGAGCGATGAGTAGGATGTTGAGTATTGGTGTTTTATACCAATCTTATTTTGATGATGATCACAACATTATGTTGTTGCTAATGATTCTCATGTTTTAGTCTCACAGTTTAATTCCTAGAATATCTTTCTTGGAGACTAATCACTTGGTGCAAGGATGGACATCAAGTGAAGAAGGGCCATAGTTGGACTCAAAGAGTGCCAAAGCTTGGAGATGGTGGAGAGAACTCAAGGCATCAAGATTGAAAACTTAGACTTTTTTGAGAAGCATTGTAATCCATGTATTTTACTTTATTGCTTTCTCCCTCTTCTGAGTCTAGGGTTAATGTAATGCCTTGTTAGATAGTTTACTCATTCATGCATATGCATTTAACCATCTTAGTGAGCCATAGGATTATCATAGAATCCAACCCAATAGGTTCACTCTGTCCAAATACTCATTTGGATTCTTTGGCTTTCCGTCAGTCGCCTTCTGAAGGAAACACAGTCGACTGGGTGATTTCCAGTCACCTGTAGATCCTTCTACAGTCGCCTGACATGCACAGCTCAAGTCAACATTTCAATTGACTCAAACTTGAGCTTTACGCACAGTCGTCTGTCGATCAGTTTACAGTCGCATGTAGATTGGTCATCAGTCGCCTGTATAACGTAAGTGCATTCTCTGCATCTCTCTGTTGTTTCTCCATCTCTTACTGCAGACGACTGATGAAGAGTATACAGTCGCCTGATTTCTTGACAGTCGACTGCAGTATTAACATCAGTCGCCTGTACGAAGAATTGGAGAAAGAGTGCAGCTCTCTGTTTCGATCCATCCCCTGCAGCAGTCGCCTGCTGAAGGATTAACAGGCGCCGGTCCTGTTTGTCAGTCGACTATATTGACTTCTTCAGTCGACTGTCCTGGCTCAGATTATAGCCGTTGGATATTTTCTAGCCGTTGATCAGTCGACTGTCTTTTGATCAACAGTCGACTGTTCCTGTCGTTTTCACCCAGTTTCTAGCCGTTGCAGATTTGTTCATTTGGCTGTTTTCTTGGGTTTTTGGGCTTGATATGGGGTTCCTATATATATGAGTGTGCTGCCATCACTTGAGAACTCTTGACAACACTTGATAACTCTTGACTCTATAGAAAATCTCAAGAGATCAATAAGCAACTCTCAAGCTCCATCATTTCCCTCAATTGAGCATTCATCTTTCTTCATGCATAGAAGTCCAGCTCAAGGGAAATCATCCAAGTGCTTTCAAGCATATTCCTACACTTGAAGATCCTCTTCCATGCCTTGCATTCATTCACAAGTAAGCATCTCAAGGCATAGGTAAGAATATTTACTTTACCTGATGTAACTTGTTTTCCTATTTCTCTTTGTGGGATTATGATACTCTCTTTGTGGGAGTTTCTCTCTTTGTGGGAGGTTGTCTCTTTGTGGGACTAGGTAATTCTCTTTGTGGGAATTAACTCTCTTTGTGAGAGTTCTAGTGTCCTAGTGTAGGGCTAACCCTAATTCTCTTAGTGGGAGTTAGTGATTCTCTGTATGGGAGTCTTGATCCTCGTGTAGGATTGGTTGGGTCCTTGTGTAGGGCATAAATCCTCTTTGTGGGGTATCTCCTTGTGAGATTTGTATTCACTTCTCTGTGTGGGAATATAGTGAATATTGGTGTGGCTGGATGTACCCAAGTTTGGGGAACCAGGGTAAAACTGTGTGTTTGCGTTTGGATTAATTGTGCCTTTTAATTCCTCTTGCATTTATAATTCCGTATTTGCAAGTTAAATTTTAATTGGACAATTTTATTTCCATTACATTATTCACCCCCTTCTAGTGTGTGTTGTTAGTATTGCAAGGGTAAGGCGATCCTTACAATTGGTATCAGAGCGAGGTTAAAGCATACTGCAACGATGGCATTCAACGCCTCATCCGCGTCTCATGAAGAAGGTCACTCAACCATTCGACCCCCGCTCTTCAACGGAACCAACTACCCGAGTTGGAAGATCAGGATGATGATCTACATGGAGGGTCAAGACCTATGGGACATCACAGAGGTGCCATTTGAGAAGCCCACTACTCCCACGGCTTCAAGGATAAAGGCGGAGAAGGACTCGATCAAGTTCAATGCGAGAGCTATGAACGCATTACATTACGCTCTCTCAGCAAATGAGTTCAACCGCATCTCCATGTGCAAAACGGCCAACGATATTTGGCATACCTTGGAGATTTGTCATGAAGGGACAACGAAGGTAAAGAAATCTAAACAAACTGTGTTTAGATCTAAATATGAAATGTTTAAGATGCAGGAATGCGAAATTATTTCAGAGATGTCCTCAAGGTTCACTGAGATCGTGAACGCTTTGGAGGGACTCGGGAAGATGATTTCCCATCGTGTAGAGAACATCCTTGACTCTCTCACACCTCGTTGGGAGTCAAAGGCCAACGGAATTTTGGAGTCATATGACACATCCAAATATACCGTTGAGGAGTGCATTGGTAATCTCATGGCGTATGAAGTAAAGCTTCAACACAAGAAGGAGATTCAACATACAAAGCCCGAGAAGCTAGAGAAGCAAAAGGGGGTTGCATTCCATGCCAAGGAGGAGCCAATGAAGTAGAGGAGGAAATTCCATCGAGAAGCTCCTAGTGAAGAAGATGAGCAAGAAGATGCTAGTGGAGAAGAAATTCAGGAGCTTGCCGAGCAATTCAAAGCATTCCTCAAGTGCAAGTAAGGTAAGTCTTTGTCAAAGTTTGCCTCAAATATTAACAAGGTTCCTACTTGTTACACTTGCAGTAGAAAAGGTCACTTGTCCACCGAATGCCCTTCCAAACCCAACAAAGAAACTTACAAGGGTAAAGGGAAGAAGCATTGGAAAGGAAGGTCCAAGTCCAAAAATCACAAGAAGGGACTTGTCGGGACCTTTGATGATTCGAGTGAGGACACTTCGAGTAACGAAGAAGAGGATACAAAGGAGGATGCTCACACATGCTTTGTATCCATTGATGGTCATACACCAATCCCCTCCGGATTAAATGAAGAAGAGTTGGATGCTTGGCTTGACGCATACAATTTCTATGAGGATTCGTGCCTCATGGCTATGGAGGAGAAGTCGTCATCAAGCTCTTGCAAGGATGATGATGATGTTGTTGAGATCGAGGAGGAAAAGATCTCATACGAGGAGCTCAAGATCAATTTTGACTTGGTCTCTGAAAAGTCTAGTAAGTGCATCAACTCTTACAATAGATTAAAAGCAAAATATAAGATTGCTAAGAGTAGATTGCATGAACTAGATATTGCAAGTGTAATTCATGATGAAAGGCATGTGTATGACACTTGTGAGAGAGACACACTTCTCTCTCAAGTTAAGGAATTGAGCCTTACAAATGAAAAACTTGTTGCTCAAAACCTTAGCTTAGATGCTCACATTCAACAACTTACGTTGAAATGTGAAGAGGAATCCCGTAAGCTCATAAGCTTTGTGTATTCTAGGGATTCACTCCACGATTTGTTGGAAAAACAACATCCGGTAAATCATAGAGGAGGTTTGGGTTATATTCAAAATGTGGTTCCCAAACCCACCTCTAATTCCTCTTATGGTGTAAATACAGGAAATATTACTAAAGTACCTAAGAAGAATCACCATGCTTTCTTGTACAACAATAACATCAACAAGAAGCATGTAGATCACGAGGTAATGAGGAAGAATGAAAAATCTTCATTTTTTGCTAAGAAGCAAAATCCTCATTCTTTGCATGTCAAGAAATTTGTTTCTACACTTAAGCATGCCACATCCCCCCCCCCCTCTTGCAAAGGCAAAACCCTTGCCTAGGAATCCCTTTAGATTATGGATTCCTACTAAGGTTAGTGTACACAAGAGGGATAGTTACATCAACTCTCTAGTTAGGGATGTGATCACCTCATGTGATTACATTAGGAAATCAAACTCCTCTTGGGTTTGGTTACCTAATGTTTAGGTTTCCCACACACATATGCATATTGCATGGGTATTGTGCTTGAATGTTTATTTTTAGCATACCCATTGTTTATGTGTGTTTCATGATTTTGAAAATATTTTCAAACTTATTCTTCATGAAAATGGGAACCTTGGGGTTTATTGACATGCATGCATTTTTATCCATGTGTATGTCAATGGGGGAGTTAAATATGTTTAAATTAATTTAAGACATATTTTAACTCTCATTTCGGAGGTTATTTGAGATCATTATTTACATTTGGTTATTTTGGGTCTCAAACCAAACCTCTTGTTTATTGCCTACATGTTTCATGTTTCATTATTTTTGGCAATATCCTTGTGTATCATTGAAGCTTGATTTTTCCATATCTATTGCTTTGATACACTTTAGGCCCATGGCTCCATTAATTATAATTGATATTAGATCCTAGAAGTCAAAAGTTGACCATTTCTATGATCTAGGGGGAGCATGGGATAGTGAATTGATACCCACTAAATTTTTAAATTTGGTATCATACATATCTTTCTTTTCTTGCATATTGTCACATCTTGGTTAAGATGACAAAGGGGGATATATTTGATGTTCACCTTTTTGACGATGTCAAGGGGGAGAGATATATGCATTATGTGATCATATCTATAGGGGGAGAGATATATGCATATGCATATGGGGAGAGATATCTCTATAGGGAGAGATATATGGGATTAGATAAACCATTCATGTTTGCATGCTTTTATTCTTTGCAATTAGTTTATGTAATCCATGCCTATTATATGCCACCATGTTTTTATTGGTATTTTGAGTTTTTACCATTGTGTAGCTCATTATGTAATTGGTGCATATAAGTAAGGGGAGATCATTAGCATTGTGCTTTAATTCTTTATGATTTACATAATGTATGTCATCATCAAAAAGGGGGAGATTGTTGAGTATTGGTGTTTTATACCAATCTTATTTTGATGATGATCACAACATTATGTTGTTGCTAATGATTCTCAAGTTTTAGTCTCATAGTTTATTTCCTAGAATATCTTTCTTGGAGACTAATCACTTGGTGCAAGGATGGACATCAAGTGAAGAAGGGCCATAGTTGGACTCAAAGAGTGCTAAAGCTTGGAGATGGTGGAGAGAACTCAAGTCATCAAGATTGAAGACTTAGACTTTTTTGAGAAGCATTGTAATCCATGTATTTTACTTTATTGCTTTCTCTCTCTTCTGAGTCTCGGGTTAATGTAATGCCTTGTTAGATGGTTTACTCATTCATGCATATGCATTTAACCATCTTAGTGAGCCTTAAGATTATCATAGAATCCATCCCAATAGGTTCACTCTGTCCAAAGACTCATTTGGAGTCTCTGGCTTTCCGTCAGTCGCCTTCTGAAGGAAACACAGTCGACTGGGTGATTTCAGTCGCCTGTAGATCCTTCTACAGTCGCCTGACATGACAGCTCAAGTCAACATTTCAATTGACTCAAACTTGAGCTTTACGCACAGTCGTCTGTCGATCAGTTTACAGTCGCTTGTATTTTTACAGTCGCATATAGATTGGTCATCAGTCGCCTGTATAGCGTAAGTGCATTCTCTGCATCTCTCTGTTGTTTCTCCATCTCTTACTGCAGACGACTGATGAAGAATATACTGTAACGACTGGTTTTCATGTATCTGGATTTATTATATTATATTATATGTTTTGGTGGATTTTCTCCTCATGTGTGGTTTTCGTTTCCGTAGCTTCATTTTCGATCGTTTCGTCGCGTTTTTCTAGCTTCTTCTTTAGAATCGTCGATTTCGGAGTAAGTCATTCGTGGCGGGCTTCATATCGGTCATATCTTATTGTTAGATCAAGCCTAGGAGTCTTAGGAATCGATCCCGGAGCTTCATGCTCCATTTCGGAACTTTCGGTGCACGTTAGCCGGAACAAGAAGGGGAACCGACCGACTAGATGACGATTTAGTCGGTCGGCAAACCTTCATGGACCGACTAGTGGGCTTTGTAAATTATTCAGGAGTTACTGTTTCTCGTTAGTCGGTCTAAGAACATTTGTCGACCGACTAGGTTGCAAACTAGTCGGTCAGCAATCGTTCTTTAACCGACTAACTTTATGTTCATTTTGATGCCAAGTACTATTCATTCTTAGTCGGTCTAAGAACGTTCATCGACCGACTAGATGACAAACTAGTCGGTCAGTAGTTGTTCTTTGACCGACTAAATCTAAATCCTATTTTTGTACAGGAGTTACTGTTTGGACTTAGTCGGTCTGCGTTGGTCAACCGACCGACTAGTTCCCAAACTAGTCGGTCAGTGGTTGTTCTTTGACCGACTAACTAGTGTCGAAACCCTAATTTCTGGGCAGCCGCCAGCACTCCCTATTTAAACCCCACCCACGATTTCTTTCATCCCTCTTTCATTTTTCTGAGCCCCTTTCTTCCCCAAATCACTCTCCAACATTTCTCCAAGCCATTCCTTCCTCCCTTGGAGTTTCCCTCTCCATTTTGGCCTACCACCATGCCCTAGGTCATCTCCAATACCCAAAACCCCCCAAAACCCCATTTCTCCATATTTTCCCCATCCATTCCAGATCTGAACCCTAGGTTCCCCAGATCATTTCTTCCGTTGCCGTGCTCGCTCGGCATCGTTCTTCCGCTTCCGATACGGTAATAAATCGATCTCTTGATATTCTCATAGCCCATTTGTGTTTTTGTGAAACCCTAATAAAACTAGGTTGGATGTTGTTCTAATGTTGTTTTGCCATGGCAGTGATCACTTTTCCGTAACTAGCATTTGTGTGACGGCCTCGTTGATCGTCATCCTCGGTGCTAGGCAAGTGAAACTTGCCACTTAGGGTTTTGGGCCATGCCTTAGGCCATTTGCTTGTTGTAGGCGTAAAAGAGACTAGGCGACGAAATGATACTCGCCTAGGCACAATTTCAGGAACTAGCTTGACAACGAAGCTAGGACCGTCATTTATCATGTTGCATAACTATCATGTCATGTTTAATTTTGATTAACGGTACGCGAATTAATTGTCATCCATGCTATCCATGTTGTATGTCGCATTCGTAGCACACGCTACAATACTTGTGTTTCCTGGCCCCTGTTCCAGAAGCGGGCTACGTGAGTTGGTTGATAGCCAATGCCCGATCTACTTGTTTACCGGCTAGGCACCTGCGTTGCAGGCATAACCCTACGCCATATTTGTTAAATACACTTCCTGGCTCGTGTTCCAGAAGCGAGCATTCCGTGTTCGGGGTAATTCCCTGGCTCGATACACGTGGAGGGGTAGAGATAAACGGTCACTTGAGCTTAGGAGTTGGCCCGATCAGCCACTCTAACCAACATGCGGAATCTCTGTGCACAACTTGTTTACTTGACTTGTTCACTTGACGTGAACCACTTGACTTGTACTTGTCCGTGTTTTACTTGTTATCCATGACATACTTGCTACTTGTACTTCCCTTACTAGTCACTTCCATACTATACTTGCCATGCCATGCATCATACTATAACTGCTAGGTTGCTAGTTTACCTTACCTTCAGTTTCCTTGCCCAAGTCTTTTAGACTTGCTGACATGTGCCCCTTTACTCTTTTGGGTGACACATGTTAGATCCCGATCCTGAGTCTGTTGTTGAGGACGAGGTGTTTGCGGACGTCGTGCCCGAGTCTGTGGTTGGCGAGGAGTACGTGGACACTGGGGACCAGTCCTAGTGTCTTCGTTGAGCTTTCCCCTTTTGTTTTAGACTACTGTAGTTGTCGGTGCGCAGCACCTATACTCTGTTTACGTTTTTCTTTGTTTGGCCTTGTTCTGGGCCTTTAGACTCTTTCTTTTAGCCTGGTGGATTTTCTGGATGTTGAACTTAATTTTAATGTTGGACAATTTCTGAGATTGAGACTTTGTTTCTGTCTCTCCTTGTGTTATTATTGTTGTTCCGTTTGTGGTTACAGGGACCTGCTTATGTTTTATTGACGCTTATCAGGTTTGGGGCTTCACAGCTCCACTCTCGTGCGGACCTTTTCACGTCTCGCCTCCATTTTAGGGAAGCGGGGCGTGACATATACAGTCGCCTGATTTCTTGACAGTCGACTGTAGTATTAACATCAGTCGTTTGTGCGAAGAATTGGAGAAAGAGTGCAGCTCTCTGTTTCGATCCATCCCCTGCAGCAGTCGCCTGCTGAAGGATTAACATGCGCCGGTCCTGTTTGTCAGTTGACTGTATTGACTTCTTCAGTCGACTGTCCTGGCTCAGATTATAGCCGTTGGATATTTTCTAGCCGTTGATCAGTCGACTGTCTTTTGATCAACAGTCGACTGTTCCTGTCGTTTTCACCCAGTTTCTAGCCGTTGCAGATTTGTTCATTTGGCTATTTCCTTGGGTTTTTGGGCTTGATATGGGGTTCCTATATATATGAGTGTGTTGCCATCACTTGAGAACTCTTGACAACACTTGATAACTCTTGACTCTATAGAAAATCTCAATAGATCAATAAGCAACTCTGAAGCTCCCTCATTTCCCTCAATTGAGCATTCATCTTTCTTCATGCATTGAAGTCCAGCTCAAGGGAAATCATCCAAGTGCTTTCAAGCATATTCCAACACTTAGAGATCCTCTTCCATGCCTTGCATTCATTCATGAGTAAGCATCTCAAGGCATAGGTAAGAGTATTTACTTTACTTGGTGTAACTTGTTTTCCTATTTCTCTTTGTGGGATTAGGATACTCTCTTTGTGGGAGTTTCTCTCTTTGTGGGAGGTTGTCTCTTTGTGGGACTAGGGAATTCTCTTTGTGGGAATTAACTCTCTTTGTGGGAGTTCTAGTGTCCTAGTGTAGTGCTAACCCTAATTCTCTGAGTGGGAGTTAGTGATTCTTTGTGTGGGAGTCTTGATCTTCATGTAGGATTGGTTGGGTCCTTGTGTAGGGCATAAATCCTCTTTGTGGGGTATCTCCTTGTGAGATTTGTATTCACTTCTCTGTGTGTGAATATAGTGAATATTGATGTGGCTGTATGTACCCAAGTTTGGGGAACCAGGTTAAAACTGTGTGTTTGCGTTTGGATTAATTGTGCCTTTTAATTCCTCTTGCATTTATAATTTCGCATTTGCAAGTTAAATTTTAATTGGACAATTTATTGCCATTACACTATTCACCCCCCCTTTAGTGTGTGTTGTTAGTATTGCAAGGGTAAGGCGATCCTTACATAGGACACACACGAGCCTTCTTCTTTGATGACAAAGCACCTGTAGGAGTAGGGGTCTCCACATGATCAGGCACAGAAGGCTGACCAACGAGAGTAGTAACAGGAACAGAGGGCAGAACATCAGTAGATGAAGGCTGGGTGAACTCAGTAGTAGGTACCTGAGTATCAACTGAAGGATGAGGGACAGCAGAATAGGGAGCATCCTTGGAAGGAGGGAACAGAGCCTAGAGGGCGACTGGTACCGGAAAGCCGTGATACTGAAACGACTTATAGTTCAGCTCAAGAAGGAGCGAAAGCTTTCTGATCCATGTCTGAAACTTTCGTTTCAAGTGAAGAAACTCGGTCATTCAGTTGAACGAGGAGAGCGTCATCCGACGGAGCTGGAAGTGGAGGAGAGAATGGCTTGGCAATAAGCGGAGGAGAGGGTTCAACCTCAGTAGCTGAAGGAAGAGGATCAGCGACTGAAATCCCCAGACACTCTTCAGTGGATGGCGATGACAGCAGATGTCACACCCCGCTACCCCAAATAGGGAGGATCGGCGTGACAAGCCGCGGTATTAGGAATACCCAGCGCTAATATGTATACTAAATGACTCGCAGGCCACTGCAACTGCTGAGGAAATACAGGTAGTAAAGTACGAACTGAAAAAAACAGAACAGTACAGCTCCAACCCAAAAGAAAGTACAAGGTACCACAACACTGGCAGCAAAGTAAAGTACTACAATCAGAACACCCAGACTTCACAGAGCACCATAACTATGCAACTAGTACCGTACAAGTCCACTGTACAACCCTAAACAGCAAAAGTTCCCACAAAAGTACAAATCAACCCTACGGGGTACGAAGGGAACATGGGCACAACATTACTATCATCACACACACACAACAAATGACTACACCATGCGACCCACACTGACCACAAACACTACGAACCCTGTTGAGACGAGCTGCACTCCGGGGTCTCCACTCCCGGACCCGCCGCCTGAGAACTAGTACCTGGACCTGAAGGGGGAAAGGACACGTCACAGCGTGCCCAATAGGAACTCCACAACTCTACTACTCTAATCATAGTGCACACAACAAGGAAGCACAACAAGAAAAAGGCATCACATTCCAAAGTTGCTGTTTTTTTTGTGTCTTTATCGATTAGTTTTCATGCATGAATTCGAAACCTCAGTAACGGGTCAGACATCGGGGACTGGACCTCACCCGGTAAGGTGGGTGGAATGCTACGACTTCCCGAGACAAGCTCTTACGAAAGAAGCCGTTCACCAACACAACCAACTCAACCACGACCACACCAACTCCCCGCCGCTGAGGGCCCGTCAGGAATGGTCCACAACCCAGCAGTCCATCCCCGCATACCCACTCGTTACCGTGGTTTCACTCAACCCTCCTAGGGTCCTCACCCACTTCGAGTGGAACAAGATATCCCTAGGTTATCTTTTAGCTAATCATTAATCCTAGGGTATTGAGCATGTAAAATGAAGTATGTAAATGATGTCCAAATTCACTCTTTTCATCGAGATGTTCCCAACAAACTTGCATGCTCCATAAGCCATGATCATAAACATCCAAACATAAATTAGCATCTCCATAGACAAACACTTGCACCCACGTTAATGGTATTGAGTATTTTAACAACCATATAACGAGCGCCACATAAAAGAAGAGGATTATACCATCAATTTTTGTAACTAATAGCATAACTAAACTTACGTACATGCATCAACATCATTCATGCATTTTAGAGAGGATAATTTACATTAACACATAAATCCAACTTCATCCAAAACATTCCAACATGCTGAAATTTGCAGGAGTAGCTATAAAGTCAGCATTTGTCATCAATTTCTCCTATGCATTTGGCAAAACCCACTGAATGAAAGTTAGAGATATTCCAGTCCTGGATTCACCCATAAAATTTCATGCAGAAATATGAAGTATATGATTTATAGTGAATTATTTAGTAAACTGTGTCAAATCTGTTCTTCAGACAGATTTCTGGATCTGTGTTCAAAGCCAATTTTAAGCATGTTGGAGCCAGAATTACAACTTATTTGAAATCTGATGAACTTCTAGAAAAACTTCTTAAGTTTCCAACAAGACCAAGATCTGCAAAATACATGGAGTGTGCAGGTAATAGTGCTCATTTTGCTAAACTGTGTACAGCTTGACAGAATTACAGACAGGTTGCAAAGAATGAATTTATAACCCCATTTCCAATTCAAATTGAAAAATATTGTGAACATGAAAGTTATTCATAACTGCAAATTACACAACATATAAAATTTGCAAAGCATTACCAATAGCCATTTTAGCCCAGCACTTATTCAAAGTTTCAGCAAATTTTCAGGCATGCAACAAGAATCCTAGTTCCACAACACTCTTCCCAAATTTCAACAAAAACTCAAACATTCAAGCTTCTTTCCATCATCTATAACTAGAGAGTGAGATGAGGAGTTCCTACCTCCTTAGAGCTCCAAGAAATCCCATAGTTGAATGGAGATTAGCTTTCTCCTCCTCCTTTTTCTTCTTCCTCTTCTTCCTCTTCTTCTCTTTTTCTTTTCTCTTCTTCTTCTTCTTCTTCTTTTTTTTTGCTCCAAGAATTTCGGCCCAAAGAAGACAAATGAGGATATTAATATTTGAAGAATGAACAAGGAAGAAGAAATTGGAAGAGAAATGTAGAAGGATGTGGAGGTTTCATTCAATTAAAAAATTATCTCATAAAACTTTCAATATTTACAAGTTTGCCATTATTCTTTTCTTTCTTTTTTTGTTTCATAAGGGCCCTCCAATTTATTACAAGTTTGCCATTACAAATATCTCACTTCCCTTTTTGCACAAAAAACCCTTGACTTTGCGAAATTTGCCTTTAAACCCAATTTTGAAATGCTACACTCATTTGGGTATAAATGAGAAATTAAGGGGCAAAATGCAAATCTCTCCATTCCATGGGCTAGTATGCACACATACAAGAATTCTATGGCCAATTTAGTATTTGCACACTAGGGTTGTTACAGCGGACTCTGAGAGCGGGGTGAGGAAGGAGAATCTAGTTTCCTCAATGGTTTCATGATGACAGATCGACAGAAAATAGGGAACGAACAAACGACAACTGAGAGATATACCTAATCCGTGTTGATCAATGGAGAAGGAGAGACCCAAACTCTCAATCGGATGAATGGGGAGAGAGATCGATGGGTTGGATCTTCGAATCGACGAGGGAGACGAAGAACTGTTAGAGTTCGAAGTGGAAGACGAGAGAAGTCGAACGGATGAGAGAGAAATAATCGATGGCCTCGTGAATAAAAGATAGGATCAAATGAATCTGGGCCGTTGGATCATCAGATCGACGGCTCAGATCAAGTTTACGAACCACCACAGACGGGGATAGTCGACTGATGTGTAATCGTCAGTCGACTGGCTAAAAAGATAGAGATCGGCTTGGGTTGACAGATAGTCGCCTGTTGAGTAGCGCACAGTCGACTGTAACTTATGCAACAGTCGTCTGACAGAGAATCAAGAAATATGTTGATAAAAACAGAGACATCTCAAGATAAGGACAGGCGCCTGATGACCAACTTGCAGTCGCTTGTCGTAGAGATAGTCGACTGGAACATGTTCATCAGTGCCTGTGCAAAAAATTTAGTCTGCAGTAAGAAAGATTGAGTTGGGCAAGCGACTATCAAAGGAATGACAGTTGTCTGTCCTGGTCCAAAAATGCACAGAGAGGCTGAAATCCAGAGGATTGAGACAACTCACCCTAGGACCTATACTCTAACACAACTATAATCAAGAAATCAATATCACAATATTATAGATTAACGTATAAATCACGTAAATTAATCCAAACAATTGAAATCATCAAAATCTCAAATACATCTCTTCAAAAAATATATGAGAAACATATAGCTTATCAAAACAAGAGAAGTAAAATGATGATATGAGTTCAAACATGATATAACATGAAAGTATGAACTCCTATAATTCAGATTCACCCATAATCCCTAATTCTCCATGCAACCTCACAAATGAATCTTCTTTAATAGGTTTAGTGAAGATGTCAGCGATTTGTTTTTGGGTTTCAATGTACTCTAAGATGATGTCCTTCTTAGCTACATGATCATTAATAAAGTGGCGTCTCACATCTATGTGTTTGGTACGAGAGTGATGTACCGGATTCTTGGAAAGACAAATTGCACTTTGGTTATCAACTATGATAGGGCAAGTATCACAATTGACACCATAGTCTTTAAGTGTATGTCTCATCCAAAGAACTTGTGCACATACAAGACCCGTGGAAATATATTCTGCTTCAGTCGTGAACAATGATACCGAGTTTTGTTTCTTGAAAAATCAAGAAAGTAGGGAATTTCCTAGAAAATGGCAAGTTCCACTAGTACTCTTCTTATCGGATTTGCATCCGGCAAAGTCGACATCACTATATAATATTAGCTCATATGTGCTAGACTTAGGATAATGTAACCCATAATCTAGTGGATAATTGAGGTAATGAAAAATTCGTTTAACCGTAATCAAGTGTGAGTATTTAGGTCTAGCTTGATATCTAGTACAAAGACATACGGAGAACATAATATGGGACATACTAGTGGTTAAGTAAAGTAAGCTACCGATCATATCTCGATATAGACAAACGTCTACATCTTTTCCGTTCTCATCCTTGTGTAGATGGGTTGTCGTACTCATGGGAGTCCATTTACTAGAAGATGATTCCATCCTGAATCGCTTGATAAGCTGCCCGATGTACTTTGTTTGATGTAAGAAATTTCCATCCTTCATTTGCCGAATTTGTAGTCCAAGGAAGTAGTTGAGCTCACTCATATGGATCATTTCGAATGCATCCTTCATAGACTTAGAAAATTCTTATCAAAGATTAAAGTTAGTAGAACCAAATATTATATCGTCTACATAAGCTTGAATTACCAAGATGTCATTTTCATAATCTTTAATGAAAAGAGTTGAATCAACTTCACCCATTTTAAAACATAAATCCAAAAGAAAGGTTTTGAGTCGATCATACCAAGCTCTAGGAGCTTGTCTCAACCCATATAACGTTTTCTTGAGTTTGAAAACATGGTTTGGAAATTTTTCATGAATGAAACCGGGTGGTTGAGAAACAAAAACTTCTTCATTAACAATACCATTTAAAATGCACTTTTAACATCCATTTGAAATAACTTAAAATTTTTATGGGATGCAAAAGATAAAAGCAATCTAATAGCTTCTAATCTAGCTACGGGGGCAAATGATTCTTTGAAATCAATACCTTCCTCTTGCCGATAGCCTTGAGCTACTAACCTTGCTTTATTCCTTGTGATGACCTCGTTCTCATCGGACTTGTTCTTAAAAATCCAATTGGTCACAATCACTTGCTGACCACTTGGAAGAGGAACGAGCTCCCAAACTTCATTTCTCTCAAATTGCATGAGCTCTTCATCCATTGTTACTATTCAAGAGCTATCTTCACACGCTTCTTAGATGTTCTCTAGCTCAATGGTAGATACAAATACACACTGAGAGAATTCATCAATTCTAGACCTCGTTCGTACACCCACACCAATATCTCCAATAATTTGGTCATGAGGGCGGTTACGAACGGTTGGATAAGCTTTGGAAATCCATGCATCACTTGAAACATTTTCAACAATTTCATTAGTATTGTTAGTCTCAATAATAGAATCATTAATTTTAACATTACTAATGGAATCAGATAAAACATCTGCAGTATCATCAATAACATGAGAAATATCAAAATCTTCATAAAATGATACGTGTAGTGATTTCTCGATCGTTGAAGAGGTTTTGTTATATATCCGGTAAGCTTTGCTACGTGTGGAATATCTAACAAAATTCCTTCATCGGATCTTGGCTCAAATTTATCTAAGTTACCAAAAGTGTTCTTTATAAAACATTTTGAACCAAAAACACGAAAATATTTAACTTGCGGCTTTTTATCATTAAATAACTTGAAACAAGTCTTGTTCATTCGGGGTCTCACTAGGATCCTATTAAGCACATAACATGCTGTGTGCATAGCCTGCACCCAAAATTGTAGTCCAAGATGACTATCTTGGAGTATGGTACGAGTACACTCTATTAGGGTCCTATTCTTTCATTCTACAACACCATTTTGTGGAGGTGCGCGAGGAAAAGAAAAATTGTGAGTAATCACGTTGTCATCACAAAACTTGGTGAAAGATTCATTCTCAAATTCTCCTCCATGATCACTACGAATAGTGATAATGGTGGATAATAAGAAATTTTGAATTTTCTTTGCAAATATAGTAAACTCTTCAAAATCTTCATTCTTATTGGTTAAAAATGAAACCAAAGTAAATCTACAGAAGTCGTCAACAACAACTAATGCATAATGAGCATTACCTAAAGAGGAGGTTCTAGTTGGCCCAAATAAATCTAGATGAAGTAATTCTAGTGGCCTCTTAGAAGTTATGCCTTCTTTAAGTTTGAAAGATGATTTACTTAGTTTACCTCTTTGACAAGAATCACAAAAGTTTTTCTTACTAAAAACAATTTTTGAAAAACCTTTTACTAGATCATGCTTAGCTAACTTATATAAGTGCTTAAAATGAACATGACCAAGACGGCGATGCCATAATAGTTGTTCATTTGTATTAGCAACTAAGCAATGTTCTATGGTTTTAGGCAAGCTCAAATACTAAATGTTTTTATGCCTAATACTGGTAAATAGAATATGTGAATCAATAGCTACAATTTTACACATACCCTCTCCAAAATTAACCTTGTAACCCTTGTCACAAAGTTGACTAATGGAGATAAGTTTATGACATAAACTACTAATTAAATTGACATTTGTAATAAGTGGGTTGGAAGGATTACCGACTTTGCCTACTCCAATGATGGTTTCATTTTGATTACCTCCAAAAGTGACCGTTGCACCATCCTTGATGCTAATCACTTCGGAGAGCAATGTGGGATCTCCCGTCATGTGTTTGGAGCAACCGCTATCGAGTATCCATCCTTTCTTTTTAGAGCCATTACGACTTCTATTGCTCTCTTTCTTTTTCTTGGGTACCTACATAATATACCATAAGCTCATGGTACCCAAGATTTGTTGGGTTCAAGGGGATTAGCCCTTTGGAAGCCAAGTCCAAGTGGACGTTCGCTTCCCAACATAATTACCACTATTTATTACATCACTAAAATAGGAGTCAACATAAGCATTCCTATCAATTATGCTAGTGTTCTTAGGGACCCAAATTGTGTATGTTTTGGGTGTCCTTTTTCTAGTTGCATGCACATTTGATTGAGTTCTATGTGGTGCGTGCCTCCTAGGAGCATGAGTTCTAGCATAAAAAGATGGAGGTGGATAAGCATTGGACATATATGGGTTGTATGCAAAATTAGGAGTATGCATGTTATATGCAACATATGGAGCATGCATAACATGAGGTGGATGAGCATGCATGGAAGAATGATGTGTATGAACATATGAAAGTGTAGGGGCACATGCATAAGCAATTATCATGTGTGGGTTTACACGTGTCTGTGGGTGTGGAGCATAAAAATGTCATTAGTGTCCACATGTGAAGTAGGAGATTTCCTACGTGAATGAGAGTTGGTGTACATATATGCATGACCTTTTTTTTGTTTCCACCCTTAGTGGGTTTCTTGCCAAAAGGAAGAGATTGTGAAGTGGTGGCCTTCTTGGTAGGTTTGCTACCAATAATGTTTTTTGACACCACTTGTAGATGCACCGGAGGATAGCCTTACAAAATATACATTTACACCACTATAGGAGGTGCGAGATTTGGATGCATTTGCTTCCACATAATCAAGTCCAACACGATGTGTGGCCGGAAATTGGTTTGCAAGCAATTCATCCAATTGCACTTTCCCTTTGTTAAATCTCTTAAATTTGGAGGACATGAGATAATATTTCTCCTTAAGAGAATTAATATTGGTATCCAAGATGGACACACGTGTTTTGAGCTCATGCATTTGGGTTTTAAGAGAATCATTCTCAATACCCAATTGTGTGTTATGTGAAGCTTGATCAATACTATCTTTAGGATAAGTTTGATCTAGTTGAGATTTGAGGGAATCCACCTCACTTCTCAAGTTGTCATTTTGAGAAACCAAAGTGGATTTCTCAAGTGTAAGTGTATCAACAATGGTGTCATTATTGATAATGCATGGCATGGAGATTTGCTAATATTATATTTCCTTAAAATAGTATATCTAAGCATAAGAGATTGGTACTTAGAAAATAATTCTTCGTTAGCAATACGAAGTTCATCCATGGTTACCTCGGGTTCTCGATGTCACTATCACTCTCATCGGAGAGTGGATCTTCTCGGGCCATGAAACACATATGGGCACTCTCACCCTTTTCATCCATGGATTCACTTGAGAAATCTCCGCTTGAATCATCGAACGTCCCAACAAGTCCTTTCTTCTTATCCTTCTTGTATTTGTCGGACTTGTGATATTTTGGAGCTTTCCACTTTACTTTGTATCTAAGCATTGGGCAATCCTTCTTGATTTGCCCCGGCTTGTTACACTTCGGCTTGTTACACTTAAAACAAAGAGAAGAAGTATTGTTAGTGGAATCAAATTTATTTTTGGAAGGAAATTTACCTTTGAAAAAGAAGCGTTGGAATTTCTTCTTCATTTGTGCCATTTCTTCCAAGTCCATTTCGTTCTCTGATTCTTCACTATCGGAGGATGAAGAAATAGCCTTGAATACTAACGCTTTCTTCTTGGCCTCTGTTGGGTTCATCATTGCTTTAATCTTCAATCGGTTCTTCCATCTTACTTCGTAAGACATGAGAGTACCAATGAGATTCACCACAGTGTAGTTCTTCATGTCATTTACCTCCTCAATGGGGATTGCTCTTCTTTCCCATTTCGAGGCCATTCCCATGATTATCTTTCTCACCTTTTCTTCATGCGTGTAGACTTGTCCAAGAGCTTCAAGCTCATTGGTGATGTTGGTGAAACGTCCGTACATCGTTGCAATGCACTTATTATCCTGCATATGAAACATATCGAAGTTTTGTATTGCAACATATAAATTAGACAACTTTACCTTGTTCGTTTCCTCGTAGGTAACGACTAGATGGTTCCATATTTGATATGCACTCTTACATATGCATATCTTATTGAACTCCTCCGGTCCAATGCACAATGAAGAGCGTTCATTGCCTTGGCGTTGTTCACTTTGATGGACTTCTCTGAGGGAGTCCATTTATCAAAATCCTCTTTGCAGGGTTCAACGTATTCCTTGTGGAGGGTTCTCCAAAGAGAAGCACTCCTAAGAAACGTCTCCATCTGGCATTTCCAATAGCCAAAATTCGTGCCATTGAAGCACAGAGGATGAACCGTTGATTGTCCCTCGAAGACGGTAGACGCACCATCACGGTCGTGATTGTTGTACGAAGTCGGTGGAGGAATATTGTTGTTAGATGCCATAGCTATAAACCAACACTTTGGTACCAATTGTAGGGACCATGGCTATGAGAAAAACACTAGAAGAGGGGGTTGAATAGTGTTTATAAAATTTAAACGATAGTTATACCAATTTAAATTCCTAACCAACAATTAATGTGGAATGTAAATAAACCCAAATTGAAACAATGGTAACACAAAGATATTTCAAGGGTTCGGATTATCCAAGTTAACTCTCGACTTGTTTCCAGTAATCCTACGTCCCTACCACCCGGATACCACCGGATACTCAAGTTAGAACCCTAACTTGAGGTTTCTTTTAAACCCACTTGTAGCAACCCTACAAGTGAAATCAAAACACAATCGGTGTCTTTGACTCCCACAACTTGGGAGCAAGCTAACCACTCTCACAAACTGAGAGTTAAACTAATATCGAAAGATATGAAATAATGAAATAGCAACACTTACAATCACATATGCCTTGAAGTAGAACTTGAAGGAGCAAGTGTGTTGTGTGTTGAAGTCTCTTTTGAAAGAGAGAAAAGAACTTTCTCTTGTCACTACCAATTGACTAGAGGATATCACTTTGATTCTAGGTTGGAGAGCAAGAGAGAATGAGATTGGAATTCTTAGGCTTTTGGATTTGAGAGATTTGAAAAACTAGAAGTTGAATGCTAGGGGTTTTCAAGAGTTGATCAAGAAGATGAGTTACCCCTCAATGGAACAGTAGAAGCTCTCTTTATATGATCCCCAAAACCCCCAAACAGAATCTCCAAAAACCCCTTTGAAATCCGTGGAGAAAAAGCCAACGGATAGAAATTACACAGTCGACAGTCGACTGTTGAAGACGGATAGAAATTACACAGTCGACAGTCGATTGTTGAAGAAAACACAGTCGACTGCTGCACTGTGACAGAGGGTAGGTAAGAATTCAAACGATAACTTACCACGTATGACAGTTGACTGATGAAGAGAAGACAGGTGCCTGTAAAACTAACAGGCGACTGTAAATCCTTCTCCAGGCGACTGGCCGTAATATGGGTAAGTTGAAAAACCTCAAAAAGTTTTGGGAAGATACGACAGGCGCCTGATATGGAACACACAGGCGCCTGTGCCATGGGCAGGCGACTGTGAAACCAACATCAGTCGACTGTCACTAATACTAGAAACTTTCCGGAGAGCAGAGTTTGCAGAGGAATCATAGACAGATGACTGTTGAAGCATTGACAATCGACTGTGCCTTGGACAGGCGACTGTCAATTCAACATCAGTCGACTGACAAATGAAGAAAAAAGTGACATTTGGGCTGTAGAGAGACATGCAACTGATTAACAAATCACAGGCGATTGTAGCTTGGACAACGCCTGTATTTTGTACAGCAGTCGCCTGATAGATGTTAAAGCTAAAAGGCCCAAAAATTAATTAATAAAGTATGTGCATAACAGGCGACTGTAGAAGAATTCACAGTCGACTATTTTGAGACATGCACTTGTAAATCGTTCAGCAGTTGCCTGATGAAGTCCCAAAATGCACTTGCTTGAGAAATGTGAATTGGAGTCTAAGGAAATGTGATCTAATGATTTCCTAGGACAGAAATAACGATGAGTGTGCGCGCTCCAACATAGTTCTACTTCAAAGATATATACTAGAAGAGAATAAAAAGATTATATTTTGTAGAAGTCTCTCTTCTATCCAAAGTATGAGCTTGAAGTCTTCTTGGAGCTTCAATCACCATCTTTAATCATCCAATTCACTTTTCATGCTTTCATTGATCTTTGAGTGACATCCATTGTTAATTAATCTTCATGACATGCTTAGGCAATGGAGTAACTGCAAATAGAGGATTAATCACAAGTATTTAAGTTTGCTCATCATTAACACCAAGTAGGGAGAAGTCCAATACTCAACAGTGTGGAGTGGGTTCTTTCCTACGAGTGTTAGTGTTGGTGTACATGTAAGCATGGACTTTCCTTTAAGGTCTACCCATGGTGAGTGTCTTTCCAAAGGAAGGTAAAGAAGAAGGAGTGATGTTTTCCTTGATAGATTAACTAGCTAAATTGTTATGGACACCACTCATGAAAATGCGCTAGAGGATGGCATCACAAAATCAATTGTAACACCACTATAAGTAGTGCGTGCATTGATTACATTTGCCTTAGAATAACCTAGGCCAACATGATAGTTTGCCTGTAGTTGATTCTTAAGTAACACATCCAATTTGTCCTTGTCTTAGTTGAATCTCTAAACATTGGCATACATGAGTGCATAGTTCTTCTAAAGCGAAAAATGGTGATATCCAAGGTGGATATGCATGTATTGAGCTCATGGACTTAGGGTTAGATAGAAATGTTCTCACCATCCAAGTGTGTGTTTTGAGATAGAAGATCATCTATCTCAATATCATCACTATAAACAATAGTTACACAATCAAGTTGAGATTTAAGGGTTTCCACCTCTTTTCTCGAAGTGCCATTTTAAGTAAGCAAAGATGCCTTCTCATTGACAAGTTTGTCAACAATAGTGTCATTGTGTATCATATTAGGTCTAGCAGTGTTCGTGAGTGTAACGGTCGCTTTCCGACCTTATGATTTTTCCTGCGTGCACGTGCTTTTTCGTGCACGTATTTTATTTGGCTCTTCTTGGTTTCCGGCATATGCGGTGTGATATGCCGATGTGATCGTATTGGAGTGTGGAATTTTATTGTAGTTTTTGGGAACGTCGTTTCACGGCTCGTTTTCTCGCAAAACGACTTTGAACGATAGGGGCGTTTTAGTCAATTGACTCAAAACGCCGTTTCCAATTTTACGTAAATTCTTGGTAGGCGTTACGCACGATCGGGCTCCGTAGATCTGTGCGTCTCGTCTCCACGATCGCCGCGGTATTTTCGGATTATTTTTCTGACGCCCGGATTGAGAGATATCGCCCGGAATAACCTCGACCGTCGATTTTACCCCAATCAGATTCTAATTTCGAAATTTGTTAGCCAAATCTGGCTAAATCACTCTCCTAAAACGTTTTAAAACCCTTCCTAATCTTCTTCTCTAGTCTCCCCTAGACTTACCCCTACTTGTACACCCTTCACCTCTTTGTCAATCCCCTTCTAGCTATAAATCTCATAGGTATATATCAATTATTCTTATTATATTAAACCCTAACTCTATTCTTTTAACCCTAACTCTAAAAATCTCACACCTGTCGGCATCCCCCTAAAAAACACAAAACAAATCCCGATTCCCCCGATCTCTCCCTCATCTCTCTCTCTCTCTCCCCCTCACGGCGCCGCCGCGATGCCCCCTCCGACCACCGCATATCCTCCCCGAGCCACAGCCGCCTTCGCCCTCGCGCCGACCGCCTTCCCCGTGACCCCGCCGCGGCCGCTCGCGACTCCCGAACGCCCCCGCCGGTGACCAAGCGAGCGTCGCCGCCTGAAGCATCTTCCGCCGCCGCTGCTGTGCTCCGCCACGGCCATTCACCGTCGCCGCTGACCCCGACCCCCACCCCCCGTGCAGCGCCCCCGATCGCTGCCGCGATTCGCGGTGAGGCCGCCGTCGCTGCTGACCGATCGCCGCCGCAATCCCCGTGCAGCAGCGCCTCGCCTGCGCTCTCTCCGCGACCGCCCCCATCTCCTTTCGCCGTCGCCCTCGCGGATTTCCCCGAGCGCCGTACCGCCTCCCCTCCATCTCCCTCCGATCGTCGTCGCTATGCGATCCCCGACCGCCGCCTTCCCCCCTCGCTCAGCGATCCGCAGCCCGCGCCTCCCCTCGTCGCTCCGCTGCCGCGAATCCATTCGCCCCCACCAAGATCTGGCGCCGCTGGCACCGTCGTGTTAACGTGAATCAGCGGAGGTTCGCTGTTGTCTCGGCCCTCGTTGCCTCACCGTGAGCCTCGCCTGAGAACGTGCGGCCACCGTCCGGCATCAACCCCGGTTGCCGCCTCCTCGTTCCCCTCTGCCCCGACCTCTCTTCCTCGATCTCGTTAGGGGCTCCATCTGCAAACATGCAGGTAGCGTGAGACCCTTGAATCGATGCGTGATCTTTGAACAGCATGTTATTATATTATACACTAAGGTATTTCTATGATATAATGTTAGTTGCATATTAGTTATACCTATATGATAAAACTAATATCATGTTATTATATTAGTTATATTTATAAGTTATAGGTTATTATCAGTATGTTATTATTAGTAAGTTACACATATAAATTATATATTATGGTGTATTAGGTAAGTTGGTTTTATTATTGATTAATTGGATGGACTCTTTTAGTTTAATATTTAAATTTTGTTGACGCAGATAATTAAGTACGCCCCCTTGCGACCGTCTGGGACCTGACGATTCCCTCTTTGTTGCGCTACCCGCAGTCAAGGAACCAGGGCGAAGGCGACGCGAACCGTTGTTTTCAGATCCGACGTCGGAAGTACACGTGACCGTCGAACCAGGTTGGTTTTCCTAACTCGTAGCGACCCACACCGTAGTACAATCGGACCCTAAACTAAAACTGGTCAACTCAAACTAAATTTACTTTCAGCTTCTGCAAAATGATTGCCACCGTAGAAAGATCGATCATCGGACAAATTTTTTGTGCATATAGGGTAGTGGTCGATTTAGGCGGAACGAAACACCAAAATGTGATGATTGACAAATAGGATAGCCCCGATAACCTAAAAACAAACCCTAATAGGACTTGATGAAAATCGCGACCTGACACCGTCGCCGTGACACTGTTTCAGACGGACTACCGCGGACGAGACGCTTGGACGAGACGCCCGGGACGGACGACGCACTCGCCACCGCAGGCAAGTGTATCCCACTTGCACTTTTGGCCGTGCTTAGGCCTTAGTTGGTTAGAATTGTAAATTGTGAACAAAAAGAACCGGACGTGAAATAATAGCGTCCGGGACGATCCCTGACGGCTCAGACTTGACGACGAAGTCTGAGCCTGACAACAACAACTTTTGACATCGTAGGATTATCATGTGTGTGGACACCCTAGAATAACCCTTCCCGTCTTGTCACGTCCCGTCCCGTCTTGCACAGCCTGCGGGCAATAGGGCACTCTCCGAGTGATCCCTTGTACTGATTCACAGCCTGCGGGCAATAGGGCGCTCTCCAAGCTAGAGAGAGTGATCCCTTGTACTGATACACAGCCTGCGGGCAATAGGGCACTCGCCAAGGTAGAGAGAGTGATCCCTTCTACTGTTTGTCTTGTCTTGTCTTCCTTGGGGTTTGGGGTTGGGTTGAGCGTGCGCACGGCAAGAGGGTCTGATCCCCCTCGAACTGTAAGGCGTGAACCCTTTCGTGTCTCACTTGTCTTGTCTCATCTTGTCCCGTCACGTCCCGACTCGTCTTGACACCTGTAGGTTAGTCCCGTAGTTGGTAACACACGCTACGACTACTACTTTTTACGCTTTACTTTCCTGCTACGTTACTTCTTTTGTTACTCAGTTATAACCCCAGCATGCTAATCAACCAGTAAATCGTTGTTTAAAAGTTCATACACTTGCATTTTGGTCTAATCCTTTTTGTAGACCTTACCTGACGTACAGTTTCTTCTTTTGGTGATGTACGTCAGGTGCTCAGCCAGAGTTCGTGGACGAGACAGATTCACTGGAGTACGAGGAGCCAAGGACGTCGACCCAGAGTACGTGCCTGACGAGGACCAGACCTTGAGGTCTTTTTAGTCGTCGCTTTCAGATGTTACTGTTTTTAGTTTGCTTTTAGATAGTTTGTTGCCATGCTTAGGCTTCTTTTTTAGACTTTGTACTCGCTGGATATTATATCTCTATTTTAATGAATGCCTTTTCCTTTCTGTACTTCCTATTGTTTCGAACCTTTTTAAATGCAAGAACCTGGAAAATTTTAAATGGTACCCCTACAGACGCTTATTGGGTCCGAGCTTCTCAGCTCCGGCCTAAGCGGGCCTTGTCACGTTTCGCTTCCGTCGTTTTGGGAAGCGGGGTGTGACAGGTTTTAGTGGTGGCCCATGCAGGTCTCGAACCTGCGACCTTCGCGTTATCAGCACGACAGGTGAAGGCTGCTCACTTTTTAATTTTCTACATCTGCTCACTTTTTAAATATACATATATAAATTTTTTTATAAGTATAAAAGTATATGATACCATATTTTGCACAAAATCCTTCTTTCATCGTACAATCATTTTTAAAAAATATTTTTGTCCCGTCCATCCGGCTATCTTCTCATCCTCACCTTATCTGACTTCGTTCTTTCGATCTTGTTTCGTGTCACTTTTGGTTTCAGTCTCCTTCTTTTTTGTAAACATCAGTGCCTGTAGTTGCCTATGTCATCTCTAGTTAGTAGTGTGCCCTTTGGTTTGTGATGTCGTCGTGGTGCATGAGTATAGGTGGAGTGTGTAGACCTGTAGGAATGTGTTACCTTTAGGATCTTGATGATTGTCTCTTGTGTCTTGTATGTATACTCAGTGTGGACCGTGATATACATATGGAGTTGTCCGAATGATGGTATTCAGATTTGTGTGTATAACGTCATGGCAGGCAATTCCTTAGACCTAGTCTTTTATATTATAGTATAGCTTATCTTGGGTCGCATGTGACTGTATCAAACTTTTGTCTTCTTTTTAAATCAAATCCTTAAAGTTTGAAACTAGCTCACATGATCACGACCCCTTTTCTCCCTCAACCATTACCACAACTCCACACGGTTTTTTTCAAATGTTTTAAAATATGTTATTGGCCTTAAGTTTTCCTTAATTTATCTTCTTTCTTCTTTCTCCCTTCGAGATGTTATGCTTATTGTTGTTATTGGGACTAGCTATTGTTATTTTTAGGATCTTGTGTGCGGGTAGGTATAGCGTATGGTGAGATATGTAATAGCAATGATTAATTAATTTTGAGACACCAAGATAAGGAGATTGGAATCATTGGATGAAAAGAATGAGCTGTCCAAGACTTATTTATAATACCGATGTGTGAAGGACCCAATGGAGAACTCTAATTGGATGAAATTATGTATAGGGAGATGAGTACTTAATCGATCTGAAACATGGACGAGTGATAGATAAGAGTAGCTAGGACGGGATAGTATGATTTGGAGTGATCATGAGAATGAGTAGAATATTTAAAGCATCATGTTCGATTAGTAAGTTGACGTGAGAAGACATTGGACGTAATACGACATGTTGAGATGAATGAGATGTTATGAAGATGGATTTTAGTATTATTAGGAGGTTAGATGTTAAGAGTAAGGATAGATGTAGTTTCTGGTTCATTGATTTTGGGGAATATAATTATGAGTTAAGGTGACGGATGATATATTGGGGACATGATGATTGTTGAATTATGGACGGTAATATGGATCTATAGTCGGATGCTAGGGCGTGATTCTAGTTATAGCATTATCCAGTGAAGAGACGCGTTGTGATGAATTATTGAGGAACGTCATTTGAAGTTATAGGATAAGCGATCTCTATGTGTAGATATGAGAGTTGCGGGTATAAGATTAGATAGATAATATTGTTATTAGTATAAGTGATTCCGAGGACGGAATCATTTCTAAGGTGGGTAGAATGTAACGGTCGCTTTCCGACCTTATGAGTTTCTACGTGCACGTGCTTTTTCGTGCACGTATTTAATTTGGCTCTTTCTTGGTTTCGGTATATACGATGTGATATGCCGTTGTGACCATATCGAAGTGTCACGCCCCGCTTCCCAAAAATGTGGAGGCGAGACGTGAGAAGGTCCGCACAAACTTGAAGCTGTGAAGCTCCAAGTCTGATAAGCGTATAAAAACACTTATTATGGCAAGCCCTTACAAAGCGAAACGAAACAACAATGATAATAAGGAATTGAGACGACATTTTATTGAATCTCCAAATGTCCATAAACAAATTACAATATCGCAGAAAAGCCACCAGGCTAAAAGAAAAAGGATCTAAGGCCCAAACATGGCCAACAAAGAATAACATACATACAAGGGTGCCACGCACCGACAACTAACATGAATCCTAAAACATAAAGGAAACTCAACAAGTCACCGGTGTCCACAAGACTCCTCCTCAGCAAACACAACGTCCTCTGCAACAAGCTCTGGCTCGGCAACTAACATGCGACACCCAAAGAGAAAGGGGCACATGTCAGCAAGTCTAAAAAGACTTGGGCAAGGAAACTGAAAGTGACTAACAACCTAGCATTTAATTGTTAAACAATGGCGTGACAGTTGAATATGATGCAACAGTTTGAAAGAGTGACAAGCATGCACGGTGTAGCAAAAGCTACCAATTCACTAATCACTAATCACTTATCACTTATCACTTATCACTTATCACTTAGCACTTAGCATTTAGCACTTAACACTTAACACTTAACACTTAGTGCATAGAGAGTCCACTTACTGGCCAGCTCGTTTATCTTTATCACTATCAACACTGAAACACTAGAGATTTCACCTGCTGGCCGGAGTGGCTGATCAAGCCACTCGGGCTCAGTCCGCTTATCTCTTACCACACCCACATGTGACGAGCGTTGGGGTTTCCAACTCATTATGCTCGCTTCTGGTCACGAGCCAGGAAAATAAGTGTGTGTTGACATTCGAGCGTTGGGGTTTCCAACTACAGGGCTCGCTTCTGGAACACGAGCCAGGAAACATGGGATTGTAGCGTGTGCTACGCAATCACGATAAATAATCACTATGCAATGCCATGAACAGATAATTGCGTACCGTTAATGGAATTTAAACGTGACAGGCAGAATGCAATGATATGAACATATTCGCGTACCGATAATTTAAAGTAAACGTGACATATGAGCATGATGAGGGTGACGGACCAAGCTTCGTTGTCAAGCTAGGTCAATGGCGTCTAAACGGCTATCCTTTCACCGTTTAGTCTCTTTTACGCTAAAGCAAGGGAAATGGCCTAAGACATGGCCTAAACCAAGAGATGCAAGGTTCACTTGCCTATCACCGGGGATGACGGTTACGAAAGTTCGTTACCGCGGATGCTAGCCTACGGGGAATCGCTGTTATGGGGAACAATCATCAAAACACAAGTATTTTATTAGGGTTTCATAAAAATTACAATAGGATAAGAAAACAACGGTAGATCGATTTCTTACCGAGAGAAGGCGGAAGAAACACTCCGGGGAACCCTAGGATCAGATCTGGAAAAGATTGGAGAAGTTTGGGGAAACTAGGGTTTTGGGGGATTTTGGGTTTTGATGAGATTTTTGGGGAAGATGAGAGGTGGAATGAGTTGATGGAGGGTTTAGATGATGGATTTAGGGCTTGGAATGAAGGATTGAAGCTTGGAGGAAGATGGGAGCTCAAAGGGGAAGATTTTAGGGTTTAGAGTCGAGTGGAAGAAGATGAATTCGTTTGGGTTGGGTATAAATAGGCTAGGCTGGCGGCTGCCCAGAAATTAGGGTTTTAACACTGGTTAGTCGGTCAAAGAGCAACCACTGACCGACTAGTTTGTCAACTAGTCGGTCGGTCGACCAACACAGACCGACTAAGTGCAAACAGTAACTCCTGAACGAAAATAGGATTTAGAGTTAGTCGGTCCATGAACAATTACTGACCGACTAGTTTAGCATCTAGTCGGTCGATGAACGTTCTTAGACCGACTAAGAGTAAACAGTAACTCCTGAGAAATTTAGAAAGCTAACTAGTCAGTCCAAGAAGGATTGCCGACCGACTGGATCGACATCTAGTCGGTCGGTGCCCCTTCTTATACCGGCTAATGAGCACCAAAAGTTCCGATACGGAGCGCGGGGCCCCGGGATCGATTCCTAAGACTCCTAGGCTTGATCTAATAGTAAGATACGACCGTTATGAAGCCCGTCACGAATGACATACTTCGAAATCGACGATCCTAAGGAAGAAACGAGAAAATACGACGAATCGATCGAAAATGAAAGCTATGGCGACGAAACCACACATCCAAGGAGAAAATCCACCAAGCTTATATTATAATATAAATAATCCGATTACACGAAAACCAGTCGTTACATCCTACCCACCTTAGAATAAAGTCCGTCCTCGGACTTTCTAACTATAGCTATATCTAGCCACCCTAGTAATTACCCTCAATCAATATCACGTCACAATTTCAACCAAGTACATTCATTTCGAGTGCTTATATATATGCACTAGGAATCAAATATTACTACCACTACACACATATTTTCACGCACATAGTGCACTCATACTTATTATAGTCAACCAATTTCATACACGTATTTCAATCACATATATATAGTCAATATATTTATACAACAATAAACACTTATTACTTACTATAAGAAAATAACCAAGCCTCTCTTATTTGAAAATAATTTCACATTCATTTAGTCATTCAAATACATGCAAACATTTCACCCTATTTTCACCTCACATATAGTCCTATAACTATATATTGGTATAGCCACCCACAATCGTGTGCGTAACACAACCAAGCACAAACAACCCAAACACCATACATACATCATCCATCACTATTCATCACCACATACAATTATACCAAGGTACATAGAGTATACCCACTCAAGCTTGAGTGAGACTCAAATCATAGCATGGCATTTAAATGCGTAACACAGTATCCATACACATACCAATACAACTCCAAGGCATACACATCCACGTATCACATGTTTTCACACCATATCCATCCATTTATAATTACCATAACAACACATCAACTACATACAAGTTTAAGAGATGCAATAGTCGGGTATACCTCCTGATATACACGCATACGACATCTCATAAAACAAGTAGTACCAATCAAAATTATCATTCTGTTATCATACGTATATCACATCATACTCAAGCAGAAAATTACCTACACACAACATACAAATGCCAACACACATACCACTATATACACACCACGAAATCAACACTACGACGACATAACCACTTAACTAATGGGCCCACCAAACCATAACAAGGTTGACACAGGCAACGACAAGCTCTATGGGCTAGACAATAGGAAAGAAATTGAAATCAAAAGCGTAACGAATAGAAGGATCGAAAAGCATGAAAACGGTCGTGTAATGATGTAATGATGCTCCATTAGGACACATAGAAAATAGTGTAAGTAACATATTCTAAAATACGAAAAGTTTGAAAACCGTTATACTTCAAAGTTGGAGTCCTTTTCCGTATAAAAATATTTAGAGGTCAACAAAACAAATTGTTTGAAATAAGTTTGAGTCGAATATACATAATAGGAGAAAACGGTTTATTGGCTCACGTAAGGTCATTAAAAGAAAGTGAATCATTTACACGAATTTTGAGGTCGTAGCACTGATATATAAAAATTAATTGAAGTTCTACTTTAGAAATCGTTTTTTTATAGATATATTTATGACGAATGGAAGATAATAACATCTTAGTGGTATGGAAGTAAGTGGGGGAAATATATACATATATAGGATTATTAAATTGGTAATAAACTTTAAAACCGAATTTGGAGGTCTAAATCAGGAAAGGGTTTTGAAAAGTAATTTTACAAAAATCTGAACTAGGGAAAAAGTTGAGCATAAAATCGACTCGCTAAAAGCCGAAGTCCAAAGGGACTTGAAAAGTATATAAGAAGCAAACATGATGCGGTATTCGAACAAGTTTTAATGGCATAAGTAAGAAAAGAAATTATGAATCGAGTTAGGAAAATAGAAATACGGTTCGGAATGAAATTGGCATATGAAAAGGGACAAGACATTTATATCGATACGAAAGTGTCTGCTGAAAATATTATAAACTTCTAATCTAAAAATCTCAACACAAATTTCGATATTTAAAAACATAAATAATTTAAGTCGGCGAAGGAGCATGAAACCTTACACATATCAAAAGTGTTTCGAACAAATTCAAACTTAACGAAAGAAGAAGATCGAAGATACTTTTAGGGAAATAAGGATTCGCCAAAAGAACGTGTTGGTATAAAAACTTTTGAAGTACGAGTACGACGAACCTATAATTGATACATACAAAATTTGTTGAAGTCCATTCAGTTTCGGAAAAATACCCCTAAAGGTATGTAAGATAAGTGGTTAAAATAAATTTTTGTATTTAGGAGAAAGGGACGGTATATCGAACCATCAGGATAGTAATAAAGCTTAAAAATCGAAATGCGAAAGATACATTGTTAGAAAAATAGTACAAGATAGTAATTTTTAAGATTACGACCAAAAGCCTTCAAAATTCAAGAACGACTTTGAACTCCATCGAAATTTAGGGAGACATATTTAAAGAAGTTTAGAACAAAATTTAAATTGAGTGAAACTTCAAATAAGGTAAGCATTCGAAAATAACTTTGGAAGAATCAAGATTTGCAACGGAAAACATTTGAAAGATCAAGGATAATTGGAATGAGGTGGTCATGTGAATTGAGGACAAGGGAAGTGGTTACGGAAACGTAACTTTCCAAAAATTTGTAGTCGGGAAAATGTTTGAACACAACTTGGATTTGTTGAAAGCTGAAATCATCCGTGACTTGAAAAGTATATTAAGGGAGCGCAACGAGTCATTTGAATATCATAAATAAGAAGGGAAAATTCATAAATCGAATTTGGAAAATAGAATTGCGGCTCAAGATTAAATCGATTTATGAAAAGGGACAAGATATTCAAATAGGTATGAAAGGTATAGGCTGTAAAACATTATAAAACAGTAATCAAAATCTCGTCAAAACTTTCGAATTTCAAAAATTAATTTAAGTCAACGAAAGAGTACGAGATATAAGTATTCATATAACAATTGAAATTCCATTTAGCTTGGAAAAGATTTTAAAGTATGTATGTCATGCGATTAAAATGGATCTCATAGTTAGAAAATGGTACATCGAATTTTTCCAAAATAGTATTGGAGTCTTTAAACCGAAATGTGAAAATATAGACAAGAAAATGGTTACGAGATAGCGATTATAATTACAACTATTAGACTCTGAAATCTACAAGGAATTTTGACTCAATCGAAAAGTGAGAAATTCAAGTATATACGTAGCGGGTTTAAAACAAAATTTAAACTTAACGAAAACTTTAATAAGGGAAATCGAAAATAACTTTGAAAGAAATTAAGCCTTGCCAATGGGGACATTCGAAGGATCAACGATTATAGAAATGTGGTGGTCGGGGGAATCGAGGCAAGGGATTTGGTCGGATGATCAAAACATAAATACGCATAGGTTATGACTTAGGAAAATCTACAGAAACTCCTATGGTCAACCAACTAAATATTATGGAACTAAGCGCTAAGACTTTCCTAAGGGCTAGATAGCGATGAAATGAGTTCAGCTTGGTCCGAAATCGATGAACCCAAGCGAGAGACCAAAGAGTTATAGAAGTCTATCATGGTCAGAGCTAGACAGGAACCACTAAGTTAACACTTAAGACTTATCATAGCGATCACTAGCATGGAGTCTAACTAACAATCAAGGATCCCTAACTAGCAAGCACAAACTTCTAACTAAGTCTCACTATAGTCCCGACCTAATGGATTTCCTATCAAGCTGGGACAGGTGCTCTGACACGCCTACTACCCACATAAGACATAGGGACGCTAAAAACCTAGACTCGGGCTTATAACTTGGATGTTCTAATTTATTTAATGGACATTCTATAATTATTATCGTTGTTTCGATAGTTCGCATTTGCAAATGGACCTGCATGGGCCACCACTAAAACATGTCACGCCCCGCTTCCCAAAAATGTGGAGGCGAGACGTGAGAAGGTCCGCACAAACTTGAAGCTATGAAGCTCCAAGTCTGATAAGCGTATAAAAACACTTATTATGGCAAGCCCTTACAAAGCGAAACGAAACAACAATGATAATATGGAATTGAGACGACATTTTATTGAATCTCCAAATGTCCATAAACAAATTACAATATCGCAGAAAAGCCACCAGGCTAAAAGAAAAAGGATCTAAGGCCCAAACATGGCCAACAAAGAATAACATACATACAAGGGTGCCACGCACCGACAACTAACATGAATCCTAAAACATAAAGGAAACTCAACAAGTCACCGGTGTCCACAAGACTCCTCCTCAGCAAACATAACGTCCTCTGCAACAAGCTCTGGCTCGGCAACTAACATGCGACACCCAAAGAGAAAGGGGTACATGTCAGCAAGTCTAAAAAGACGTGGGCAAGGAAACTGAAAGTGACTAACAACCTAGCATTTAATTGTTAAACAATGGTGTGACAGTTGAATATGATGCAACAGTTTGAAAGAGTGACAAGCATGCACGGTGTAGCAAAAGCTACCAATTCACTAATCACTTATCACTTATCACTTATCACTTATCACTTATCACTTAGCACTTAACACTTAACACTTAACACTTAGTGCATAGAGAGTCCACTTACTGGCCAGCTCGTTTATCTCTATCACTATCAACACTGAAACACTAGAGATTTCACCTGCTGGCCGGAGTGGCTGATCAAGCCACTCGGGCTCAGTCCGCTTATCTCTTACCACACCCACATGTGACGAGCGTTGGGGTTTTCAACTCATTATGCTCGCTTCTGGTCACGAGCCAGGAAAATAAGTGTGTGTTGACATTCGAGCGTTGGGGTTTCCAACTACAGGGCTCGCTTCTGGAACACGAGCCAGGAAACATGGGATTGTAGCGTGTGCTACGCAATCACGATAAATAATCACTATGCAATGCCATGAACAGATAATTGCGTACCGTTAATGGAATTTAAACGTGACAGGCAAAATGCAATGATATGAACATATTCGCGTACCGATAATTTAAAGTAAACGTGACATATGAGCATGATGAGGGTGACGGACCAAGCTTCGTTGTCAAGCTAGGTCAATGGCGTCTAAACGGCTATCCTTTCACCGTTTAGTCTCTTTTACGCTAAAGCAAGGGAAATGGCCTAAGACATGGCCTAAACCAAGAGATGCAAGGTTCACTTGCCTATCACCGGGGATGACGGTTACGAAAGTTCATTACCGCGGATGCTAGCCTACGGGGAATCGCTGTTATGGGGAACAATCATCAAAACACAAGTATTTTATTAGGGTTTCATAAAAATTACAATAGGATAAGAAAACAACGGTAGATCGATTTCTTACCTAGAGAAGGCGGAAGAAACACTCCGGGGAACCCTAGGATCAGATCTGGAAAAGATTGGAGAAGATTGGGGAAACTAGGGTTTTGGGGGATTTTGGGTTTTGATGAGATTTTTGGGGAAGATGAGAGGTGGAATGAGTTGATGGAGGGTTTAGATGATGGATTTAGGGCTTGGAATGAAGGATTGAAGCTTGGAGGAAGATGGGAGCTCAAAGGGGAAGATTTTAGGGTTTAGAGTCGAGTGGAAGAAGATGAATTCGTTTGGGTTGGGTATAAATAGGCTAGGCTGGCGGCTGCCCAGAAATTAGGGTTTTAACACTGGTTAGTCGGTCAAAGAGCAACCACTGACCGACTAGTTTGTCAACTAGTCAGTCGGTCGACCAACACAGACCGACTAAGTGCAAACAGTAACTCCTGAACGAAAATAGGATTTAGAGTTAGTCGGTCCATGAACAATTACTGACCGACTAGTTTAGCATCTAGTCGGTCGATGAACGTTCTTAGACCGACTAAGAGTAAACAGTAACTTCTGAGAAATTTAGAAAGCTAACTAGTCGGTCCAAGAAGGATTGCCGACCGACTGGATCGACATCTAGTCGGTCGGTGCCCCTTCTTATACCGGCTAATGAGCACCAAAAGTTCCGATACGGAGCGCGGGGCCCTGGGATCGATTCCTAAGACTCCTAGGCTTGATCTAATAGTAAGATACGACCGTTATGAAGCCCATCACGAATGACATACTTCGAAATCGACGATCCTAAGGAAGAAACGAGAAAATACGACGAATCGATCGAAAATGAAAGCTATGGCGACGAAACCACACATCCAAGGAGAAAATCCACCAAGCTTATATTATAATATAAATAATCCGATTACACGAAAACCAGTCGTTACACGAAGTGTAGAATTTTATGGTAATTTTTGTGAATGTCATTTCACGGGTTGTTCTCCCACAAATCGAGTTTGATTGCTGAGTCGTCATAGCTTTAGGCTTGGTCGCCGGATCTTTTATTTTTCTATTCGTTTTCCGTGGACCAAACGCACGATTGACTACCGTATCCTCGAACCTCTCTTCGTCACGGTCGTCTCGGTATTTTTTTTGTAATTTTTGGACTCTCCTAGCCCACCCAAATCACTAATCAAAATTCAAGCCCGATTAGCCTTAATCCATTTCGAAAATTCACATTAACCCAAATCCAATTTGATTCATACGTAACATGGGGGATGAAATTTCCTATTCTATTCTAACCCTCCTTTTCCTTTCTTTTCACCCCTCCCCTCTCACATAATCTCTCTCCTAGTCACTTAAACACACCCCTTATATACTCTATTTAGCAATCTCCCCTTCCTTTTTAACATCACCCGTAACCAAACCTAGGGCATACAAAACGCAGCCGCCACCTCCCCTAGAACGCACGGCTCCCCCTTCCCATGGCCACCGACGATGAGCTCCAGCCATCCCCTCTCTCTCCTCTCTCCCTCCTCCCTCTTCTCTCTCCTTAAAACCCATCAAAACCCCAAGAAAACCCCCATGGCCAAAAGCTTGACAACCCATCACCATGGCTGGCGGCCAACCCCCTTTTCCGGCCACCACCACCGTCTCTGGCCACCCTCCGGCCACCCTCTCCTCCCCACACAACCCCTCAAACTTTCCCTCTCCTATCTCCACCTCTCCAAGCTCCAAAAACACCATTAAACCAAGCTTTTTGGCCGAAATTCTGTGCACAGGCCTGATGTGCGCGCCCGTCGGAAAACGGCCGCCGCCGCCGCTCCGGCCAACCCCTCCAGCGACCACCCCCCGATCAACTCCTCTCTGACCCCCAAGCATCTCCAACTCCCCTTACCCTCTTCCCTCATCTCTATCTCCCTCAAAACGCTTTCAAACACAACCCAAACGACAGTTTTACAGATCTACACCACCACCGGAAAAACTCACTCCCACCGGCCATCCGGCCACTTACGATGAACACCCTACCGCCGTTGGATTCCTATCGAACCCCCCTACCAACTGCAACTTCCCTCGTGCTCATAGCCCACCTGTAGCTCCCGGAATCCTCGTCGGAACACGTCGTATCGGCTGTTTTTCACAGATCTGGAAGCTGAACTTCGCCACCCATGCATGGCCGCCTCCGACCACCCCCGGTGACAACTCCACTGCCATTGGCTTCGTCTTGAAGTCCTTTACCCACTGCAACTTCCCGTTTCCGTTGTTCGTCTCTGAAATTTCACTGAGACGCGCGACAACGGACGTGGCACGAATCTGTCCTCCCCGGCTTCTCACGGCCGCCCACTGCCGTGCGCTCACACCGTCGGCCATCCACCGGGCCGAGCATATTTCTTTGGTCCCACTTCATCTACCAACAGCCCCCCTTGGACTCTCGGAGTTCACGTGCGTTGCCGCACGCACGTACTTTTAGCCGACGTCGCTGTTATCGTGAAGAACCGTTGCGCTACTCGCAACGGGAGGAGGATCGCTGATTAGCTCGCTGATTTCACGCCACCACCCCGCTGTCCAGAGGTACCTCGCTACGCTACCCGAGACCGAGGAGTTCCAGACGACGCCGACGTTTCGCCGTTCAGACCTGGCTTCCGCTTGTTGGACGACATCACGAGGTTAGTTTCCCTAACGAGTAGTAAAACCCACACCGTAGCTAACCAAAACCTAAACTAAAATTGGACAACTATAACTAAATTTACTTTCAGTACTTGTAAAACGCTGCTCACCGTAGAAAGATCAACAATCGGACAATTTTCTGTGCACATAGGATAGTAGTCGATCTAGGTTGAACGAAACACCAAAAACATGACTTTTTGATAGATAGTTAGTCCCGCCAAATTTAGAAACAAACCGTAATAGGATTGACAAAAAGCGCGATCTGACATCGCCATGACCCTGTTTCAGACGGACTACTGTAGACGCGACGACTGGACGAGATGCCCCGGACAGACGCACTCGCTATCGCAGGCAAGTGTACCCACTTGCGGTTTTGACCGTGTCTTGGTCTTAAATTGTTAGAACTATTAGACTATGAGTGTATAGAACCGGATGTGAAATGATAGCGTCCGGGTCACCCTGACGACTTGGACTTGACAACGAAGTCTAAGCCCGACAAACAACAACTTTTGACACCGTAGGATTATCTTGTGTGTGCGTGCATGTGGACACCCTAGAATAACTCTCCCGTACACTGGTCGTGTCATGTCCCTGTTACACAAAAAGCCTTCAGGCGTTTCAGTTGCTTCCCTAGTGGAAGTGATCTCCGTGATACAAAAAGCCTTCAGGCGTTTCAGATGCTTCCCCAGCGGAAGTGATCTCCGTGATACAAAAAGCCTTCGGGCGTTTCAGATGCTTCCCCAGCGGAAGTGATCTCCATGATACAAAAAGCCTTCGGGCGTTTCAGATGCTTCCCCAGCGGAAGTGATCTCTGTACTTCTTGTCCTGAGTTCCTGGGTTGGGGGTAGGGTTGAGCGTGCGCACGGGGAGAGGGTCTGATCCCCCTCAAACCGTAAGGCGTGAACCCTTCGTGTCTCATGTGTCATATCCGTCTTGTCTTGTCTAGTTTCGTCTTGTCCTGTCACCTTTAGGATAGTCCCGTAGTCGGTAGCACACGCTACGACTACTGCTTGCTACGCTTTACTTTTCCTGCTGCGTTACTTTCTTCTTTTACTTCTCAGTTATAACCCCAGCATGCTAATCAACCAGTAAAATGATGTCTAATAGTTCAGTACACTTGCAGTAGAGTCTGACTTTCTTTTGTAGACTTTACCTGACGTACAGTTCCTTTCTTTGGTGTTGTACGTCAGGTGTCGAGCCAGAGTTCATGGACGCGGCAGACGTACCGGAGTACGTGGAGCCCGAGGACGTCACCATAGAGTACATGCTGACGAGGACCGGACCTTGAGGACTTTTCGGTCGCCACCTTCAGAGGTTACTAATTTTAGTTCGCTCTTTCGATAGTTTGTAGCCATGCTTAGGCTTTCCTCTCTTTAGACTTTTGTACTCGCTGGATATTAAATTATACTAATGAATGCAACCTTCCTTTTGTACTTTCTGTTGTTTCGAACTTTATAAATGCAAGAACCTGAAAATTTTAAAATGGTACCCCTACAGACGCTTATTGGGTCCGAGCTTCTCAGCTCCGGTCTAAGCGGGCCTTGTCACGCTTCGCCTCCGTATTTTTTGGGAAGCGGGGCGTGACAGGTTTTAGCGCCCCGCTTCCCAAAACGACGGAGGCGAAGCGTGACTAAGGCCCGCTTAGGCCAGAGCTGAGAAGCTCTGACCCAATAAGCGTCTGTAGGTGTACCATTTTAAAAACTTCAGGTTCTTACATTAATAAAATTCGAAACAATAGGAAGTACAGAAAGGAAAAGGCATTCATTAAATTAGAGATATAATATCCAGCGAGTGCAAGTCTAAAAAGAAGCCTAAGCATGGCAACAAACTATCTAAAATCAAACTAAAAGCAGTAACCTCTGAAAGTGACGACCGAAAAGTCCTCAAGATCTGGTCCTTGTCAGCACGTACTCTATGGTGACGTCCTCGGGCTCCACGTACTCCGGTAAGTCTGCCTCGTCCACGAACTCTGGCTCGACACCTGACGTACAACACCCAAAAGAAAGGAAATGTACGTCAGGTAAAGTCTACAAAAAGTGGTTAGACTCTACTGCAAGTGTATCAACTTTTAGGCAACGATTTACTGGTTGATTAGCATGCTGGGGTTATAACTGAGTAACAAAAAGAAGTAACGCAGCAGGAAAGTAAAGCGTAGAAAGTAGTAGTCGTAGCGTGTGCTACCAACTACGGGACTAACCTACAGGTGTCAAGACAAGTCGGGACGGGACGGGACAAGACGAGACAAGACAAGTGAGACACGAAAGGGTTCACGCCTTACGGTTCGAGGGGGATCAGACCCTCTTGCCGTGCGCATGCTCAACCCAACCCCAAACCCCAAGGAAGACAAGACAAGACAAGCACGACAAGGGATCACTCGCTCTAGCTTGGCGAGTGCCCTATTGCCCTCTGGGCTGTGTATCATGACAAGGGATCACCCACTCTAGCTTGGTGAGTGCCCTATTGCCCGCAGGCTGTGTATCAGTACAAGGGATCACCCACTCACTGGTGAGTGCCCTATTGCCCGTAGGCTATGCAAGACGGGATGGGACGTGACAGGACGTGAAGGGTTATTCTAGGGTGTCCACACACACGCACACACATGATAGCCCTACGATATCAAAAGTTGTTGTTGTCAGGCTAAGACTTCGTCGTCAAGTCTGAGCCGTCAGGAGTCGTCCCAGACGCTATCATTTCACGTCCGGTTCTATTTGTTTACAGTTATCAGTTTTAACCTACTAAGGCCTAAGCACGGCCAAAAGTGCAAGTGGGATACACTTGCCTGCGATGGCGAGTGTGTCGTCCTCTCGAAGCGTCTCGTCCAGTCGTCGCGTCCGTGGTAGTCCGTCTGAAACAGTCACGGTGACGGTGTCAGGTCGCGTTTTCAGTAAAACCTATTTAGGGCTTATTTCTAGGTTGAACGTGGCTACCCTAACAGTCACGAGTCAAGTTGTCCGATCAGCCTATCCGACGATTCTATCCTATGTGCACAGTCAAAAGTCCGATCGTCGGTCTACGGTTCCACATCGTTTTAGGAGAGCAGAAATTAAATTTGATGAGTTAAGTTGCCTTTTTTAGTTAGGTTTTTAGTTTTGGCTACGGTTTGGGTTGCGCTACGAGTTTCGGGAACTAACCTCTCTGGGGTTTGGTGCGAACGGGAAGTAGAGTCTGAACGGCGACCGATCTGAGTGGCACGGCTACGTAACGTCTTCTAGCGGCGTCTCGGCTACAGGTAGCGTATCCAGACATGCTCTGGTAGTGGACAGAGAGTGCGGACATCGAGCTAGGGGTTGGACAGCGAGCAGGAGCATCGGGAAGGTGTTCTACGGCTTCCGGGAAACCGTGACAACAACCCGAGATGAACGGTTCGACGTACGCAACGCTTACGACGTCGAGAGTCGCAAGTGATGCTCGTGACGTCGGAAAACACCCTTAGGGGATGTAGGAGGCTGTCGGATGACTCCAACAGCGAGAGGAAACGGCGAGATCGCAGCGACTCGTCGGGACGACGCCAAACACGCAAAACAGCGAGCAAACACGCTGTTTCAGAGGGTTTGCGGCCTGTGGTCGCTGTCAACGGCGAAAGGGGGCAGAGGGGAATCCACGGCGGTGGCTAGTCAGGCTTAGACTTCGTCGTCAAGTCTGAGCCGTCAGGGGTCGTCCCGGACGCTATCATTTCACGTCCGGTTCTTTTTGTTCACAATTTACAATTCTAACCAACTAAGACCAAAGCACGGCCTAAGTATAAAAGTATATGATATCCTATTTTACACGTAATTCGCCTTTCATCTATCTAATTATTTTGAGGAATGTTTTTGCTCCATCTAACCAAATACCATCCTTACCCCGCCTTATTTAAACGTGTTCTTTCCGATCTCATTTCGTTTCTCTTTTGGTTTAGTTTTCTTTTCCTCTATTGTTTAGACATTAGTGATTGTAGTTGCCGTGTCAACTCTAGTTTGGTAGTGGGCCCATTGGTTAGTGATGTTATCGTGATGCATGAGTATAGGTAGAGTGTGTAGACCTGTATGAGTGTGTCATCTTTAGGATCCTGATAATTGCCTTTTGTGTCTTGAATGTGTACTCAGTGTTAACCATGATATGATTGAAGTTGTCTGAATGACGGTATTCATACATATATGATTAGGGTCATAGCAGGCAATTTCCTTAGACGTAGTTTTTTGCGATTATAGAATAGCTTATCTTTGACTGCGTGTGATTGTATTAAAACTTTGTTTTCTTTTAAACCAAACCTGTAAAGTCTTTTTTTTTTAAATTAGCTCACAAGGCCACAAGCCAATTATCCTTCCTCATCCATTACCACGACTCCTCATGTTATTTTCCAAATGTTTTAAAAATGTGTCACTGGTTTTAAGTTTCCCTTACTCTTCTCTCTCTCCCCATTTGGAAATGTTATGTTATGGTTGTTATAGTTTTGGGACTAGCTATTATTGATGTAGGATTTTGTTTGCGGGTAGGCTCAGGGAGAGATGAGTTTTGTTATAGCAATGATTAACCGATTTTGGAACAATAAGGATATTGGAATAGATTTCTTTCGGATGAAAAGAATGGGCTGTCCAAGACTTATTTATAAAACCGAAGTGTGTCAGACTCAATGGAGAATTCTGGTTGAATGAGATTATACGCGTGAAGATGAGAACTTATCATATTTGAGGCTTAGACAAATGGTAGATAGGGATGGCTACAGAGTATGGTAGGAGTTAGGGTTATCATGAGATTGCGTAAAGCTTTTATTAGCATCGAGACTTGATTGTTGAGTTGACGTGAGAAGACATTGGGAGTAACACGACGTGTTGAGATAAATGGATGGTTGGGTTGTCGGATTTAATATTGGTTGAAAATAATTATAATAAGTAGGAGGAGATGTGATTTTGATAGTTCGATTATTTGGCGGATAAATTTATGGGAAGATATGACACGGAATGTATTGAGGACACGACGATTGTTGATTTGTGAAAGGTGTTATAAGATAGACAAGGTTTTCGTCTTGGATTGGTGATCGACTAGAACATCATTTTAGCGACTGATTAATATTGGGAAGAGATTGAGAAAATTTAAAGATGTTATGGAGCGATGAGGTTTAGTAGAGTGGTATGGTAAGAGAAGGTGATTATTATTCTTTTATGAGGATTGGGAGTTGGAAATTTAACAGTAAGTGATGGGTTTATAGCTAAGTATTAGGAGGTGAGTTTAGTCGTGGCATTATCCAGTGAAAAGAAGGATTATGACGGATTATTTGAGGAATGATGTTAAAGTATAGGACTAGAGACCATTGTGTGGAGGATGTGAGTTATATGCTTAGGTATTTATAGATTTTATAATTAGTCTAGTATGAGTGATTCCGAGGGCGGAATCATTTCTAAGATGGGTAGAATGTAACGGTCGCTTTCCGATCTTATGATTTTTCCTGCGTGCACGTGCTTTTTCGTGCACGTATTTTATTTGGCTCTTCTTGGTTTCCGGCAAATGCGGTGTGATATGCCGATGTGATCGTTTTGGAGTGTGGAATTTTATTGTAGTTTTTGGGAACGTCGTTTCACGGCTCGTTTTCTCGCAAAACGACTTTGAACGATAGGGGCGTTTTAGTCAATTGACTCAAAACGCCGTTTCCAATTTTACGTAAATTCTTGGTAGGCGTTATGCACGATCGGGCTCCGTAGATCTGTGCGTCTCGTCTCCACGATCGCCTTGGTATTTTCGGATTATTTTTCTTACGCCCGGATTGAGAGACATCGCCCGGAATAACCTCAACCGTCGATTTTACCCCAATCAGATTCTAATTTCAAAATTTGTTAGCCAAATCTAGCTACATCACTCTCCTAAAATGTTTTAAAACCCTTCCTAATCTTCTTCTCTAGTCTCCCCTAGAATTACCCCTACTTGTACACCCTTCACCTCTTTGTCAATCCCCTTCTAGCTATAAATCTCATAGGTATATATCAATTATTCTTATTATATTAAACCCTAACTCTATTCTTTTAACCCTAACCCTAAAAATCTCACAGCCGCCGGCATCCCCCTAAAAAACACAAAACAAATCCTGATTCCCCCGATCTCTCCCTCATCTCTCTCTCTCTCTCCCTCACGGCGCCGCCGCGATGCCCCCTCCGACCGTCGCATATCCTCACCGAGCCGCAGCCGCCTTCGCCCTCGTGCCGACCGCCTTCCCCGCGACCCCGCCGCGGCCGCTCGCGACTCCCGAACACCCCCGCCGGTGACCAAGCGAGCGCTGCCGCCTGCAGCATCTTCCGTCGCCACTGTTGTGCTCCGCCACGGCCATTCTCCGTCGCCGCTGACCCCGACCCCCCGTGCAGCGCCCCCGATCGCTGCCGCGATTCACGGCGAGGCCGCCGTCACCGCTGATCGATCGCCGCCGCGATCCCCGTGCAGCAGCGCCTCGCCTGCGCTCTCTCCGCGGCCGCCCCCATCTCCTTTCGCCGTTGCCCTCGCGGCTTTCCCTGAGCACCGTACCGCCTCCCCTCCATCTCCCTCCGATCGCCGCCGCTACGCGATCCCCGAGCGCCGCCTTCCCCCCTCGCTCAGCGATCCGCAGCCCGCGCCTCCCCTCGCCGCTCCGCTGCCGCGAATCCATTCTCCCCCACCAAGATCTGGTGCCGCTGGCACCGTCGTGTTAACGTGAATCAGCGGAGGTTTGCTGTTGTCTCGGCCCTTGCTGCCTCACCGTGAGCCTCGCCTGAGAACGTGCGGCCACCGTCCGGCATCAACCCCGGTTGCCGCCTCCTCGTTCCCCTCTGCCCCGACCTCTCTTCCTCGATCTTGTTAGGGACTCCATCTGTAAACATGCAGGTAGTGTGAGACCCTTGAATCGATGCGTGATCTTTGAACAGCATGTTATTATATTATACACTAAGGTATTTCTATGATATAATGTTAGTTGCATATTAGTTATACCTATATGATAAAACTAATATCATGTTATTATATTAGTTATATTTATAAGTTATAGGTTATTATCAGTATGTTATTATCAGTAAGTTACACATATAAATTATATATTATGGTGTATTAGGTAAGTTGGTTTTATTATTGATTAATTGGATGGACTCTTTTAGTTTAATATTTAAATTTTATTGACGCAGATAATTAAGTACGCCCCCTTGCGACCGTCTGGGACCTGACGATTCCCTCTTTGTTGCGCTACCCGCAGTCAAGGAACCAGGGCGAAGGCGACGCGAACCATTGTTTTCAGATCCGACGTCGGAAGTACACGTGACCGTCGAACCAGGTTGGTTTCCCTAACTCGTAGCGACCCACACCGTAGTACAATCGGACCCTAAACTAAAACTGGTCAACTCAAACTAAATTTACTTTCAGCTTCTGCAAAATGATTGCCACCGTAGAAAGATCGATCATCGGACAAATTTTCTGTGCAAATAGGGTAGTGGTCGATTTAGGCGGAACGAAACACCAAAATATGATGATTGACAAATAGGATAGCCCCGATAACCTAGAAACAAACCCTAATAGGACTTGATGAAAATCGCGACCTGACACCGTCGCCGTGACACTGTTTCAGACGGACTACCGCGGATGCGACGCTTGGACGAGACGCCCGGGACGGACGACGCACTCGCCACCACAGGCAAGTGTATCCCACTTGCACTTTTGGCCGTGCTTAGGCCTTAGTTGGTTAGAATTGTAAATTGTGAACAAAAAGAACCGGACGTGAAATGATAGCGTCCGGGACGACCCCTAACGGCTCAGACTTGACGACGAAGTCTGAGCCTGACAACAACAACTTTTGACATCGTAGGATTATCATGTGTGTGCGTGTGTGTGGACACCCTAGAATAACCCTTCCCGTCTTGTCACGTCCCGTCCCGTCTTGCACAGCCTGCGGGCAATAGGGCACTCTCCGAGTGATCCCTTGTACTGATTCACAGCCTGCGGGCAATAGGGCGCTCTCCAAGCTAGAGAGAGTGATCCCTTGTACTGATACACAGCCTGTGGGCAATAGGGCACTCGCCAAGCTAGAGCGAGTGATCCCTTGTACTGTTTGTCTTGTCTTGTCTTCCTTAGGGTTTGAGGTTGGGTTGAGCGTGCGCATGGCAAGAGGGTCTGATCCCCCTTGAACCGTAAGGCGTGAACCCTTTCGTGTCTCACTTGTCTTGTCTCGTCTTGTCCCGTCACGTCCCGACTCGTCTTGACACCTGTAGGTTAGTCCCGTAGTTGGTAGCACACGCTACGACTACTACTTGTTACGCTTTACTTTCTTGCTACGTTATTTCTTTTGTTACTCAGTTATAACCCCAGCATGCTAATCAACCAGTAAATTGTTGTTTAAAAGTTGATACACTTGCAGTTTGGTCTAATCCTTTTTGTAGACCTTACCTGACGTACAGTTCCTTCTTTTGGTGCTGTACGTCAGGTGCTCAGCCAGAGTTCGTGGACGAGGCAGATTCACTGGAGTACGAGGAGCCGAGGACGTCGACCCAGAGTACGTGCCTGACGAGGACCAGACCTTGAGGTCTTTTTAGTCGTCACTTTCAGAGGTTACTGTTTTTAGTTTGCTTTTAGATAGTTTGTTGACATGCTTAGGCTTCTTTTTTAGACTTTGTACTCGCTGGATATTATATCTCTATTTTAATGAATGCCTTTTCCTTTCTGTACTTCCTATTGTTTCGAACCTTTTTAAATGCAAGAACCTGGAAAATTTTAAATGGTACCCCTACAGACGCTTATTGGGTCCAAGCTTCTCAGCTCCAGCCTAAGCGGGCCTTGTCACGTTTCGCTTCCGTCGTTTTGGGAAGCGGGTCGTGAAAGTGAGACTAGCAAGCTTTTCCTTAGCAACAATATAAGAATTGAACAACTTTTGATACTTATCAAAAAGTTGTTCATTAGCTAATCTAATGGCATACTTTGTTACCTCGTCGCTATCACTCTCAGTTCTGCTAGAGTCATCCCTTGTAGCATCATCCAGTACCATGAAGCACGTGTGGGCAAAGCCTCCCTTGCCATTCTCTGACTCATTACTACTATGGTCGTCACTAGAAGAGTCATCCCACATGCCAACGGGTCCCTTTGTCTTCTTACCTTTGAACATTTCTCCTTTGGTGTACTTAAAAGCATCACATTTCTTTGTTCTTGAGCAAGGGACAATCTATCTTTATATGCCCTGGTTTGTTACACTTATAGCTCAAGATAGAAGTGTTAGTTAAATCAACTTTAGATTTGATATGAAATTTACCTTTTCTGAAGAATTTTTGAAACTTCTTCTTCTTCATTGCCAAGGATTCCAAATCCAAGTCCTTTTTGGAATCCTCACTATCGGAAGTTTCCTTGAAAGCGAGTGCTCTCTTCTTTGACTCTGTTTATGCCTTTTAAGCTTCTCGTTGTTCTCGATCTTCTTTCCTAACTTCATATGCCATGAGGTTTACTATGAAGTTTTCCACGATGTACTTTGACATATCATTGCCTTCTTTTATGGCCATCATCTTCTTTTTCCAATCCAAAGGCACGGCCATAATTAGTTTCCTCACCCTTTCTTGTTGAGTGTACACCTTGCAAAGTGCCTCGAGGTTGCTCATTATGTCGGTGAACCAGGCATGCATACTTGCAACTTTCTCTTTTTCCTACATTTGGAACATTTTGAAGTTTTACACACTAACATGCAACCTAGACAATTTTACCTTCAATGTTCCTTCGTTAGTGACAAGAATGTGGTTCCAAATTTGATAGGCAGTCTTGCAATTAGAAACCTTGTTGAACTCACTTGCCTCCAATGCGCAGAATAACGAATTAATGGCTTTTGCATTGTTTACCTTGGCATTCACTTGATTTTGAGTCCACTTGGAGAAGTCTTCTTCCGTTGGTTCAATATATTCTTTTTCCATGGTTCTCCAAAGTGAGACACTCTTGAGGTAAATTATCACCCGACATTTTCAATTGTCGTAGTTTGACACGATGAATAGAGGTGGTCGAATAGTGGATTGCCCTTTGGATATAGTCGACACGCTATCAATGTTATTGTTGTAGGTTGCCATGGCTTTACCAAAGATCTGATACCAACACTAGAGGGTATGAATAATGTTTTATAAAATTAAACAAAAAGTACGCCAATTAAAACTTAATCAACCAATGATGCTGAAATAATAGCCAATCAATAACATAAAATTGAGCAATACTAACACAAGAAATTTACCCTGGTTTGGATACCGAAGTCAAACCTGACTTCATGTATCATACTCCAGCCCACAAGCAATTCCCACTTGAAATATCCACTAAAGCCTCTTTCCAAATCCCAGCAATAGTGAATCGAATATAAATCGATGTTCGAATTTTCCACAACCCGAGAACATGCACTCTCACAACCCGAGAACATGCACTCTCACAACCTGAGAGTTCTCACAAAGAGAGAAAAATAAAGTTCGATACAATAAACTTGAAAAGAACTTACACTTTTCCTACGCCTTGAATTAACTTAATTGTAAAGGTTAGGTGAGTGTAAATGAGTGATCTTTGATGACTAGATGTAGCACTAGAAAGCTTGTCCAGAGATTGAATGAAATCAATGCAAGTGTGAGCTTAAGGCCTTAATAGATAAGAAGAGAGTTTGAGCACTTTTGGAGAAGACAAGAGTTAATGAGCTTTGAATATCAATTCAATAGTGTATCCGAAGTCCTTAATTGTTCCCTCACTTCTACCTTAAATACAGCTCAAAGAATAGCCCAAAAATCAAGAAACAGAGTAGCATTAAATGCTGCAACTAATCTATAACGTCTAGATACAGGAAAAACAGACGGCTGGGGAAGAGATTCCATACGCATGGATCATTGTTGAAGTAGCATTAAATGCACTCTAACGGTTATATTCCAGACGGCTAGAGAAGGGTTTCCAGACGTTTGGGTCTCTTAGAGCCGTCTGATAACAATGCATCAGACGTCTGAACAAGGAGGCCAATGACTATCCAACTTTCAGGAAATCTAAACCGACCTGCTTAGCCGACTGGAGAAGGTTTCTTAGACAGCTGGAAATGAGTTAGACATTTGGACATAAGCAGTTAAGCGGCTAAGGTATCAGTGGGTGCTAGTCTAAGGGGAAAATGTGCATGTCAGACGTCTGAGGGTCTGCCTTTAGACGGCTGATCCAGGAAAAAAATCTCACATTTGAGATTTTGGGTCTTGGAACCCTATGGAGTCATCTAGGGGCTCATCTAATGCTATATATATGCATGATGTGTAAGTGCCTCTAAGCAGTTAACTCAAAGCTTAACATTCTAATAGTTCAAAGAAGTAAAGAATAAAGAAAATTACATTTAATCATCTTTACTTCCTCTTGAGATTTTCAATTCCTTGAATTCTTTTCATTTCATTGCTTCTATTACATGTTTCTTTTGATAATCTTGATTCTAGATTTCGCAATGCTTTAATTAACTGCAAATGAAGGAGTTAATCACAGTAATTTATATTTGCTTATCACCAAAACCAAATTGCTGGATCCAAAATTCAACACAAACTACTTTACATGTGTCTACATGAAACTCATTTGTTTTAAACCGATGTATCTATAATGGGCCACTGACATGCTTTGTCTAAGGTAGGGCCTCCTAATGTTGGGCCGCAACCATATACAAAGCTATCATGTGCCGCAGCTCCATATATCAGTCAAAACTTTTTTGCCTAATCATAGAAACTGTAATCGGTGTATTCTCTTGTACTACATCTCTGATCTAGTGGAAATCGTGACAACGGAAGACTGGATTAGTTGTCACATTGGGCCGAACCAGTACAAATCCGGTGTCCCTCTGTGATTGCTTGATCTTGTATGTGGTGGTTTATCTTTATACTTTCTATGATTTCTTTAAGATTCTACTCTGTTGGTTAAAGTTGGTGACAGATTATTATCAATCTATTATTCTGTTGCGTCCAACCCCACCATTATCTACAGAATTTTGCCCGTTCATCAACCTTTCGCAAAATTCTGTTCATGTGAAACCGTTAAATTTGGGTCGAATGGATGAACGAGCAAAACACATGGGATCGGCTGAAAATTGGTGGGTCGGGGTTTTAGAGGGTGGAGATCAAGATGAACGGTTCGGATCTTCCAAAAAAATAGGGGCATAAACTTTTTGCTATGGGGTTATTTTGGGGGTTATTTGATCCCTCCTCTTACATATACATATATATAACAATTGAGGACGTTTTTTGAATTTTGTCCTACATTGCAGTTTTGTCCCAGTCATATTTTGGGTTGCTGACTGGGACGCCGGTGGGGCCCTGTGGGGTTGGGTGGGGTTCTGGGCTTGGGTTTGGTGTGAGGTTTTGGTGATTCTTTTGCGTTTTAGTCCTTGCTTTTCCTCCTTTTTCCCCAACCCTCCTCTCTCACACCCCCACGCTTTTTTCATTTTGGCGACCGCTTCTCTCCGCATTTGTGTCTGGGCGATGACTGCCTCCTTGCCCTCCGGGCACGGGCAATTTCTATATATATATATATATATATATATATATATATATATATATATATATATATATATATATATATATATATATATTCTATAAAGGATGAAGATTTTGAATCTTATCCTACTAGGACAAATGTTTGTCCTACGTGGCCACAAAAATGCTGACTGGGACAAACTAAAGCTGATGACTGGGATAAGCTTGAGGGAAATTTCTGGGGGGGACATTTCAAAAAATTGGGGGGAAATTTGTTTGGGGGAAAGAAAGTTGGGGGGAAAGTTTTGAATTTGAGAGAAATTATTAGTTGGAATCTTTGTGCTTTGAAGTTTGAAGTTGAAAATGAAAATTTTGGGGGGAAAAAGCTCAGCCCCAAATCAGCTGCCTGTAAGAGCTCCAAATCAACCCCGAAAATTTATTTCACGTTCACCCTCAACCGTTGGTTTCTAAAAATCATTAATTGGGAGTGAGTTTAATTTTAACAGGGAGGTAGCGGGAGAGTACTCAAAGAAAATGCGGGAGTTGGCAGTGTTGCTGTTGGAGGCAATCTCAAAGAGCCTGGGTCTTGAACAGGACTGCATGGTGAAAGCTCTGGGCAAATAAGAGCAGCACATGGCGGAAACTACTACCCACGGTGCCCACAGCCAGAGTTGACCTACGGATTGCCAGGCCACAAAGATCCTAATGTGATCACCATTCTTCTTCAGGACCAAGTCTCCGGCCTGCAAGTCCTCAGAAACGGCAAGTGGATCAAAACTTTTTATGTATTTAAAGAAAAGCCTGCAACAATAAAGCTGTCATTTTTTATGTATTCAAAGGAACCTACAACAATAAAGCTTGAATTCATAGGAGCTTTATTTTGTAGGCTTTTTATGTCCATAGTGCACATTGAAGAATAAGAATAAGAATAAGAAGAATACATTGGAGCTTTATTGTGTCCACATTGAAGAAATATGTATTGCAGGCTCCTATGGCTTTATTGTGCTTTATTGTGATACATAAGAGCTTTATTGTGCAGGCTTTGTTGTTGTATTGTGTCCACATTGAAGAAATATGTATTGCAGGCTCCTATGGCTTTATTGTGCTTTATTATGATACATAAGAGCTTTATTGTCAGGCTTTGTTGTTGCAGGCTTTGTTGTTGCAGGCTCATAGGAGATTTATTGTGCAGGCTTTATTGTTGCAGGCTCCTATAAACAATAAAGCTTGGATTTTTATGGACTTAAAATAAAACTCAGAAGAATACATAGGATTCTTATTCTTTATAAAGCCTGCAATAAACATGTTTGAATACATAGGAACTTTATTGTGCCAAAGTGGGGAGCATATGAGCTTGCCGTTTTTGATGTATTCAAAGAAAAGGCTACAAGCATTTAAACATGTTCACAGCTTTTTTGACAGCTTTTGCAAGGCTGCATTGTTAATGCTGATCGCCAAATTTCAGGGCAGTGCAAAGGCTTGGACTTGATGAATCCACACTCTGGTGAATGCTTGGCTTTGATTATTTCAGTCCAGAGTCCAAAGAATCTATTAGGGTATGTGTTGGGCATTGTTTAATTTCATAGAGTGCAAAGTAATTCTAGGGAAAGTTTAATTACTATGGCAGAATGTGTTTTCTTTTATAATAGTTCTCAGTGTATTTGAAATGGACATGGCTTTTGTTTAATTTCCTGTTGTCTTGGATTCCATTTTGTTAATCATTTAGGAACATCAATTTTGATTAAGAATTGTTGAACTGGGTTTTTTGTTAGAATCTTATTTTACCTTTTTACAATTGAATTTATAACAATTTCAATACAGGGATGGAGTTCAAATGCAAAAAAATTCATGGGAAGATGGGGTTCTAAGAATGAATTTCCCAATTCCACCTGGTTGGAACCAAGCTTACCAGTTCCAAGTCAAGTATCAGATTGGAAGCCTTTTCTACTTCCCTTCACTTAAGTTCCACAGAGATTCCGGATGCGATGGAGGTATAACTATTAATAATTGCATTATTCCTGTGCCATTTAACAAGTTGGAAGGAGACTTCACTTCATTTATTTGGGATTGGTACAATAAGAATCATATGATGAGAATTTTTGGCTGTTTGACCTCTTTAGGGTTCTATAGGGTGCAATATGAACTAATTTTGGAAGGATGGCCGATCATACAGAAGGGGATCATCAAGAACATCATGTAAGGATGGCCGAAGCCTTTTCGATCCAGTTTTCTACTTTTTTGGGGGGATTTTTTATGTCTTTTTAGGGGTCGATGGGTTCTTTGAATTATGATCTGTCATGTAGATTATTGGTAATTAGATGATGTAGATAGCGATCAATCAACTCTCAAATGACCATTCATTCATTAATAACAACCTACATATGTAAATATCAGTCACTCAATTGATTTTTGTATTATATGCTTCAAATAGCACAACTCTCCCCCCTCTCTTGGGTTTCGATTTTCTTTTTCTTTTTCAATGTCATTTGAATAAACTTCTGGTTTGTTGTGATTTAGCTTATTGGTGGGTATGGGACATTGGAGGAGCTGCTGGAAGTTATATCATGGGCTCAGCTTGGCATCCACAACAAACCAGTCAGTGATTCTGTTCAACCCAAAAATTCAATATTTTATAAAAATAATTATTGTGTAAAACTTAGAAGAGCTGTAACATTGATCTGCAAATAATTCTTAGAAGATAAGTTTAGGCTGTAGAATCATCAGTTTAATGCTACGCGAGTCTGGTAATCTATAAAAAGAAAGATTTATTTGCTCTTAGAAGAGAAGAGACCTGGATAAGAAAATAGATTACATTGTCAACCATTAGCCTTTAATGTTTGTGTTGTTATTTTTACTTACATTTTTCACCTTTGTAAACTAATGCTGGATGTTTCTTATTCATATGTCAAAAAGGGGAAAGGGCATAAGTTTGTTAGAGTTTCTTATGCATATGCATATGTCAGAAACATCCTGCATTTAGAACTGGATGTTTAACAGCATGAGTTTAGGATGTTTTAAGCATGAGTTTAGGATGTTTTATGATTAGTTTAGGATGTTTCTTATGCTTATGCATATGTTTCTTATACTGGACATATGCATATGCATATGCATATGCATTAAAACAGATCTGGACATATGCATATTGGATACTAATGCATATGCATAAGTTTCTTATGCTGGACAATTTTTATGCATATGTCAGAAACATCCGGCATTTAGAACTGGATAAGAAAATAGACATACAAATACTTCTAAATGAAGGATGTTTCCTATGCATTTGCATTCACTAATATACAGAATGACAGGATGTTTATTATAAAAAGATTGCTGCACATTATAAACCAAATATAAAAGAGAGGGTTCTTATTAAAAAAATTACCCAAATGTTAACATCCTGTCATTTGTTATATGTGAACCCAAATATAATTCAAGTAGTTATTAAACATTCAATTCAAGTAGACCAATGAAATGCAGGTGGACTTCATTCACTCAGTTTTCCTTAAATAGAGTAAGGCTTCATTTTATTTAAGAATATTGTTTAATTGCCTTCAAACTGGCAATGCATGTTATTAAAAATTTGAAGTCTTCTACATATGAGGGAAAGGTCTTTTGCGTGTAAGTAAACTCTAGCCATGCTCATGCCATCCCCTTTTTCTTTTTATGAATTGAAATTTTATCAGGTCAAGCTTTAAGTTAAACCACTCTATCCATTAGGCACAAGTTAAAGGCTGGGAAAAAAAATACCTTTATAGTTAATACCAGAAAATAGAGAATCCCCTAACACCTTTTATATTATGACTACTATATCACTAGACCATGAACAATCATACTAGCAGAAAGTAAGAAAGTATCCTCCAATGTGTGATGCCAGTATACTAATATGACACTGGTAATGTATCTACTTTTAAGGATATTTTTATTATTATCATAATTTTGGAAAACATTGGCTATAATAGCAGTATGTACCATAACTTTAAAGCATGGTCGGGTCCATGAACAAATAGGTTGTAATTAGTCGATAGGTTTCAACAAGAAAAAGCAAAGTCTGTTTGTAGCATTCCCAGTTGACCCAAATTGTTCTACCTGCAGTGACTGTTTCCCAATATAAGTGTGGGTAAATATTGGAAAGCACATTCTAAAACCCACGGACAATTGGATGCCATCCAAAGCGAGCAGACAAAGTTCATGATTGAAATATTGGCATAGAATTTTCCATAAACAGTTGTGGACTAACAAAGCATGACCCTTAATTCAAGATAATTATATTACAGATAACATAAAAAGCCATGTCAGGGATGGGAGGCTGGAATGTGGTATGATTACAGGAATAGAACATCACTGTCGGTACCAAGGGAAACACCGGCAATATTCTGCCTGCAGGAACAATTACAGGCACAAAATTGGTGTGTTTGCAGCTTTCGTTTACTATTCCTCCACAAAAGTGCCCATCGTGGCAATGGTTGGTGAGATAGTTTGTGTAGAACCTAGGTGGGTCAGCATCGATCGGCATACTAATATATGATGCAAACATTTGTTAATTCAATTCTTTATGATGCAAAGGAGCTTATCATAACAAAGCAGGCAGAGGGAGCATGAGGAGTGGATCACTAAGGCCATATGCATAAGGATTATTGCAGGAGCAATTGGAATTTTGATATTTTATTAGGTGTTCGCACGTAATTTTAAGTTTTTGTTGGATTTGTAATCCGACTTACATAGATTTGGGTTTGGACCATCTTCACATATTCTTATGGCCTTTATTACTTTTTTAATAGCAAAGAATAGATTAGTGGATTTTTTTAGTTTCATAAGTATTTTTCTTCATGAGTTTGGACATGTGTATGGATTATTCTATTGTGGGTAAGCATTTTGTTATCTTATGCTTTTCTTATTTAAGGAATCTGATCTTTCTCTTTCTTATTCTTACTTTTGTTTGTTCTTTTTTCCTCTCTTAATGGAGAAAGCAAGGACGCAGAACTTTTCTCCCACTACAGGCATCCAAGCTCAAACCAGTCTCGAATCAAACCAGTTTGTTATCCTGTTTAGGTTGATTCATTGATCAAATCCATATACTTACAAACCCGATTCAATACCAAAAGGGAAAAAGGACTCTATTTTTTTGCTAAAAAGCTCATTTTGCTTTTGCATTATTGATCTCATAATAACATCAAGAATATATTGTTTTACACTTTCTTCTTCAAATACCGCCCTTTTAGTCATGAATCTCTCATTATACTGAATTTTCCCCGCATTTATCTCCTACGTTGTTCAATACTTGCTGGTATGACTTGCGGATTAAATAGTTGTATCATATAAACTCTATAATCAACAGATTTGTTGCATAATCCAGTTTTGTTTATTGGATATGCATTCCAGGATTCTTCTTTCACTGCAAGAGCATTGGCCAGTACAAAAGTTTTCAGCTGTGTAGGGATTTTGCAGCAGAGCAATATGACATATTAGGAAAGCTGCAGAACCTTATTATTGCCATAAAGTTGTCAAGAAGACTCATTAATTACTGCCAAGAAATTTTACGAAAAATCCTATGTAAACAACAATAAATCAGAATTATCTCATGACAATTAAAGTATGGCTGAATAGCAAATGTAGCATGTCAGATGAGTAAAAATCCACATTCAGTTGTAGTAGTAGAGAAAGACTATAAACGCTGAAAATTTTAGTGTGCTTCCTGCGATTATATAATTGTGGCCTCACCTAAAAGCCGAATAATAAAGGTTATCCATGAATCAACACTGGAAAGTAATATTTAAATATTATTTAAATTAAGAAAAGGATGAATGAGCTTTAACAACGTGATGGTTCTAATTATAGGTGCCACCATCAATAATGTTATTAACATATAATATTCGAAGGAAACATTAAATTGTTTATAGTAGCCGTAGGAAAAGCAGTCCAAAAGCTTTGGATTATGAAGCATCAATAGTGCACTGCCAAGCTGTATTGCTCAATTAAAAATATCTCCCAAGTGAGTGCCATTGCACCTTTTTTATCGTTTCTTAGAACACTTTGAGAGTTATGCTGACAAGTGAATGCCATTTCATGCATATTTAGAAAAATATTACAATTTAAACATAGCTTCGACAGAGGTGCAAAGCCATCATAACTTCACAGTGCACTTCAGAAAAAGAAATTTGTTCTCTAAAATTGAATAAAACTCTTAATGAATTAAATTTCTTAGCAACTAATGCACTTTGCACTATTGTGTTTCTTGTGGGTTTAAGCACATGTATAATTGTCACATATGTATAATTGTACATGACTTCCTCTTATTGTGTTTCTTGGGGGTTTAAGCAAATTCTTATGGAGAAACTTGAATGTTTAATTTCATGTTTGTTGATGTTTTGGTGATAAACAGTTGGAGGCTTGGAGCTGAGATCATTCACATATCTTGAAAATACCAATGTGAAGATTACAAAGAATGCTGATGGGAACTCGAAAGGATTTGGATTTGTCAATTTGGAAACCCCTGATTGTGCTAAAAGGCTAATGGAGGCAATGCATGATCTTCTACTTGGTAAGTTGCATTAATGCGTATGTAGACTTTAATTGAAATACACAACCTGAAAATAGTATATTTTGACTTTTTTGGTTGGCTTCCTTTTTATTTGCCAATTGGGGTAAGCAAGATCGAAGGCTTTATATGTGGCAGGGGCCCAAAAGAAAACCGAGCAACAATAAATTTTGTGTCGCATGTATGAAGAGAAGCGGAATGAGCAAATCATGAGAAATATGGTACTTCATTATGTAAGCCTACAGAACGGATATCATCATGTGTCAAGCTTCAAATGTTTATGTTAAGAATATTGACGATGGTGTTGATGATGATATTCGATGTGAACATTTTAGTCAGTGTGGCAATATTACATCTGCAAGTGGCAATATTACATCTGCAAGAGTCATGCGAGACAAAAAGGGAATGAGTAAAGGATTTTGTTTTGTATGCTTTTAGCACTCCAGAGGAAGACGGCAAGGCTGTGAACACCTTGCATGTTGCTTTCTTGCGGTCCATTTTTTGATGAGTAATTAGCACTGCGGATGTCTGAAACGGTTTTTTATTTGATGTTTTGTTCAATTTTGCTTTGTTTTTATAATGTCAGTTCTTTGTTTACAAACTCTCAAGATAAACATGGAAATGTGAACTAGAATCCTTAAACAAAATTACGTGACCGAATGCAACATTATGGCATCCAGTTAATTTCTCATTCAACAGAGCTCCACATACATGCAGAGGGAACATCTGGGGGACAATTAGAAGCCGAAGAAACTAAAAGGCCATGAGGACACAACAATAGTCACGAAAGAAATTTATGCTGGCTTCATCCTCAGTCTTACAAATTTGCAGCTTTTGATTGTAATGATGCAAACAATTGCAAGTTCTCAAAGCCCAAACATTTTCTTTTACTTGCCTAACAACTACTGTCAATCATTTTCTTACAGTTTTTCTTGCTTATCTTAGTACACATAATGTCAACTGATAAATATCTCTGATTGTCTATTGGAGTCTACAACACAAGCAAAAGCAAAAGCAAGGCCTTCCACTATTAGCAATGGTTTCTGGACAAACATATTAAATATTCAACTTTATTTCATATCTCACTGATTAGGATATCGCACTGATTAGTTGCTTTTGATTATGCTAAAGAGAAGCCTTTTCTCTTTCTCTTTAAAAATATATACTGTAAAAGTTTATTGCTAATAACCTCTTCAATATTCAGATAGAAACTTTCTTTCTTTGATTATTCATTGATTTGGTATTCACGACATTGATTCGAGCATCAGTAATATATATGTAGTAATATATAGGTTTTTGTTGTAGTGAACTGATGTACATCAAGCTCACTCTAAATATCTGCATGTCGCAACTTATTAAATATTGTCATAGCACGTAACTAATCTCAAGGGAAATTAATAATCTAAGGATTTTATTATGAACCATATGAGTTCCGTGCGTTGTTGGTCTTTGAATAGCCTTTATTTTATTTTCCTCTTTTGCAACTGAGGGCTTAGTTGGTCAAAATTACGAAAGAATTAATTCATAATTTTGACAACTAATATTGTAAGAATTATTTTAACCGTCTCAATAGCTACATTCATGCTGACATTTCATATCGCAGTTGGAGTTGTTTTTCCTGCATTTCGTCTCAATAGCTATATTTATGCTAATAATTCATATAATTATCACATGTTTGGTTTTGAAGTAATTTGATTTTAAGAAGTTTGTGCATGCATGCTTACTCATTCAATATTTGGAGGATCAAATGGAGCATGATTTGAATTTATTAAGAATGGTAAGGAAGTAAAAGATGAGTTAAAATGGATCATGGTTCATGAGCATCACGATAGCAACTTGAAAACATGAAATGGACAATAGTTGGAGTGCTTGACATAATTATTTTTGTGTGAGTGTGGTCATCATATGATTTTTTAAGAAAATGTTAGAGTATGAGAGTATGCATATAATGTTTGTCCTATAATGATTAATCTGTGCACATCAACTTCTTAAATTATTATTCATTGTTGAGGAGAATGAATAATACATATCCTGATGTCGAGAATGTATGATCCTAACATAGTGCAACTTTGTTGAAAGGAATAAAGGGAGATCATTGGTAATTGTGCTTGCTTAGCGAAATATTATCCTTCCAGTTTTTAGTACCTTCTGTTTCTTTAATTTATTTTCATAAATTCAAATATGATATACTGTTTCTTTTTTTTCATAAACTTAGATTGGTGATAAAAAGGCATATACTTTACATCAAGATTCAATATGTTGAGAAGATAAGTTTAGGAGAAAAACTCAATATGGATGAGTGAAAAACTATAAGAAATTGGATATGCATGACTTATTTAGAGGAATCTAGGGCTAGCTTCAGTTGAGGATAAGATGAGGGAGACATATTTAAGTTGGTATGTGATTGAATCTTGAAAAATCAAGATTTGAGATTAGAACTTTTGAAAAATTTTGGAAGGAAAATCCTAGACGGCTGGCATGGGATTAAACCTCGGGGAACTAAATTTTTTTGGAAAAAACCAAATTCTCTGGCGGGAACTAAATTTTGGGATGTACATAACTTTTGGGTGGAGCTAAATAACAATATTATGTCTTAATTATTGTTGTTCGTTTACAATTAGAGGATCCAAAATTTTGAGGGCGAAATACTTTAAACGAACTGCACCGTTAGGTCACATTCTAAATCAAGAAGGGACTAATTCAGGGGGGATTAAATTTTTTGTGGTGAACAAAATTCACTCAGGTGAACTAATTTTAGGCGGCACTAAAATTTTTGGGTGGAATTAAATAACAATAATTGTACTGTAATTATTGATTCATTTAAAATTAGGTGATCTACGAATTTGAGGGGGGGATATCTTAAATGAGCCGTGCCCTATGGGCACGGGTAATGACTAGTGTATATATATATATATATATATATATATATATATATATATATATATATATATATATATATATATATATATATATATATATATATATATATATATGAAAATGCTAAAATGAGAAGGTGAGAATGTGAGAAGAGATATGTATATCATTAACTAGCCAAATCTATTTTTCAAATCAATAATCGGAACCGTTCATCTTGTTCTATCTATCAAGTGATCTTTATGTATAAATTTTTTTGTATTGGGATATCTTTATCAAATTTATCAAGTGGTCGCAAGATGGAAGACTTACAACTGCCTGCAAATGTAACAAAAATGGAACTGGTGATCCATAGGATTTTGGGGTTTATAATCTCTAATTTTTTAAAGGGTGTAGATTTATGAACATGATCTTCAAGATGAACAGTGCCGATCATTGATTGGTATTACCGATTGGTCCTTCTCACGATAAGAATCTCTTCTCACCTTCTCACAATAGTATTACCACACACACACACACTAGTCATGACCCGTGCTCGCGGGCACGGTTCATTTAAGATTTTTCCCACGCGAAATCTTTGTTCCCTAAAAAATTATTTCCACAGCCAAAATTGCACAGAACAACAAATTAGCGTAAAAATATTTAGCGGCACGGGCGCCTTCGATGCGGAAAAACAAATTCGACGCATGCGCCTTCGACACGAAACAACAAATTTGGCGTAGACACCTTCAGCGCAAAACAACAAATTCGACGTAGAATAACAAATTCGTGCTGGCGCCTTTGGTGCGGAACAATGAATTAGTGTAAAAAAATTTAGTGGGTGCCTTTACCGCGAGAAATTATTCTCATCTTATTGCCCCATGCGTCAAAGAGACGGTGGGCCCCGCGTTGAGGGAGAGATCATTCGAGCGGTAGCAGTATTCGATCTACAGAATTAAGTGCAAGTTAAAGTATTTTTCTCCAAATACATTAATTATGTGTCCTCTGCTTTTCCATAGAAACTTTTATTCCCCAGAAACTTTCATTTCTCGAGAAACTTTCGTTTCCCCATAAATATTTTTCCCTCCAAAACTTTCCACAAAATCTCATCTCCAAACCTTTCATTTACTCTATATTTTCAAATCATCGGCACATTGAGGGATGGTACTTGCAAGGACGTTGAGGGAGGAGCACTTGCATATGTCCACCCCCATTTACTCCCATAACGTCTCAAACTATGCATGCACCGACGTGAAAACGCGTCCCGTTTCTCCCAATAAGCATGGGCAGAGCCACTCTTGGGCTAAAACAGGCTGCAGCATGGGTAAGGTTTTGGGTTTTAATTTTTGTATATATATTTTGTTATTTAACATTTAACCAAACCCCTAATATAGCCTAGTGGTTTGACTGAGAGTTCTCTCTTTATGTGGTTGCAGCTTCAATTCCTACCACAAAAATGTATTAATTACATTTTTTGAGTTTTATTATCAAAACTAATAAATATTTAAAAAGAGTTTTATTATCAAAACTAATAAATATTTAAAAAGTGTTATGAGATGGGCCTAATGGGCCTAATGGGTATCCACCCACATTGTTTATTATATATATGAGGCTAGGGGTTTCCTGCCCGTCAACCTTGCTCACAACACGTTATCAGCACGCTCACAGCTGAGCTGAACCTCTGTTGACAGACGAATATCGACGCGAAGTGGCTTTCTTCACCAAACATCGCAAGATCCGGAGGGTAGGATCTAGAGGTAATCTTTATTACCTAGATCTAAATTTTTCATGCGCATGATAATGAATCTGTAATTTACTTTAAATTAGATCTATCATTTGTTTGCTTAGATCTAAATGAAAAATCACATTTTAAATATATAACTCTTTTCAAAAAGAGTTTTTATATCATTTTTTGATGAAAAATCAACTTTTTCATGCTAAAAATCATATTTTTCGATAAAAACCTTGTTTTTCATATTAAAAATTGTATTTTTACAATAAAAATCGAAATTTTCCTCCGTAATCCATGAATCCAGAAGATTTGGCAACCCCGCACGCGCGCCTCGTAAAGAACCGCCATGCCCGACGTGCGGCCAGCGGCGCGACCCATGCGCGAATCGCCGTCGCGCGAGCAGCGGCCCGCCGCCGCGCCCGAAGCACGGCAGGCGGACGCGCCGGACGTGCGGACCGCCACCGCGCCCGAAGCACGGCAGGCGGTCGCGCCGGACGTTCGGACTGCCGCCGCACGAGGCGCAGCTAGCAGCCGCGCCCGACGCCCGGCAGGCGGCCCCGTCGGACACGCGGCAGGCAGCCTAGCGAGACGCAGCCCACCCCCGCCGCCGCGCCTGACGTGTGGCCCACCCCACGCCGTGCCTGACGCACGACCCGCCGTCGTGCGTGTGCCCCGCACATGTGTGCTCCGCCGCCACGCGCCTGCTGTACGCGTGCGCGCACTCCTCCACCGCGCGCCTGACGCACACGCACGCGCATTTCCCGTGCGTGCCTCGTCGCAACGAAACCCAAAATAGGGGTTTTCCGTTTTTCAAATAAAAGTCTATTTTTAGGAAATAATTGGATTTACTGATCATTTTTTCCAAATAAAACTGATTCATCATATGTGTAAATCATCTCTAATCGCATTTCTTGGATTAATTGAATATTTTTTAAGTTTAATAATTAGGAAGATCCTACGACCGCTCTGCCGTTAGTCAGCTAACCTAATAGTGTATGACGTTGCCCAGTGGTCCAATAATTATTAAACAAAAATATTTTATTCCATTATAAATGCTTGCGATGTTGCATATTTTCATTGCCCGTAGCATGAATTTATTTGCGATTATACATACTACATGCCTGTGACGTTTACATTAATATGTGATACATTATAACTGCGTGTTAGTTGATAACTGCCTGTGATGTAAATATAAATGCATGTGATGGAAATCTGTGGCTTTTTGGATTGGCTAGGTTTTTCACCCTCCTTTTATTTTTCCTGCATTTCTTTTTTTTTGAGTGAAAAATGTAGTGATGAATAAATGTACATGTACAAGACCAGAGACCGGCGTTGCTTTCCACACGGAGGGGATGGTGTATTTGCAGCACTTCCATAAAACCGTCGTTTAAGGAACCTTCGTAGGTTTTCGAAGTTGTACTTTTCCTATTTTTATGTATGGACAGTAACTATGGACTTTTGGACTTTGTACTTTGCTTGAGGGTGAATAGCCGATCCACACAAATTTCCTTATGTCTCTGTGATTATGCCTGTGATGAACTTATTCCACGCATATGTGTGCATAGAGCTAGTTATATCTTTGTTTATGGCATATATATAATTGTTCAAAATGGCAAAATTGAACCTGAAGTTCAAATAATACGACAATACCCCTTATTCCCCAAAAAAATAATAAAACGTTGGGATCATGCGAACAATCACTTATGCCATCTTAAAGATGAGCAACACGCGGTAAATAGATCCTGAAAATCTATGGTCTAACTGGACCAATATGGACACCTAACCAAGATGCCATAACGCCGCTAACTCTTTAAGAGTTATCTCAATACAAGGCAGTATTCTTATATCTGACCTTGCACATAATAAAGATCACGCCCGAAGTCGTGACTTAAGTGAGAAATATATTCGCACCCACGTATCTTCTCCCACAAATAAGTGAAACAAGGCAGTATTCTTATATCTGACCTTGCACATAATAAAGACCACGCCCGAAGTCGTGACTCAACTGACCTATGTATCTTCTCCCACAAATACCTAAAGGAACTTACAAAGTTTCAAAGGATATTAGTTTAAACGAAATCCTTAATGTTTGTATAGCATACTCAAGAGAAAGAAAAATGGCATTAAAACCATACTTGAGTACGTAAATGGATATTCAAAAGTCTAAAGCTATACAACAAAATAAATGTTGAGTGGAAAAGTGGAAGAATAAAAACAAGGTCTTATACAAATTAGGGAAAGGGAAGATGTGACAAAGTTCGAAGAGGGATAGCAATGGCAAAAGCCATCCACCGCCACATGGACAAACCTATGAATCAGATTACCTCACTGTTGAGGACCCAAACAATGGTTTGGGCGGCCTTGGATGAAATGTATAAACATCATAAAGATGCTATACTTCCAAAAGACTGTTATGAGTAAGAGAATTTATAAGACACCAGGACTTCAAGTCCATTGCTGAATTTAATTCAGTACTATTATACTTCACCCCACGCCTATAGCGTCATGGTGAGGATGTCTCTCAGATGCGTATGTTAGAAATGACTTATACTTCTTTCCACGAGAAAGACGCGATTCTGATGCAGCAAACTGTGAATGAAACTTCACAAAATACTTTGAGATGCTTACCTGCCTACTAATGACAGAGCAAATACAAAGAACTTCTCCTGACAACTCATAACATACGTCCAACTGACAACGCTAATTCAATATAAAATATTGGTACAAAACTAGCATTTGTCTTCCTCGCTATTCCTCGAGCACACATCACACTATAAAACTTGTTGTCATAACATAATTATCAAAAGTAATTTCTTGCAGTATATATGTGTTTAAATGCATTATCATAATATTTCTTATTGATGAATTTCATGCTTTTTTTGCATTTTATTTTACTGTAAGTGAATGATTTGTTATCCTGAATACTCCTAAAATGAGGTGCCATTTACTCTCTGAAACTTATAAAGTTTCGATGGATATTCGTCAAAACGAAATCCCTAATGACTCAAGAAATCACTGAAGCCTGAAGCTTTGTCCCATAATGATCCGCATAATAGTCAATGTGAAGATGTAATCCTTCACAAGTTGAACATAGTTCACATATTACCTGACAAAATTAACTTGAGCATTTTAATGGACTTTCAAAAGTCCCACATAAATTCGAAAAGGGGAATTAATTTGGAACACCAGAAGTGTCCACAATCGACCAACTTTGGTATGATGTCACCCTGGATTGATGATGAAAGACATCATTAATCAGACGAACCCAAAGATTCTTTAAAAAGGGTGAAACTTTCATTGTCCCATTCAAAAGGGAAAAATGATTACGAGATCATCTCCATTCATGTGGACATTGACTCTCCTCACTTCCTCAAACAAATTTAAGATGATATACTATCATCATTAGGATAATGAGATTTTTAGGTCTCTTGAGAGTATTTGAGGGATAAAAGTGGACTTACCCACTCCCTACATATGGCTGATGATGTACCTTAGAGTACACATCCATGTATCCTCTAAAAATGGTCATTACCAAACCTATTATCCAAACCGCAGTTCATCTTTTTCAAAGCAAATTGGGCACATTACTAAATGGCAGGAACATTGGATAACGATGGGACTGCATGTGGACATGTAATTACAATGCAGACCATCAAAACGCTTCTTTAGAATCTATTTATCTGGGCCTGATCAACTCATATAAACAGTTTCCGAGAACCCTTAACGGGGGAAGCGTTTAGAGCACATCTTACTGATTGTGCCATGATGAGTATACATCCCCACATCACCATTTTAAACCATCAAAATGCACTCTAAACAGGGGAAGCATTTTAAAATCACTTCTCCTAAGATGTGCATTGATGGGACATCCTTTAAGGATTCGATGAGATCCTGAAGATCTCTCACATCTTGAATTCCCCAATATTTGGTTCAACAGAAATACTATAATCATCCATGAGCCTGAAGCTCAATTGACCATTTAAATCATTAATACTATGATCTGATTATCATAAATTGTGATGAGATCCTGAAGATCCACACTTATGAAACTGTTAAACGGTTATCAGACAAAGTTACCGACAATATAAATATTGTCAAATTCACACATCCCTGCTACTAATAATCCAGCTAGGATTGACATACCAAATATAATATATGCAATTCACCAGTAGTAGAAGTGGATATCCTCAATGGATGAGAGGATATACCACGAGGATCCAAAGCGAGAAATAACTTCTGAAGACCCTAAAGCAATTCCACCACAGGAAAGTGAACTCATCTCCATATCCTCTCCCTTTCCAAAACCTCTAGAAGAGGTGAATCTGGAATAAATTGAATAATGTACGTACATGGGGAGGTATCTGGATAAAACACACTTGTCAACAATTACTCACATTTCATTTTGCCATAGATATCGTTCTAATCTCCGTTTCCTGAAGCAAACGTAGAGATTTGGCCAAATAATGTGGAACGAGGCAATAATAAGTTAAGCTGGACTCACTTATGAAATGTGAAGTGTTTGGACCTGAAGTCCGGATATCAAAAGATATCAAACCTGTGGGCTAACCGAGTATTGTATAAATAAATAAAACCATATGCTATAAACAACATGATTTAGCTTAGAGGTTTATTTTGCAGAAACCAGGAAGTAATCAAGTAAGATGAGTGTAACTCACTTACAAAGTTATTTAAATTGATGCATCAGGCTCCCTGGTCATAGTTGCGAAAACCATGCGATTGGCAAAGGAAATATTAGGCTATGTTGCTATGGATGATGCGACAACATACCCTTACGGATTTCCTCCTAATTTGCCTGGATAGATTTTTGGGACATCCACCCTATGAAATTATCATCCTGAAGATAAATAATCATCATGAAGATAAATAATCATCCTGAAGATGAAACCATCATCCAGAAGATGAATTATCATCCAGAAGATGAAACCATCATCGTGAAGATGAAACCATCATCCAGAAGAAGAATAATCATCCTGAAGAAGAATATTCATCCTGAAGATGAAACCATTATCCAGACGATGAATTATCATCCAGAAGATGAAACCATCATCCTAAAGATGAATAATCATCCAGAAGATGAAATTATCATCCAGGAGATGAATTATCATCCAGAAGATGAAATTATCATCCTGAAGATGAATAATCATCATGAAGATGACACCATTATCCATCAGATGAATTATCATCCAGAAGATGAAATTATTATCTCGAAGATGAATAACATGTGACATTAAACTTCACACACCCAGAGTTGATGCAGAAACATGGACAATTGCAATCCACTAAATACACCCACTGGTTATATGGATTCATAGTAAGACCCCTTCCGTTCGCTGGAAGAGGGGGAGGATATCCTAGGTCCTGAAATACCTTACTCAAGTTTTTTGGTACACTCCTTTATCTGGCCAACTGCACGCGACTCTAGAGAGCATTGGTAGTAAATCTGTTAGCCAATACAGTGCAACGCCTGCAGCGCACCACTGGACCAAAGATATGTAGCTTCTGCGCTACATCTAAGGGTCAAGGATCATCCAACACATTAAATGTATTTGCAGATACATGTTACAGATCATCACGATGACTACAACAAAGGAACGACCAACTCCTGGATACCAGCAAAGCATGCTTCCAAGGCAACATCAATTCCACCATCCCGAGAGACTCATCATCCAAGAAGCAAATCATAAGTACGCACAGCCAGGTCCTGCAGTACCTCACAGACACAGTAACGACTAGGTCAGTGACGTGGAGCTACCTACCAAGTCTGCAGACCACTCCTCTTCGAAAGAGCTCCCTTAGATTCAGTAGCTGCCATTGATGAGCGATACTTGTATAGATGAGCGACGTCTTGTATAGATGGGCGATATCTTGTATTTTGTACTCGGAACATTGTAAGAGATTGATGTATAATTGCCTATGAGATCTGCAAGCCTGCAGCTTGTACAGATCAGGGGGAGTCAAATGTAGCGTTGTACTCTTTTCTCTTGGCTATTAGTTTTTCCCACTGGGTTTTCCATATCTAAAGGTTTTAACGAGGCAACCCCATTGACTCTGGATCCAGAAGTATCCACCCCTAAATACTTCCACCAATCAGGAAAAGTTATGTAAAACTGTACTCTTTTCCGTTGGCTATTGATTTTTCCCACTGGGTTTTCCATAGCTGAAGGATTTTAACGAGGCAGTTATCCCAACTTAGGATCTGGAAGTGTAACTCCACGTATGGTGTAATACGAAGAAGCGCCCTGCTTTTGTGTACGCGTCCTTTGCGTCGTATATGCGGACGTTGAGATCGTACTCTACACTTGCTATACGTGCCAATGGGTGTATAGGAATGGTCATCATGTTTCACATGAAGAATGTCGAGGGTAAGTATTTGAGCATCCAAGTGTAGGGGTGATTTCACACACCTTGTGCAATGGCATTTTTGTAAATTGAACCCAAAGTGAGAGGACATTTGTGGAGGGGCTTCTTGCCATGGCATTGGATGTAATTAACACACTAAGATGAAGGGTATATTTAAATGGCAAATTTGTAAATAGAGGAAAAAGTTGACATGAAGCAAAACTTTCCATTTTTGTGAAAATGACAAAGTTGTAAATAAGAGGAACTTGTAGATATTTTGAATGAGGACTTACCATTTATGGTAATGGCTAATTTGTAAATAAGATTGGGGATGAGATATTTTTGGAGGAGGAGTTTCCATTTAAGGAAAGTTTTTTTTTGTAAATACTTTGAAGACTAGGATATTTTCCCTTCTTTCTTTTTCCTTCATTTTTCTTTGCCTTTGCCTTTGCCTTTGCCTTTTCCCCTTTGCCTGCCATGAGTTTTGAGTGAGAGCAAAAAGGAAAGAAAGAAAAAGGAAGAAGAAAAGGAAAGAAAGAAGAAGGAGAAGGAAGGGGATTCAAAGGGGGCTTTTCTTTTCATCAACTCCATCATTCCATCTTCATCTCATTATAGGATTTCTCAACCTCATTCCTATCTTATTTAATTGTTAGCTAATAAATGAAATCATGAGAAAGTTGTTACTTTAGTGTAAATATTGTGTGATGTTTAAATGATCTCATTTTTAGTATAAGTGTTGAATGTTTTTCTTTAAAAATCACATTTCTACTTAGATCTAAAATGTTTTTCATTTAAAAAAAAATCCAATCTATAGTTTAGATCTTAAATGATTTTTATTTTCCAATTATTTCTTCAATTGAGAGAAAGGTACGCTAAACATCCATTTCAACAAAAAATTACATTTTTGTGAAATACCAAACCCTCTTCTATAAAACCCCATTTCATGTTTTTGTATGGATTACCCAACCTCCTTCATAAAAGACATAGTTTTAGTTAAGAACTCATAATTCATTTTCATAAAAATCATGTTTTTAGCTTAGGTCTAAACCCCGTTTTCCAAAATCATGTTTTAGGCTAGGTCCATAAGTAGTTTTATTTGGGTTAGGCCATGGTAGTTTAGACCTAGAGAAATTCATCTAAGCCACCTCATTTTGCATAAGAATCCCTAAGATGTTATTTTAGGAATTGTCCCTCTTTTGAATAAGTGTTGTTTATGTGGAAATGGTTAAAGTTCGCTACATCGTTTAGTTGCTAAAACATGTTTCATGGTTTATGTTGTAAGTAGTTACATTGTGATGTGGATGTGTGCTAAGGTAGTTGTTGTGCCATGGGCTATTTTGTGAAATTTGAAGGTTGCATGTGAAAATGGTGGAGGAACGTATGGAAAAAATTAAAGCTGTTGCTCTCTTTTGATTATGGTCTCTCATTATGTAAATTGTTTCATTACAAGCTCGTTTATGTAAATAAAATGCACTTTAATGTCTTGGATCATTTATGCTTGTTTTAGGGTTGCATGTTAGTTTAATTCATATTAAAAGTTAGTTATCCTAGGGATGCCTCGGTCCACCACATGGCGGGTGAGCACCCTAGAAGGGGGTTTGGGGAAGACTGTGTACGCTTAGGGTATGAGGACAGGACTATGTGGTTCATCGTTGGCGCCACCGTTGTTGACAAACAACGGTGATGAGCTGTAGTTGTTGTCCTCGCTCGCACTAGTTAGAGTGAGGGGCCCCGTTTCACTAGGCGAGCAGGGGTGTTTTCTTCCGTCCCACCTTGGGACGAGTGTCCTGGTCCTCATATCAGTGTCGTACTCAGGTTTCCAATCATTAATCAAGTTAACTTAAAGTTTCTCATAATTGTGACCACACTTGCTTCTGACACGTGTTTGTGAACTATAACCCTCAGTTTTGTCATTTTGTGTGCGTTTGGGTTTTCCTACTGGGTCACGCTGTGACATGCTCCCTTCCGTTGAATTTAGGACCAGAGCAGGTACCTCCGGAGTAGAGGCTGGAGCTGGACTGGGCAGGGCGTGCTACTTGTTTTCCCCTTTTAGCACTTAGGGGTAGATAGTGCGTGTGTTGTACCTTTTGTAGCTCTCCGTTGTTGTAGCTGTTTACTTTTGCACTGCAGACATATACTTATACTTTTGGTTTGGGCGACTCTGCACTTTTGTAGACTGGACTGCTGGGTTGTACTTATGTCAGTGGGTCATTGTCTGTACTTTTCTTTCCTGCTGTAGATAGTGCCTTTTTACTGCTGTCTCTGTTGGAGCACTCCCTTTACTTTCTTTGTCTGTGTTGTTCTAGTATGCACAGTGACCTACTTGTGTGGTGTTTCATTTACGCTTGGTGTAATACCGCGGCCTGTTAAACATTCCATCCCCACCTGCCTCGGAAAAAAAACCCCCCGGGTATTTGGGGACTGGGGCATGACAGGAAGTATCCACCCCTTATGATACTCATAAGCACTATGGATCTTGCAGTATTCATATGTTGAGTATACAACGATGGTTGGATAAGGGGAAGTGTTATGAGATGGGCCTAATGGGCTTATTGGGTATCCACCCACATTGTTTATTATGTATATGAGGCTAGGGGTTTTATAGCCGTCAACCTTGCTCACAACAAAAAGGATTAATTACAAAACTGTTATGAAAAATTGATTAGTACCTTTAAATCCTTCCCTAAGGTCAAAAGATAGAATCAAATCCTAACAACAACATAAATTTATTTTCGGCCAAAAGATATAAGGTTTTAAATCCGATCCAGACCCTATTTCGTAAACAAGTTAGGCACTGATTACTCGATTTCTTCCGAATTGTTTTACACTGCTTGGACCGGATTGCAGACCAGGAAAGTTTGGATTTAATTTTTTTATATGTATAAGTTCAAGATTTTAAGTCAAAATCCCAAACCCCAAACCAAAGTCCAGGATAATAAATCCATAAATTGAGATATAGGAAGAGCAGAGCTGCTATGCGCAATTGAACACTCAACAAATCGCCAAAAAAATCATAGCTTTCGCTTTCACGACTCTCAACCGTGTCTATCACGTTCGTTTGTTGGACCACTGGCCGCAACCATTTCCTTCGTCTATGACCATCACATCATTGCATTCATCCGCAAATCACAATTTATCGATAGCCCAGGACAGAAAAAATTCCCGGCTCCGCCCTTGCCTAGAAGAAAGGCCACTCTCAGCCATTGTGTTCATCCTGACCATCTTCACGGTCTGATTGTTTCATTATTCGAATATATGGGACATTTATTTTCTGGGCCGGCCTTAAGGCAGTAACAGAACTCAATACTGTTACACCGGAAGAAAAAAATACTTGCATGGTAGAGCTCGAACTATATGGCTTTCAAATTGTAATATGTCATTCTCAATATTGACCAAATCAACGAATATATATGTTCATGATACAATGAATCAGTGAGCAAATGGAGGAGATATGGTGCTTCTTTCTCTATGCAGCTACTCTACTCAGGAGAACTGATTCTTGGAAGCAAATGTTTGGCCGGGCCGCCAAGAGGACGGCACAACTCCGGCAAACTCCGGAATTGTTCCGTCCCCGAGCATGAGCTTGAAGGAGAGGGCCTGGTTTCGGAAGTCGGTGTTGGTCTGCCAGTTGGCTCCCCAGTTCCTCTGCATCGCCGTCCACGGCGCCGACCGCCCGGACGATCCTCTGATCCACGCAGCCTTCACGTCGCCGCTCCCTCCGACATTGGAGAACATCACCAGATTGAAGCTGGCCTGGCCTTTCAGAGTGAACCGGATGCCACCCGACCTCTTGCATGCCACCCTGCGCCAAAAAGGAGGAAGCTGGCTTGTTTGGTTTGGTTTTAAACTTGGGATTCATATTTCATATTACAAATTTTCGAGTAATAGCTAAAAGTTACGGGTTGGCTTTAACCCATAACTTCGACAATACCTTCGATATAGAATTGGGACTATCCCTTCGCTGCCCACAAGGGCCACCCGAGAAAAGGCAGGAAGCGACATGTCAAAATGATGGTGAGGAGGATCGCACCATCCGCCGTTGTTGTTCGGAGGGCAGAGGTTGGTGGCCGTCACCGTGACCGTGGCTCGCGGGATGCACCACCGAGGGTCGGCCCGCTGGTCGCAGCTGATCTGAAAGCATGCGCCGCATGCCTGGCCCTGTTGGAAGAGGGCTGCGCTCACCGCTGCGGTGTTGATGCCGAATCCCGAATGAAATGTGTTGTCGTAGCCACAAGCACCTCCTGATCACATTCATCAATTACCCAAAATTAATCATGCCGAAGTTTAGAGCAAAAATCTACAATGGAATCATGGGCTTGGAGATCAAGAAGCAATACTCACCCAGACTAGTAGGGTTTTGGGAAGCACCATAGAAGGTAGCATGAGCAGGCAACCAGCCACTGTAGGCCTGGCCTTTGGCTCCCTTCATCTCCAAGAGGAACAACATGCCAAGGTTAACGAGGATCAAGAGAATGCCTTCCATTATTTCTCGCAAAAACACACACACACACACACACACACAGAGAGAGAGAGAGAGAGAGAGAGAGAGAGAGAGGTGACGATGGTCAGGGATGAACACAACGGCTGTGAGTGGCCTTTCTTATAGGGAGCAATGGGACGCGTTTTCACGTCGGTGCATGTATAGTTTGAGACGTTAGGGGAGTAAATTAATGGGGTGGACATATGCATGTGCTTCTCTCTCACCGTCCTTGCAAGTACCATCCATATAGCTGTACGGCCGCCGTGCCGGTGATTTGAAAAAAATAGAGTAAATGTATTGTTAACTAGAATTGTTATCCTGTTGGATGATAATGAACTCAAGAGAGAGATATATACAATTTCATTGCTAGGAATGAGTAACCATAGCTAAGAGCCATGGTGCTCTATTTATTTATCTCATAGTGGGGAGGCCAATAGCCTCTAGTAGACCAAGGGTCCCCATTACTCTAAGTAATGTGGGACCTAATGAATGGGTAATGAAGGAGGGGAGGCCAAAGGCATCCCTCATTCATAACACTCCCCCTTACGCATTCATCACTTCGGTCTCAGCTACTGAGGCAAGGGGTGGATACTTCTGGATACAGAGTAAGTGTGTTTGCCTCGTTAAAACCTTAGCTGTGGAAAACCCAGTGGGAAAACCCAACAGCTTAAGGAAAAAGAGTGCAACCCACAGGTTACTCCCCCTGATCCGTATAAGCTTCAGGCTTGCAGGTCTTTCAACTGTTGCATACCAATGTTCTTTACAAGCTTTACAAAAGTACATTTAGGCAATGCCTTAGTAAAAAGATCAGCTAAGTTGTTGCATGACTGGATCTGTCGAACTTCAATCTGCTTGTCGTTCTTCTGCTCGTGCGTCCAGAAAAACTTGGGAGAAATGTGCTTTGTCTTGTCGCCTTTGATGTAGCCCTTCTGAAGCTGAGCAATGCACGCGGCGTTGTCTTCGAATAAGGCAGTAGGCTCCAGATCACCGGTCTTCAGGCCAGTGGATTGGAGGATGTGTTGGACGACGGAGCGTAGCCAAAAACATTCTCTGCTCGCTTCATGGATCGCGATGAGCTCTGCATGGTTGGAAGATGTAGCAGTAGTGGTTTGTTTTACCGATCTCCAGGATATAGCAGTTCCTCCGTAGGTAAAAACAAAATCAGTCTTTGATTTTGCCGTATGCGGATCTGAAAGATAGCCTGCATCGGCATAACCAAGTAACTGGGAGGAGGCACCTCTCTGGTAGTAAAGTTCAAGGTCTACGGAACCCTGGAGGTATCGCAGAAGATGCTTTACTCCATTCCAGTGGCGCTTTGTAGGCGCTGCACTGTGTCTGGCTAGGAGATTGACTGCAAACGCTATATCGAGACACGTGCAGTTAGCCAGATAGAGAAGTGCACCAATGGCACTTAGGTAGGGTACTTCTGGACCCAGTATCTCCTCCCCCTCTTCCAGAGGCCGGAAGGGGTCCTTTTGTACGTCTAATGATCTCACGACCATATGGGTACATAAAGGATGACATTTATCCATTTGGAACTTATTTAAAAGCTTCCTGGTATAATTGGATTGATGTAGAAGGATTCCACCTTGTAGGTGTTCAATCTGCAAGCTAAGGCAATACTTCGTTCTGCCTAGGTCTTTCATTTCAAAAGTGTGCTTTAGCCTTGCAGATATCTCATTAATCTCTACTGGAGAGCCTATGAGATTTAAGTCATCAACGTAAACTGCTATGATGACGAATCCTTTTCCCGTTATTTTGATAAAGATGCACGGGCAGACTTCGTTATTAGTGAATCCTTGCTGTGCAAGGAAATCACTTAGTCTGTTATACCACATTTTGCCCGACTGTTTTAGTCCATACAAGGATCTATGTAGTCTAACAGAGAATACGTCCTGAGGTATCTCTTTCATCTCTGTGGGTAAGTTAAACCCATCTGGTAGTTTCATATAGATCTTTTTATCTAAATCGCCATAAAGATATGCAGTCACAACGTCCATGAGCTGCATTTCTAGGCTTGCCAGAGATGATAGGCTTATTAAGAATCTGAATGTATTAGCGTCCATTACCGGGGAGTATGTATCTTCATAATCGATACCCGGTCTCTGGGAAAAACCCTTTGCTACAAGACGCGCCTTGTAGCGGACGATCAGATTTTCTTCATTTCTTTTTCTAATAAAAACCCACTTATATCCCACAGGTCTAACACATACTGGTGTTTGGACTACAGGTCCAAAGACTTTGCGTTTCGAGAGTGAGTCCAGCTCTACTCTTATCGCTTCGTCCCACTTTGGCCAATCATCTCTGCGTTTACAATCCGCTAGAGAAAGTGGTTCGACGTCATCGTCGTATTCAGCGACGTGAACGGCAATAGTGAACGCAAAATCGTCGTCGACGACTGTGCTATGTCGGTCCAGTACCTCCCCAGTACGTACAAAGTTTAATGATGTTTCTCCTAATGTTTCCTCTGCGGGGGAAATTAGGAGGGGAGAGGTAGCTGTCCTGAGCTCAGTATCCTGTGGAGGGATAATCTTATTTTCACCAGGAATCTTCCTCTTTCGAGGAACTTTATCTTTTGAACCTGGTGGCCGTCCTCTTTTCAATTGAGGTACAGCCATTTCTGCTGCGGGTGGATTGCATCCATTTATAGGGATGTCAATCCTAGCTGGAGTGTTAGCAGCAGGGACGTGTGAATGGACAATCTTCTGGCTGTCCGTGAATTTATCCGGCAATTGGTGTACTGTATTCTGGATGTGAAGGATCTTCGGGATCTCATCTTCACACAGATTTGTACGCGGATCATAAAAGGACAAAGACTTATTTTCCCAATTAATGGTCTCCGAAGCTTCAGGCTTCTTGGAATGTTTGCCCAACTTTGGAAAAGTTTTCTCATCGAATTCACAATCAGCAAGACGTGCCTTAAATGCGTCCCCCGTTAGGAGTTCTAGGTATCTAATAATCGAGGGTGAATCAAATCCAATATAGATTCCTAGACGACGTTGAGGACCCATTTTGGTCCTCTGAGGTGGTGCTATTGGAACATAGACCGCACAACCAAATATTCTCAAATGAGATATATCTGGAGTTGAGCCGTATGCTAGTTGTATCGGGGATAATGTATTGCCTCCAGAGGGGCGTATCCTGATAAGAGATGCGGCATGCAGAATAGCATGCCCCCAAGCATCCACCGGCAATTGGGATTGCATAAGCAATGGACGTGCAATCCATTGGAGTCTCTTTATAAGAGACTCTGCTAATCCATTCTGGGTGTGAACATGAGCTACTGGATGTTCAACTTCTATACCCGTTGCCTGGCAATAGTCTTCGAAGACTTGAGATGTGAATTCGCCCGCATTATCAAGACGTAGTTTCTTGATATGGTTATCGGGGAAATGAGCACGTAACCTAATTATCTGTGCCAACAGCTTTGGAAAAGCTAGGTTACGGGTGGACAAGAGGCACACATAAGACCATTTTGTGGATGCATCTATTAGTACCATGAAGTACCGAAATGGGCCACTTGCGGGGTGAATAGGCCCGCAAATGTCACCATGTATCCTCTCAAGGAAGCCAGGAGACTCTAAACCCACTTTTAGGGGCGATGGTCTCGTTATTAGTTTCCCCTTGAAACAAGGGGGACAAGGAAATTCACCTTTCTGAAGAATCTTCTGGTTCTTCAAATCATGTCTGCGGGATTCAGATAAGTTGCGTCACATCAGAATGGATCCAGGGTGACCAAGTCTGTTATGCCATAGTTGAAATGGTGGCATTGGCTGGCACGTCTGGTGCTCAGTCATATTGGCTTCAACTGGTTGAATGTATGTTTGGTAGAGACCCGACGGGAGTCCCTTAAATATTTCGCAGATGGTCTTCTGGCCATCTTTACGAAGAGTGACATACAGGTATTCAACCTTATTTTCATCTCTAGTTTCTAAGTGATATCCGTTTAAACGGATGTCCTTGAAACTTATGAGATTTCTATTTGATCTTGGAGAAAATAGTGCATTATTGATTTTTAGTCTTGTGTTATTTGGGAGCAATAATATTGCATCACCAGATCCTTCGATTATTTTGGACAGTCCTGAAATTGTAATGACAGGACCGTCATATTTACTTATGCTATTGAAATAGCATTCATCGCGAAGGATAGTGTGCGTCGAGGCACTGTCCAGCACTCATACATCATCTATATAAGCAAAAAACGATAATTTATTGATGGAAATGTAGAATGCATACATTCAAAATAAAAGATCGTCTTTATTAAGCATACTAGAGATGAAGCTATAATTTATTCTTTGAAAAGCATAGATAAAGATGAGGCTCAATCGAGCAGGTCGTCATTTTCGAAATCCTTGGAAGTGAACTTCGTCGGATTTTCCACATTTGCCATGTTTGTTTCAGGCGGAGGCTTCTGGCTCGCCTGATACAGTTCCTGGAAGTGGCGAGGTGTGCGACAGTTTCTGGACCAATGTCCAGTCATGCCACAACGATGACATTTGTCCTCCCATGTCTTCTTTGGATTTGACACTGTATCAGTGTTCTTACGCATCCAAGTGAAGTTTTTCTTCCCTTTGTTATTCTTGCTTTGGGGAGGAGCATTGGCTGGTTTCATAGGGACATTTCCTTTGTTCTTTCTGCCCCTCTTCTTGTTCTTCCACTTCGGGGGGGGTGAACACTGTGGGCTTCAGGAATAGGAGCTGAGCCTGCCGGGCGCTGGTTATGAGTGGCCAGTAAAAGGTCTCTATTCTGCTCTGCCCTCAGGAGGCAAGAGAGCAGGTCAGAGAACTTCCTGAAATTGCGTTCACGATACTGCTGCATGATGATAGCATCTTTCTCGTGAAACGAGGTAAATGTCTTTTCCAACATGCGGTGCTTCGAGACTTCTTCACCACACAACTTCAGGCGTGAGGTGATGTTGTGAAGTGCTGAGTTGTACTCAGCAACGGATTTGTAGTCCTGAAGTCGGAGGTTCTCCCACTCATAGCTGGCACGCGGGAGTATGACATCAATTTGATGTCTGTAGCGTGCCTCTAACGCTGTCCATAACTCCAGAGGGTCCTCTACCATCAAGTATTCGGCCTTCAGGGTCCGATCTATGTGTCGTCTGATATAGATAATGGCTTTCGCCTTATCCATGTCAGAGACAGTGGTAGAGGTACTGCCAGCTGAAGGGGCCGCTTCTGGGGCTTTGCTAGCAGATGCATCGGATGCTGCGGGAGCCGATGATTGGGCCACTGCGGGGGCCAGGATGGAGTGCAGGAGCGCCATGGAGCGCAAGTGGAACTTCAGGTCCACTCGCCAGCTCAAGTAATTCTTGCCAGCTGCATCGAGCACCTCGAAATCGACGCTTGCCAATTTAGCCATTTTATCTATGCAATTTAAAGATAAGCATGAATTAAAATAAATTCAACAATCCATGCATTAAAAAATTAATAAGTAAAAATGCGGGGATCGGCCAGATACCCAAAATAATAAACAGTCCAAAGTCCGATTACAGTCCAAAGAAAAGAGAATGAAAAATACAACTTTGGAAACCCCGGATGGGTCCCTATTTCTGCATCCGTCTTCTTATGCTGTTGCACCGAGCCTTGGCTATATATACAATTTCCTCACTTACAAATTCTCTCAAAAAAAAGAAAAAGTGCTGGAAATGTAAATAGGTATGCAATGGCCGATCCCGAAAGACACATTTTTACTTATTTTAAACATCCACGCAGTTTATATGCTACAGGCATAAATTAAACAACCACGCATATATCTCAAACACAAAAAATCTGGAAAAAGTAAACTAGAAAATATAATTATCTCGTAGACCACGTGGAAACGTCATACACCGTTAGTTTAGTTAACTAACGGCAGAGCGGTCTCAGGATCTCTGAGATGATTATATATATATATATATATTATTATTTTTTTTTAAAAATTCTAGTAAACCATACATAATAATTTGCAAGAGAGATGTTTAAATAAATAGAGGAACATATAAATGTAATTATTGATTTTACAAATTTTTTCTCATAAATTTCAATTTGCAAATATAATTCTTCTTTAAAATTATGAAGAAGCCGAATTTGTGCAGAATTTTGTGGCTTCGGGCCAAAAATTATTTTTAGTATAAGCACTTGTGGCCCGTTCCGCAGGTCTGCAAAGTTGTTTACCGCAATTATTATGGCTTCTGGCCAAAAATAAGCTATTAGCCTCGGCTTCGGGCCTCGGGCTCGGCCTCAGCCTCGGGTCTCGGGCTCGGCCTCGGACTCGGGTCTCGGGCTCGGCCTTGGGTCTCGGGCTCGGGCTCGGACTCGGGTCTCGGGCTCGACCTCGGGTCTCGGGCTCGGCCTCGGACTCGGGTCTCGGGCTCGGCCTCGGGTCTCGGGCTCGGCCTCGGACCTCGGGTCTCGGGCTCGGCCTCGGGTCTCAGGCTGCCCTCTTGGAGCGGGAATTTCCTTGCAGTGGGCCTCGGACCTCGGACCTCGGCCTCGGGGGGCGGCGTCGCGGAAGAACCCCCGCTGCAGGGGGGATCGGCCTCGGGCCGCCCCCCTGCAGCGGGGGGCGGTGGCGCGGAAGGCCCCCCCGCTGCTGGGGGGATCGGCCTCCGGCCGCCCTCCTGCAGCAGGGGTCGGCGGCGCGGAACCCCCCCCCCCCCCCCGCCACTGCAGGGGGGGTGCATGGTCGGCGTTGTGGGAAGGCCCCCTCCTCCGTCAGGGGGGAGGGGAGGATTTCATTCCGGTTCTTCTTCCCACCGAAGAATTTTAATGGCAAAAGGAAAAAATTTTCATAGAAAAAACTTTGTAATTTGGAAATTTTTTTTTCTTTTATTAGACTAAATTTTTTTTTAACTTGTATATTAAAACAATGTAAAAATTATTTAGTCTAATTTTATCTACATGATTATAGGGTTTTACCTCTAGATCAATGATCTAGGGAAGAACGCGACGATGATCCGTAGAAATAAAAATCCAAGCTCCCGAACGCTTTGAGGATGCCGCAACGCTCCAACGAACCGCCGCAGCAACGTTAGATTCCTTGCGCGTAGGGATGAATTTAGATGAAGATTTTTGCTCAAGAATGGAGAACACGTGCTGATAACGTGTTGGATGATAATGAACTCAAGAGAGAGAGATATACAATTTCATTGCTAGGAATGAGCAACCATAGCTAAGAGCCATGGTGCTCTATTTATTTATCTCATAGTGGGGAGGCCAATAGCCTCTAGTAGACCAAGGGTCCCCATTACTCTAAGTAATGGGGGACCTAATGAATGGGTAATGAAGGAGGGGAGGCCAAAGGCCTCCCTCATTCATAACATATTCAACTTCATGCAAGTATTTTTTATGTTACCAGTATTGAGTTCTGTTACGGCCTTAAGGCCATCCATTGTATCACATGAACATATTTATTCGTTGATTTGGTTGAAATGTGCTTCAAATTACTTGCACTTTGGGCTTGATACTATCATGCCAAGTTTTGCACGGCCATGCAAGTCCACAGAAACTGCCAATTGCATTTCGCAGCTATGACACGGCCGTGCAGAGCTCAGCACGGCCGTACACAACCAACAAAGCTGTGCATCCATCTTTCGCAAGTGTGACACGGTCGTGCAACATCTTTCGCAAGTGTGTCACGGCAGTGAGCGCCGATTCTTGCACGACCGTGTCTGTTACGACCTAAAGATCGTAGGAATATGACTCCCGCCCAGATCCGCTGACATACCCCATTAACTCACCCATGCGCGAAAGGGGCCGCCATCCCAGAAGTCCGAGGCTACACGGGAATGGGCTCACCATGCAGCACTCCCCCCTCCCGGCCGAGGCGTACAACCGCAGTTGCTCGGCCCGCCAGGGGCAGTGCGCTTGGGAAGCGCCCAGGCAGTGCCACCGGGGATGCTGACGTAGGCATGTGCATATCCCTCCTTGCCAGTGGCCCACGACCCGCGACCAAAAAGGGGCGCGGCCGGGCCGGACAACCCCCGAGCAGGTCGACCCAGCTGGCCCCCATGAACCACGGCGCCGGGGATAGCATAGCCAGACCTTTAGTTCATCACATACGATAAACAACCTGGTGTAAGGACACGACTGACACTAACGCCGCCCGACCATCTGACAAAGCGCCCCCTGGCCGCTGAGCCCCCTGACACTTAATGCTTTCGGCCCTGACATCCTGACAAAAGTGCCCCTGGCCGTTGCGCCGTCTGACAAAAGCAGGGCAGGCACTCCTGTTCCTGACACCCTCGTCCGAAGCTTCCGCTGACAACCGAGCCAGCTCAGCACGTCGAGTCAGCATGTCAGGTCAGCCCCACCTAGTCATCTCTCGTCAGGTATAAATACCTCCTCACTTCTGACGGTGAGGGGGTTGGCAAATTCTCTCTCTCAATCCATTATTCACACACGAGGGCAAAGGTCGTCCACATCTTTGTTCTCCCACTTATAGCTCGCCACGTACGGTCGGCACACCCGCAGTCCGACCGGCGTGCCTAGCCCCCGTTTTAAGCCCTATTACTGACTTAGGCATCGGAGGGGCTAAGGGTTGGATCCCAACCTCGCCCTTCTGACGAGTTGCTCGTGGTGCAGGAAAGCTCGCCCCTTGGTCGACGTCAACCTCTGGCTCCCGCCACCCGATCTTCTTCCGCCGTGTCCGGTGAGATTCGATTCCATGGCCACCCCCGGCGGCAAGTCTAGCCTCTTCACCCCACTAATCATTTGTTAAATAGCTCACCTAAACCCTCGTATCAATATAACCACCGTGCCCTTGGTTCCCCTCAATACAAATTCATTGTACGCGAGTTCCACCTCGTAACAATTGGCGCCGTCTGTGGGAACGAAGGGTCACACCCATGTTAGACTCCATGCCAATCACTCGGAACCCTGACCATGGCAAGGATCCCGTGGGTCAGGAGCCACTCTCTTTACTAATCACCCCGGCGCCCGACTCCCCTCCGGGGATGGGCACCGAGACAGACCATACTTCGGCCCGCGTAATCCTGAAGAGCTTCGAGGCCGTCACTCAGGTGATGGGAGGCTACGCGGCAGCGGGAGCGGAGCCACCGCCCGGCCCCTCGGAGCCCCCGAACGTGAGACGGAATCTCCACCTTCAGTTCGAGGAGGAGGGGGAGACAGGGGCTCGCCAAGGAGGTTGCGGCCCAGCAGAAGCTCCTGGAAGAGGAAATGGTGGTCGCGCGGCTGTGGAGGCGCCGGGAGGAAGCGGCCGCCGCGCAAACGCATTTGGACGAAGCGGCCGAGACCGCCAGGAGGGCCTACCAGGACGAAGAAACCGCCCGCCACCAGCTCCGCTTCATCATCGCGGAGCGCGAAAGGCTGAGGAGGGAGAACGAAGGCAACCGTGAAATCCTGGAGGTGACGGCGACGGGCCGGCGGCTCGGGGACGGGCGGGGCCCGTTGTTGGCCAGGTCCCCACCGGGAGGAGGGAGTCCGCCTCGCCAGCACCACTCCCCCGATCGCCTGCACGAGGAAGCCATTTGTCGACAGCTACGCTTCCTCACCGCCGAGCGCGAAAGGCTTCTGCGGGAGAATCAGGAGCGGATGGAGATCCGGGGGGAGGCGGCCAGGGGGCGATGGTACTGGGAGAACTGTAGCCCGCAACCCGTCGAATCCTCGACCCGGGGAAGGAGCCCTGCCAGGCGACAGTCACGCTACTCCCCGGGGCGGGAGGACCGTCGGCAGCCGAGGCGCGACCAGAGCCAGACCCCCAAATGGCGGAGAGGGGATGCGCCTGAGTGCCATGCCTATCCGGAGGAGGCCACACCGCTTGCACGGTGGATCACGTCTTCCCCGAGGCCAATAAGGTTCAAATCTCCCCACCTGGCCACATACAACGGAAGAGGCGACCCCCTCACGCACGTGCAACAATACCGGGGGGCGATGGAGGCGCAGGATGTGGATGAGGCATTCATGTGCCGGCATTTCTCCCAAAGTCTGAGGGACACCGCGTTGGACTGGTACTTCGGCCTACCCGCAAGATCCATTGGGAGCTTTGGCGAGCTGTCCCACAAGTTCTGCCAAGAGTTTCGGGCCGGGCGGACAAAGAAGAAGCCCTTGGACTATCTCAGCACAATAGTCCAAGGAGAAGGGGAGACAACAGGCAGATACCTCCACCGCTTTCAGGATGAGAGATGGGCGGTGGTGACATGCGGCGACGAGGTACTTATGCTGGCCTTCAAGACGGGATTGCGGACTCGGAGCCTCCACAAATCCCTGCTTCGAGATCCGCCGACCAACTATGAGGCACTGGTTGCGATGGCGGAGAGGCACGCATTGGCCGAAGAGACTCTCGGCACAAAGGCCCTATTTCCCCCAGGGAAGCCACTCCAGGGCGAGCCCCGGTCACACCCTCGGCCAGGGCAAGAAGAGGGGCACCGAGGTCGCGACCAGTTGGACCGACCAAGGCGCGAACCGCCGGGGCGACTCCAGCAAGATCGCCCTGGCCCGGCGCGCGAGTTCGCCCCGGCCCAAGGGCCCACCCGAGCCATCCTAAGACAGGAAGGCCCCTTGCAGGCACACTACACATGGCTCAACGCCCCCATGTTGGAGGTTCTGGCCGCAGCGACGAGGGCCAGACTATTGTCGGAGCCTCCCCGGGGGATGAGGTCGGACCCGGTGAAGCGGGATCTCCGGAGGTATTGCCGATATCACCGTGACCACGGCCACGATACCGACCATTGCTACACTCTTAAGAGAGAGATCGAGCGGCTGATCCAGGCGGGCCACTTGGGAGGCTTCGTGGGGGGCAGGCGGGCAGTACAAGGAGAGAGAGCCCCCCGGGAGGCGCGGGGCCCGGAACCGACGGCGGACCGTGATCGGGAGGAGCCACGCCCCCCCCCCCCCCCCCTGGGACGATCATGCGCATTGAGATGATAAGCGGGGGGCCGCCCCCAGAGGGGACGACGCCCACGATCTCGAAGGCAGGTGCCCGACAGTTGATGGTAGCGGGCGCCAGTAGCCGGCCGAAGCGAAGAAGGACAAACCGACCCCCTATCGCCTTTACCGAGGGAGATCAGCAGGTGGTTGGGAGTCAGTGCGATGACCCCCTCGTCGTCGAGGCTCGGATCGGGGCGGTCGTCGTCAGCCAGCTCCTGATTGACACCGGTAGCTCCTGTGACATCTTGTTCCTGTCAACGGTCGAAAGGATGGGGCGGGGCGGGCAGACCTAGAGCCCTGCGCGGGCCCCATTGTCAGCTTCACCGGCCATATGATCCCCATATTGGGGACGATCACCCTGCCAATGACTCTGGGGGAGGAACCGAGGGTCGTCACCAGGGAGACACGGTTCGTCATCGTCGACGTCGCGTCGGCGTACAACGGAATCATTGGGCGACCATACATGACGGCCATAGAGGCGTTCCCCAGCCTGCTACACCAGATAATGAAATTCCGGACCCCGCAGGGGGTGGGACTGGTGCGGGGAGACCAGGAGGTGTCTGGGGGCCGCAACAAAGGGCCAGCCAGGCGCGGGAGCCCGAAGCGGGCCCTGGCGGTCCTCATACCTGACGAAAGGGAGGACTTCTGCGACCAGCGGCCGACCCCGGCCGAGGAGGTCGAGGAGATTTCCGTAGCCGCGGATGAAGAGAGAACCGTCTCCATCGGGACGAAACTCCCGGCCGCCCTGAGGGCGGCCCTCGTCGGCCTGCTCCGGGAAAATGCGGATGTATTCGCATGGTCACCCACAGACATGCCAGGGGTTGACCCGACGGTGATCTCCCACAGGTTGAACGCGGACCCAGAAGCCCGACCGGTCCGACAGAAGAAGAGAAGCGCGGGGGGCGAAAAGAAGAGGGCGGCCGAGGAAGAAGTAGAGCGGCTCCTCGAAGCCAAGTTTGTCCGGCCAGTGGATTACCCAGACTGGCTTGCCAATTTCGTTTTGGTGAAGAAGCCCAGTGGAAAGTGGCGCATGTGCGTCGACTTCACCGACCTCAACAAGGTGTGCCCAAAGGACAGTTTCCCCCTGCCCCAGATCGACCGCTTGGTGGACCAGGCGTCCGGTTACGAGTTGTTAAGCTTTATGGACGCCTTCTTGGGGTACAACCAGATACCGATGGCGGAGGAGGACGAGGAGAAGACATCCTTTGTCACCGAAAAGGGCACCTTTTGTTACACCAAGATGCCCTTTGGGCTGAAGAACGCCGGGGCAACCTATCAGCGGATGGTAGACCGAATATTCGGCCCTCAAGTGGGGCGAAACTTGGAGGTCTACATCGACGACATGCTGGTAAAGAGTAGGAGGGCCCCAGACCACCTCGCCGACTTACAGGAAACATTCCAGAGGGTCCGCCGATACAACTTAAAACTGAACCCCGCAAAGTGTATCGTCGGCGTGCAGTCGGGAAAATTCCTGGGCTTCATGATAACGAAGCGGGGGATCGAGGCGAACCCCGACAAGGTGACGGCCCTCATCAATATGGCGGAACCCCAGACGATCCGGGACTTGCAGCGACTAAACGACCGGATCGCTGCTCTGGGGCGATTCCTGTCGAAATCTGCGGAGAAGTCACTCCCCTTCTTCAGGGTCTTGCGCACTACCTTTGGCGAAGCTAAGGACAAGAGGAAGGTGATCCCGTGGGACAACGACTATGCACGGGCGTTCGCGGAGCTGAGGGCTTACATATAAAGTCCTCCGCTCCTCGCACGGCCGGAAGAAGGCGAACCCCTAGGGTTGTACTTGGCAACCAACGAAGAGGCCGTTAGTTCCGTCTTGGTCAAGGAGGAAGGGGGTGCAGCGCCCTGTTTACTACGCCAGCCGGATCCTCCGGGAGGCGGAGACCCGCTACAGTCCCATCGAGAGGGCCGCCTACTGCCTAATCACCACCACCCGAAAGCTCCGACCCTACTTCCAGGCCCATCCCATCGCAGTCCACACCAACATGCCCCTCGAGAAAAACCTGAAGAGGTTGGAGCGGTCGGGGAGGATGCTCAACTGGAGTGTCGAGCTCAGCGAGTTCGACTTAACATACAAAGCCCGGACGGCGATCAAGGGCCAGGCGCTGGCCGAATTCGTGGTGGAATGCACCACAGGGGGCACTCCGGGGGACCAACCAGAGCCCCTGTCGGCGACCGTGTCCCCGCGGGGGACCGGGGGGGCGAACCCTCAAAGCCCGCCCGGACGGACGTGGACGAATTGTGGACCATCCACGTCGACGGCTCCGCGACAGGATCCGGGACGGGGGCGGGTATCATCATCCAGACCCCCGACGGTTGCTCGTTGGAATACACCCTACGCTTCAACTTCCCGGCCACTAACAATGCCGCGGAATACGAGGCCGCGGTTAACGGGTTGAAGCTCGGTAGGGCGGTGGGGTCGACGAACGTGTTGCTCCTTAGTGACTCACGGCTCGTCGTCCAACAGATCCTAGGAAGCTTCGAGGCTCGAGAAGAAACAATGAAGTGTTACCTTAAGCGCATCCAGATCGAACTCCGCAAGTTTAAGAAGGCGAACGTCCAGCACCTGCCCCGCTCCACCAACCTCCGGGCGGACGCCCTATCTAAGCTGGCCTCCTCCTCCGCAGCCGAGATTGGGAAGGCCATCTACGTCGAAGCCTATTGACCCCAACCATTGACGAAGAAGAACTGATGTGTGCGGGCACGGTGACGACGTGGATGACCCCCATTATGAAGTACTTGGAGACGGGGGAACTGCCCGAGGAGTGGATGCTGGCTAAAAAGGTGGAGAGGCGGGCCCTGTCATTCGTACTCCTGGACGGAGTGATGTACTGCCGCCGCCGCGCCAATTTCGATGTCCTGCCCTATCTAAAATGCTTGGGCCCGGAGCAGGCCGAGCAAGTCATCCGCGAAGTGCACGAAGGCTTCTGCGGAAACCACCATGGCGGTCGCACCATCGCCCACAAAATAATGCGCCAGGGGTACTATTGGCCGACGATGATCCAGGACACGGTACAATACGTCAAGAGGTGCGAGGCGTGCCAGAAATTTTGCCGACGGACGACCGCACCTCCGGCCAACTTGATGCCCATCGTGAGCCCGATCGCATCGCCAAATGGGGACTCGACATCCTTGGGCCTTTCCCGAAGGCCTCCGGGGGAAGGAAATATCTGGTCGTCGCCGTGGACTACTTCACGAAGTGGGTGGAGGCAGAGCCGCTAGCGCGTATCACGTGGACGGACATGAAGGGCTTTATCTGGCAATCCATTATATGTCGCTTCGGTATACCCCGCTCGATAGTCATGGATAACGGAAGGCAGTTCAATTGCGAAGGCTTCCGTGACTTCTGTTCGGGCTGGGGGATCAAACTCCATTTCGCGTCAGGCGCCCACCCGCAGTGCAACGGAATGGCGGAGGCCACGAATAAATGCATCTTGAACCCTATGAAGAAAAAAGTGGACGCCGCCCTTGGGGCATGGGTCGACGAGCTGCCGGGAATCCTATGGTACTATCGCACCACCCACAAGGCCTCGACAGGAGAAAGCCCATTCATGCTAGCATACGGATCGGAGGCGGTCGTTCCCGTGGAGATTGGAGAAGAGACGCTCTGACTAAAACTCTTCGACGAAGAGATCAATGGAGATGGACTCAACCTCAATCTTGAATTGATAGACGAGGTAAGAGACAGGGCCCTGACGAGCCTCGTCAAGCACAGCCAGAAGATGGCACGACACTACGACTCCCGGGTGAAGCAGCGAACTTTCAGGATCGGCGACTTGGTCCTCAGAGACGCCACCTTCCGACCCGAGACCGCCATGCAGGGAAAGCTGGCTGCCAAATGGGAAGGGCCTTACAAGGTCATCGATATCGTCGGACCAGCCATGTACATCTTGGCAACCCCTGATGGGAATGAGCTGGCCCATCCTTGGAACGCAAAGCACTTGCTAAAGTTCTACCAATAGTTGTGAGTTTTTCTTTTATATATACGAAATACACATCTACCCGCTTTCCCCAACATTATTGTTTCTACATAAGTTTTTCAGCGCCAAACCTCCGAACCTCTGGGGCAGGGCCAACCCTAGCAACCCAAACCAGAGAAGGGCACGGGCCGGGCTACGCGCTCGCTCCCCCCCTCAAGACCTCTGGGGCAGGGCCAACCCTAGCCACCCAAACCAGAGAAGGGCACGGGCCGGGCTACGTGCCCGCACCCCCCCCCCCCCCTCAAGACCTCTGGGGCAGGGCCAACCCTACCCACCCAAACCAGAGAAAGGCACAGGCCGGGCTACGCGCCCGCTCCCCCCCCCCCTCAAGACCTCTGGGGCAGGGCCAACCCTAGCCACCCAAACCAGAGAAGGGCACTGGCCGGACTACGCGCCTGCTCCCCCCCTCAAGACCTCTGGGGTAGGGCCAACCCTAGCCACCCAAACCAGAGAAGGGCACGGGCCGTGCTACGCGCCCGCTCCCCCCTCAAGACCTCTGGGGCAGGGCCAACCCTAGCCACCCAAACCATAGAAGGGCACGGGCCGTGCTACGCGCCCGCTCCCCCCCCTCAAGACCTCTGGGGAGGGCCAACCCTAGCCACCCAAACCAGAGAAGGGCACGGGCCGTGCTACGCGCCCGATCCCCCCCATCAAGACCTCTGGGGCAGGGCCAACCCTAGCCACCCAACCCAGAGAAGGGCAGGGGCCGGGCTACGCGCCCGCTCCCCCCCTCAAGACCTCTGGGGCAGGGCCAACCCTAGCCACCCAAACCAGAGAAGGGCACGGGCCGGGCTACGCGCCCGCTCCGGGCTACGCGCCCGCTCCCCCCCTCAAGACCTCTGGGGCAGGTCCAACCCTAGCCACCCAAACCAGAGAAGGGCACGGGCCGTGCTACGCGCCCGCTCCCCCCCCTCAAGACCTCTGGGGCAGGGCCAACCCTAGCCACCCAAACCAGAGAAGGGCACGGGCCGTGCTACGCGCCCGCTCCCCCCTCAAGACCTCTGGGGCAGGGCCAACCCTAGCCACCCAAACCAGAGAAGGGCACGGGCCGGGCTACGCGCCCGCTCCCCCCTCAAGACCTCTTGGGCAGGGCCAACCCTAGCCACCCAAACCAGAGAAGGGCACGGGCCGGGCTACGCGCCCGCTCCCCCCCCCCTCAAGACCTCTGGGGCAGGTCCAACCCTAGCCACCCAAACCAGAGAAGGGCACGGGCCGTGCTACGCGCCCGCTCCCCCCCTCAAGACCTCTGGGGCAGGGCCAACACTAGCCACCCAAACCAGAGAAGGGCACGGGCCGTGCTACGCGCCCGCTCCCCCCCCCCCTCAAGACCTCTGGGGCAGGGCCAACCCTAGCCACCCAAACCAGAGAAGGGCACGGGCCGTGCTACGCGCCCGCTCCCCCCCCCCAAGACCTCTGGGGCAGGGCCAACCCTAGCCACCTAAACCAGAGAAGGGCACGGGCCGGGCTACGCGCCCGCTCTCCCCCCCCTCAAGACCACTGGGGCAGGGCCAACCCTAGCCACCCAAACCAGAGAAGGGCACGGGCCGGGCTACGCGCCTGCTCCCCCCCTCAAGACCTCTGGGGCAGGGCCAACCCTAGCCACCCAAACCAGAGAAAGGCACGGGCCGGGCTACGCACCCGCTCCCCCCCTCAAGACCTCTGGGGCAGGGCCAACCCTAGCCACCCAAACCATAGAAGGGCACGAGCCGGGCTACACGCTCGCTCCCCCCTCAAGACCTCTGGGGCAGGGCCAACCCTAGCCACCCAAACCATAGAAGGGCACGGGCCAGGCTACGCACCCGCTCCCCCCCCCCCTCAAGACCTCTGGGGCAGGGACAACCCTAGCCACCCAAACCAGATAAGGGCACGGGCCGGGCTACGCGCCCGCTCCCCCCCCTCAAGACCTCTGGGGCGGGGCCAACCCTAACCACCCAAACCAGAGAAGGGCACGGGTCGGGCTACGCACCCGCTCCCCCCCTCAAGACCTCTGGGCCAGGGCCAACCCTAGCCACCCAACCCAGAGAAGGGCACGGGCCGGGCTACGCGCCCGCTCCCCCCCCCCCCCCCCCAAGACCTCTGGGCCAGGGCCAACCCTAGCCACCCAAACCAGAGAAGGGCACAGGCCGGGCTACGCGCCTGCTCCCCCCCCTCAAGACCTCTGGGGCAGGGCCAACCCTAGCCACCCAAACCAGAGAAGGGCACGGGCCGGGCTACGCGCCCGCTCCCCCCCTCAAGACCTCTGGGGCAGGGCCAACCCTAGCCACCCAAACCAGAGAAGGGCACGGGCCGGGCTACGCGCCCGCTCCCCCCCTCAAGACCTCTGGGGCAGGGCCAACACTAGCCACCCAAACCAGAGAAGGGCACGGGCAGTGCTACGCGCCTGCTCCCCCCCTCAAGACCTCTGGGGTAGGGCCAACCCTAGCCACCCAAACCAGAGAAGGGCACGGGCTGGGCTATGCGCCCGCTCCCCCCCTCAAGACCTCTGGGGCAGTGCCGACCCTAGCCACCCAACCCAGAGAAGGGCACGGGCCGGGCTACGCGCCCGCTCCACCCCTCAAGACCTCTGGGGCAGGGCCAACCCTAGCCACCCAAACCAGAGAATGGCACAGGCCGGGCTACGCGCCCGCTCCCCCCCTCAAGACCTCTGGGCCAGGGCCAACCCTAGCCACCCAACCCAGAGAAGGGCACGGGCCGGGCTACGTGCCCGCTCCCCCCTCAAGACCTCTGGGGCAGGGCCAACCCTAGCCACTCAACCCAGAGAAGGGCACGGGCCGGGCTACGTGCCTGCTCCCCCCCCTCAAGACCTCTGGGGCAGGACCAACCCTAGCCACCCAACCCAGAGAAGGGCACGGGCCGGGCTACGCGCCCGCTCCCCCCCTCAAGACCTCTGGGGCAGGGCCAACCCTAGCCACCCAACCCAGAAAGGCCTACGCGCCAGCTCCCCTCCACCAGACCTCCGGGGCAGGGCGTAGGCAAGGCCGCGTAACCGCACCCCAGACTTGGCAGACCCGTGACCCTTGAAAAGTCGAACCTGGGAAAGAGGACAATTACACGTAAACCGGGGCAAACGAGGCGACAGTTCCCGAGGAGGCTGCCCCGATGCGACTCGATGAAACGAAAGGACGCTCGAGAAATGCGCCGCCATTAATGATACACCACAAAAGAGGTTCCCTAACCGCCACTTGGCAAAAGCGGTTTCCAACGGGTGTGATTCCGAGAAGCCCATCAATAATGCTAGCTCATCGCAATAACTATGGAGGAAACCTTCAACAAAATCCCCCTATAAATACACCTCTCACCCTCCCGAAAGAGAGAAGAACAAAGAGTCGAAAGATATGAGGTATCGGTCCCTACGCCCCCCACCCGCTGCGAAACGGGCCGAGACGCCTCGTCCTAACAAAAGGGAGATCACCGGCCACCAGTGGTTCCCCCCACCCTGGACGGTGGTCGCTGCATCTCCACAACCTCCGATAGGATATTCCCCTTACAAACGGATCGCCAATAGGATATTCCGCTTACACAAGGGAAATCCACCTTGCACTCCTCCGTCTGCTCTAAACAAGGACGAGTCGGAGAAAGGTAGGCATCCGCCCCCCGCCGGCAGGAAAAGCAAGAGCCCCCCGGGCTTGCAAGCCAACACCTCCTTGCCGTCGACCTTCGGACGGGGACCTCGGCAAGGCTGCATCCCCGACGAGCCCAAACGGCGAGTCATGGCGTGTCAGCCCGCCCCAGCACAATCGGGACTCGAACCCCACCCTCAAACCCAAACAGCGAGGCGTGGAGGGGAGACGTCCTGATCGTCAGGATTCCCCCCACCCTCAAACCCAAACCGCGAGGCGTGGAGGGAGATGACAAAGCTGCGGAGAGGAGGCGGCCCGATCATCAGGACCCCCCGCCCCGGGACAAAAACCACAGCAAGACGGCTTCCCTGGTGAGCCCCCCCAGCGCTTCCACCCGACCTATGAGACCTGGCAACCCATCAGCGCATTGGACGGACGCTCACCTAGGCACCAAGAACAACTGAAGATAAAAAGGCCCACCCGGCAAAGGGTAACCCCTAAATCAGGAGGTCACTCACCGCAGGCGAGGACAGTTCCACAGCCCGCCCCCGAGCCGGATCTTACCCCCAAGAACGGGCGATAATCTAAGTACCCGTGTGCGAGCCATAGAAAGGTTCTTGTAAATATAAATGAAAACATTTATATCCATCAAAATCGTTTTAACTTTCGAAAAACGCCATAGCATGAAACAATAGCCCCACCAAAGGCCGGGCGAGCTTACGAAACGGAACCACCCCTAACGGTGGGTAAACGGAACCACCCCTCGCGGCCGGGCGAGCTTACTAACTTAGGACGCCCAGTAAGTATACCCCCACAGTCCGACCCCCCGATAACAGGAATGACCGATGTTTCTAAACGAGATCCCTCGCCAACTAAAGTCCGCCATACCTTTCAGACAAAGGTGAAGGGGTTGAACTGAGGCCCGCTCTGCGGGGCCGCTTCCGCCCGAGACAGAATCCACCCGCAACAGACACCCGGGGGTCTGCCATGCTACGAGTAGCCCATGTTCGTAATAGGGCGGCATGTCTCATCCCGATCGCATCCAGTGATCCTCCGTCTCGCCCAAACACCACACATAGACCATCAACATCCCCTTTCCCAGACCTCGTGCTCTCGGGCAAGGGAATGTTGGGGGCAGTAATTGTGTACACAAGCAAGAAAACAAAATAGGTAACACTAGCGACAAAACACGGCAACGACCGGCTTCCCAATGGCGACTCGCCCTCCTCGGTAGGGGCTAACCGGTCCGGCCTGCACAGCGACCAACTGCCCGAGGCCGGCCACCCAAACCACCTCAGGAATCCCCCGCCCGGATTAGGACCCTGATCCTCGAAAACCCAACTCCAGGAATAAGGACATAGACACGTAAACCGGGGTGGACCGGTCGCAAGCCAGAAACCGCGAAACAATGCCCATTGGGTATACGCCTGGCACCGATAAGGCAGCGCCACGACGCGACTCGACGAAGCGATATGACACTCGAAAAACATGCCCTCAGCATCAACACGCCCCCCGAGAGGCCAGGACTGACGAACCGTGTCAGGTGCCGCCAGGAAAAAGTGGTCCACAAAGTGCGTGATTCGACGTTGCCCCTTAATGGCACTTGTCCCTCACGCTATCCAAGATGAACCCTTCTGCAGAATCCATCCATAAGTACCCCCCCCCCCCCCCTTTCAGAGTTTAGGGAAGAGAGGAAGATACACGAAAGGGATTCGCATCCCCTCACACCGGGTATGAAGCGGCCCCGAACGCCCCACCGAGCTACAAAGAAGGCCGATGACCACCGACGGGCCTCACTTCCCCCAGCGGTGACCGCCTCCACTCTGCGACCTCTGATAGGATGTTCCCCTTACACATGGGAGGCCCTGCCTGCCAGCCTTCCTCCTGCTCGTTACCAGATGAAACGGCAGGCCCGGAAGACTAGCCGTGGGCTGCCACACCCCAATTAACATCCACCCCACGGCGATCCCTACCGGGTGTGAGGGCGGAAACCCCCAACGGGTCTCCCAGTGACCCACCTGACTGCCCCCAACCTTCCCCGCGACGCCGGCCCACCGGACTCCCCCTGGGAGGGCGACGCCACCCCCCCACCACCTCGTCCTCCGCCTCCTCCGGGGTTCCCCCTCGGTGTGCAGGATCCCCGGCGAGGCCGGGCAACCATCCAGCGCGACTACAGCGAGACAGAACGCGAGGAAGCGAGGAAATGGAAAGGAAGAAGGTCCACCCGACAAACGAGGGTCAGCCCCCCGAAAGGGGGTCACCACGGGGCTGCATCCCTGATGAAGCCAAACGGTGATTCACGGCACGTCAGCTCGCCCCAGGACAATGAGGCAGAAGGAATTCAGTGGTCAGTAGAAAGGAAGACCGCCCAGCAACGGGGACCTGCTCACCCCGATGCAGCGGGCGACGAGTTAAAACAACCTCCCGCCCCGACCACAGGTTTGGGCACACCAGCCCTACGGTTGTAAATACCACCTGGATCTCATGTAGAGGCTGATGAATAATATTCTTCCTTACTGGCCCCTCACCCTAAGCCCAAGTGCACAACAGCTAGGAATTCCACCAGGCACAGTGCGGCTAAAGCACCGCAAAAATAACAACCACATCCGGTAAACACGTCACAACGAAAACCATGGCCTCCTCGAGAAAGTCGGGCTCCCCCAAAGTCCGACCCAGCCGCCACACACACTGGCACGTCGTTAAGGGGCAACGCCCCTCCCCAAATCGCAGTATCCCACCTCGTTCTCCCCAAATCGCAGTATCCCACCTCGTTTGGCTCCCAGTCGGGACTAGATCTCGCGATCCCGCAACAGCGGGCGATACTCCGCGGGAGCCGTGTCGCCACTCCTGAGCGTGGACCCAAGTCCGAGCCATGTTAGAATGGAGGTAGTGTTACGCCATCCGAGCCAAGCCGGGCTTCCGCCTCGCACTCGAATGCCAGGGGTAATTGTTACGACCTAAAGATCGTAGGAATACGACTCCTGCCCAGATCCGCTGACATACCCCATTAACTCACCCCTGCGCGAAAGGGGCCGCCATCCCGGAGGTCCGAGGCTACACGGGAATGGGCGCACCTTGCAGCACTCCCCCCTCCCGGCCGAGGCGTACAACCGCAGTTGCTCGGCCCGCCAGGGGCAGTGCGCTTGGGAAGCGCCCAGGCAGTGCCGCCGGGGATGCTGACGTAGGCATGTGCATATCCCTCCTTGCCAGCGGCCCACGACCCGCGACCAAAAAGGGGCGCGGCCGGGCCGGACAACCCCCGAGCAGGTCGACCCGGCTGGCCCCCTTGAACCACGGCGCCGGGGATAGCATAGCCAGACCTTTAGTTCATCACATACGACAAACAACCTGGTGTAAGGACACGACTGACACTAACGCCGCCCGACCATCTGACAAAGCGCCCCCTGGCCGCTGAGCCCCCTGACACTTAATGCTTTCGGCCCTGACATCCTGACAAAAGTGCCCCTGGCCGTTGCGCTGTCTGACAAAAGCAGGGCAGGCACTCCTGTTCCTGACACCCTCGTCCGAAGCTTCTGCTGACAACCGAGCCAGCTCAGCACGTCGAGTCAGCATGCCTGGTCAGCCCCACCTAGTCATCTCTCGTCAGGTATAAATACCTCCTCACTTCTGACGGTGAGGGGGTTGGCAAATTCTCTCTCTCAATCCATTATTCACACACGAGGGCAAAGGTCGTCCACATCTTTGTTCTCCCACTTATAGCTCGCCACGTACGGTCGGCACACCCTCAGTCCGACCGGCGTGCCTAGCCCCCGTTTTAAGCCCTATTGCTGACTTAGGCATCGGAGGGGCTAAGGGTTGGATCCCAACCCCGCCCTTCTGATGAGTTGCTCGTGGTGCAGGAAAGCTCGCCCCTTGGTCGACGTCAACCTCTGGCTCCCGCCACCCGATCTTCTTCTGCCGTGTCCGGTGAGATTCGATTCCATGGCCACCCCCGGCGGCAAGTCTAGCCTCTTCACCCCACTAATCACTTGTTAAATAGCTCACCTAAACCCTCGTATCAATATAACTACCGTGCCCTTGGTTCCCCTCAATACAAATTCATTGTACGCGAGTTCCACCTCGTAATAGTGTCGACTATAGACGGACCAGAATCGCTTATTTGAGTTAGATTTTGATCTAAAACCTAATCTAATCAGACGGCTAAGATTCCACACGACCCTTGGGACTATTTAAACCCTTATTAGTGTTTATTTTTAAGAGAGCGAAGAAAAATAAAAGTTATTGCGTGTCGTCATCAAGTTTCTTCTTTCTCGAGCATCTGGAACTCTAGGGCATCATTTAGTAAGTAACTTCTTGTGATTTCTATTGAAATTCATTGTAATTTTCTTCTTGGGATTCCTCTTTTCGGGTTGACGGATTACTTGTGAGAGAGTTTTTGCTTTCTTTTGTTTTGGTGAGATTTGAGATCTCTTGGATTTTGGTAAGAAGAGTTTGAACTCCAATCTTGGAGTTATTGGTGCTCTCTGTTGTTGAAGAAGATTGGCAGAGTCAGGTGTAACTCTCTCTAATTATATTAGTGAAAACCGTCATCAGAAAGCTGGACGTAGGCGCCGTTAGCAGGCCGAAACAGAATAAACTCCGTGGCGCTTGATTTGTTGCTTTCCTACTTTTATTACTTTTTATCTTGCTTGTTTGGTTGAATTGTGTTGTAGTATATCTCTGAAAGATTGCAGCATAACAATTGTTGGGTAGATATTTGCCGGGGGCTTCTGCTGTCCTAGATTGGTCTTGTTTTCTCCAACAGATTTGGTCATATTGAGCATGTCGTATTCAATTTGAAGGCCATATAGTTCAAGGCTTCAAGCTATACTATGCAATTTTTTTTTCCTGGTGTAAAGTTACCAGTATTGAGTTCAATGGACAATTATAAATAAAGCTAAGACCCACGGTAGGGAGCAGAATCTTCCTCCTACAAAGATGCATAATTTTAAAATAGCCGAAGTAGATTGTGAACCAAAATTCGCACAGAACTTAAGTATAAAGAGTGAAAATCTTGTTCTTAAGCCTCTGGTTACACCACAACATCACTCAGCATGTTGATTGAATAGCACATTCGCTGCTTCAGCATCAAGATTTCGGCTGATTCTCACAGCTTCCCCCAAGAATTTTACTCGTCTCTTCATCAGCATCAAAATTGTCTGCTTTCATCTGGTCCAGCACGCCGGAAACAGGCCTTCCGGCCCCCATGTAGATCTTTATCAGTGAGTGATAGACATCCTTGGTCAAAGGAATATGCATGCGAACCAATGTTACAAACTCGTTTGCTCCTTCAACATCCCCACGCTCCTCAAAGTACTTCAAGCTTGCATTCACATTCTCCACACTCGGCTTCCACCAAGTAACCCCTGCCTCCACTTCTTTCATCACCTCCACTGCCTTCGGGATTTCACTGACCTCAAAGTACCCATCGGCCAACTTTCCCCAGGTCACAGACGAAAGCATCTCCCCGCTCTGAACAGCCTCCCTCGCTAAGCATTCTGCCTTGCTTACAAGACCCTTCTTGCAATAAGCACTTATTAGAAGTTTCGGAATCCGGATATCATAATTACTTACTAATTGTGATTTCCACTCCTCAAAGAGTGCCTCGGCGCCATTGATATCATCCAACTTCAGTAGGCCACTTATCATGCAAAGGTGCATCGAGTTGGATGCTTTCTCCATCAATGATTTGTGTGCATTCCATATTCTGCACATCTCATCCTTGTTCCCAATGTCAGCATACAGAGTGATAAGAAACCCCCAAGCATACCGGCCATTCCTTCTGGGGATCAGCTTCTCGGCCATTTTCAACTTAGCCCAAGCTTTGTCTTTTATCCCGGCCTTAACATAAGCCCGCGCAGCAACTGCATACGTGTGAAAATCCACAGCATTAGTCTGTCTGATCCTTCCTAGAACATCCTCCATCTTCCTGATGTTTGAAGTAGTCGCATAGGCATTCAGAAGAATGCTGTCAGTGAAAGCATCAGGGTTAATGCCTTTCTCGTTCATTTCGTGGAATACAATCTCCACTTTTTCATGTTGCCCCGTGCGCGAGTAGAGTGACATTAACATATTGTAGGGGAAAGATGTAAGCATGTTTAGCTCCTTCATTGTCTGAAAGAGAGACTCGGCTTTGTCAACAGACTGTTCTTGGGCATAGCAACTGAGAAGGGCACCATAGGTCTGATAAGCTTTTTTCGGTTTGGAGATGTTGTTGAAATAATTCTCAGCATGTTCAAGGCCACGGACTTTGTAAATCAGGTCCAGCCGATCAGCATGATCCGCTGCTGTTAACAGAAAATACCTCCTGTCACTCATCCACATGGACACCTGGGCACAGATCACGAATGCAAATTTTCATGTCAGAAAGGAACTCACAAAGAAGAAGTGCCCATCTTGAATCTGGTACTGGGGCATGCGTGTGCACTTGTAAACGATTGTTTTGACCTACAGCAACTACAGGATGAAGTGAATTCCCAAATTATGTATTGCAAATGGAACTTTTCAGTAAGAGAATAATTGTTGCAAAAAAACAGAGAATGCACTTCATTCAACTAATTGTTGGGATGTGAACAACATTATAGTAATAGTAAGAAAAAATAAAAGTCAAATATGAACATATCTTAAAAGCTTTCAAAGCACATGATGTTCCTACACGTGCTATCTTACATCTGGATTACAATGAACAGTGTCAACCGTCAAGTGGGGTAACCTACCATGTACTTTCCCATGTGGAGACAATTGAGCATTACCTACGTACATACATCCGCAGGCGTGCGCACATAATGGATAGAGGTTCTGGTTTCCTGGTAACATAGGTGCACACGTCGCCCAATTGTCCCCAAAAAGAAACTGCCTGCTGTTTTGATAAGTTTCATATAATACACAGCATGCCACCGCTCCCTCCCACCCTTCTCAAGCAACAAAAGCTCCACCGAAAAGGTCATGGGCATAGCAAACGGGGGGTATATGTAAGATAGTTGTTCCCTCAACTCCCTAACATACTAATACTTAGGCATGCCCTAGTTATCTAGTTTTTTCTTCAAATCTTCCAAATCTACCCCAAATCATCCACTAAAATACCTAGATCCAACCACATCCTGCGTCAATTTGGTATCAGAGCCGAAGATCCTATCTTCGCTCCTTTTTCAGATTTCCCAAAAAATTACGTCAAACCCCTAACACTAGAAAATCATAGTCACCATCACCCGCGTCTCAGCTATGGTAAAGTCCGACGTACCACTACCACACACCCTTATCATCACCGTCGCTCAGATCTCCAACTGACTCCTCGACTACAGCTGCTGACACCCCCACACAACTCCAACACCATCGCCAATATCACAGTCACTTCAAAAACCCGTCGCCGCCATTGTCGTCATCTCACGCAGCCCCATCGACTGGCGTATCTGCTTCTACGACACTCCAACAACATCGACGAGGCCCCACCCGCACCTAGCAGCGACCTCCCCATCGTCCAAAGATCGCTAATATGTCGTCGTCAATTTTCGAAGACTCGCCAGCATCGCCGCCGGCTAGGGCCATTGACCCCACCAGTGGACGCATCTTTCACATGAGAATCTACATAATCACTGGAACGAAAAAGAGCATCAACGCGATATGAGCCAACTGAGCTATAGTGTCGGCTCGATCGAGTCAAACCCGTGCTCGAGCCGAGTCGACACTATTCATCGGCTTGGGCAAGCCGACCGGGAACCAGCTCGAGCCGCTTGAGCCGGCAAGCTGACCCCCGAGCCGACTCAACCAAGCCGTTTGACATGGTCAATGGCTCGTCCAAGCCGTTGGCCCGGTCACCGGCTCCGTAGCAAGCCGCAGCTCGAACATTGCAATTTGGCGATTTTCAATGGATTTTTTATGTGAATTTTTTGGAATTTTCTGTACAGTCCGGCTCTTTTAAATTTTCTGGATCCGTTTGAAGCCCAAACTCAAAACAGTTCACGCCAATGGATAACTGACTCAACCGACTACGAGTACCCTCCACACAAGCAAATCTTTTCTAAATTATGGGATACAACAGTGATTACTATGATGATTATTACAGTGATTATACTTCCTAAACAAATTTTGATCTTGAGAAGTGAAGACAATTACCAATCTTCTACAGTCTCAAGAATAAATTCGGATATGAAGATTGGGCATACTATCTTGAAAAGTTCTTCTCCCATTTTGATTTATTTAAGAAGTAAAATATAAGTATGCATGGCTAAAGCTATATGGAGAAGCGCTATCTTGGTACATGAATCTTCGAGTTCCTTATCATCGATGGTCAACATTTAGATCTGCTCTTTGATGTCGATATTCTTCTAAGTATCGATACATTCTAAAGGCACCCTAGCAATTCGCAAGACCAAAAGTAAGATAGGATCTTAAAGAACCGATCTGTGAGCTACGCGACATTCTTCTTCAAGTATACAAAGTTAAGCCAAAATCCACTGCAGAGGTTGTTTCAAATCCTGAGGCAAAGTGTAAGCCTGAATAAGAGCTGAAGTCTGATCTCGATCCAGAGATTAAGACACAGTTAAAGCCTGAGCCAGACTTGGAGCCTGAGGTAGTATTGAAGTCCCCACAAGAGCCTGAACCTGATCATAGTTAGAGCCGGAACCTGAAATTGGTCCAGTACTACAATCTGAGCCTGAACCAGAATTTGATCCAGTGCATTCTGAGCCAGAAACAGAACTTGAACCAATCCTTGTAACCAATTAGAGCTTCATCTAGAGACATAAGTAGAGCATACGCCAGAGCTGCTTATAGAAGCACCATTGGATCTAATTGAGCATATTGAGTTTGTAGTCCTAGATTCTCCTCACCTAACTAACAGACTGATGCGTTTCTAGATCTAGATCTGGAAATTCAGATCTGAAATAGAAGATTTAATACTACAAAATAAACTACTCATTAAATGAACGACTACAAAATGAAATGGCAACTAGCTATGAATTAATCTATGAGAATAGGAAAAGCCTAATACAAATTATCTAAGGCATAATAAACTAAAGAAATTTCTTAAACAATTTTCGCATACTAATTAGGGCCGGCTCAACCCCTTTAAATAGAAAAACACCATTATTTGTTATTTTACTCAAATGCCCCTCGCCACCAAATATCAGCCGCATCACTACTCTGCCCCTGAAAAAACACCTTGTACTCAAGGTGGTGCGTGAAGTGTATGGTCGGCTACTCCACATGCAGGTGCTCCTGATTATCGTCGTCGCCGGCTTCCAACATTTTCACACTCTCTCCACCATCTTCATCGTCATTCACTATCAGGATCTGAAGAGTACGATCCCCACACATGTGCACTAGAGTAAACTTCTCGTCGCATTTGAAACAGAGGCCCTTGGTCCGCTTGTCACGAGTCTCTGCCACTGCCATCCTCCGTGTTTGTCCTCCAGATCGTGGTTCCCTCCACTTCTCCTTGCTAGCCGCTGCCCCGTCTGTGGAGGTTGCCCCCTGTGGTCGTCTTCTGTCACCCTCCTGGATCCGGCCCTTGAAAAGGGGAGTCTCCACATGCCTCACGGGCTCTCCTCTCAGTCTACTATGGTTCTCCACCATCCTAGCTGAGGTCATCATCCCTCGCAGGCCCACGGGCTGCAGCTGTCTCAGCCCGGATCTAACAGTGTGCTTCAACTCCTTCATAAAGCAGCCCTCCAACGATTCACCTGGGACTCCTCGTACTCGGTGGCAGAGCGACTCAAACTTCTTAATATACTCTCACATGCTCACATCATGCTTCAATGAGTAGAGTCGCTCATAGACTCCCCCAGATTGTACTGTACCAAACTGCTCCACCAGTAGAGAGGTGAACTCCCATGTCCAAAAAGGCTACTGCTGATGTGTCCACCTGAACCAACCCAAGACCTCTCCCTCTAAGCAGACTCCTACCGTCCGAATCCAATCCTCTACTGGTACTGCTAACACCTCAAAGTACCTCTCCACGAGGTACAACCAGTCATCATGGTCCCCTGTCTCAAAAATGGGCATCTTCAACTTCCTCAGTCGACTCTCCCCAGCAATTCCACCTCTCCTGCTGCTGAAATCCTCCTCTCGGCTGATACGCATATGGTCTGTCAGGGATGTAAGCCACCGCAGCATCACGTGCACCTCCATCCGCTCCATCACATTGCCAGTCTCCCCTCTCATCTCCACGTGGGTACCCAAAATCTGCCTGATGGCCTCTAGGGAGGCCCGGAAACGCTCTCCAACCCCGAAAGGTGGGGGCTGAGTCGACGGACCTCCAGGATGCTGCGGACACCCTCCCGGCTGCTGACGCCCTCCGCTAGTCATGTATGTGGCTGAAATCCTGAAAACTGTGCAGATCTAGACACGTGTTAGGCCCACGGGGTCCCCGAAGTGATCGGCGGGGGCTGACGAGCACCCGACTGGCTCGCAGCCCCCATCTGCGCCTCTGGGGGGGTCGGAACCCCCCTGCTGACTGGCCGAAGCCCCCCAAAGGGGCGGCGGGCCCTGCCAGCCCAGATTTTGGGCTGACTGGCCACCGCCGATGCCCCAGGGGGCTGTCGTAGCCCCGGTGGGTTTCCGCTGCCCCGGTGGGTTTCCGCTGCCCCAGGGGGCTGCCGCTGCCCCAGGGGGGCAGGTGGCACCTGCCGCACCTCCTTGGGGTTCGCCGGCCCCCATATGTACTGCCGGAGGGGCCCCCCTCCGGTGGCCGATGCCCCTCACAGCAGAGGAGATGTGGCCGGAAAGGCCTCCCAATCCTGCGGATCCACTGTGTTTTGCTGATTGTACTGGTATAAGCCTTCGTCTTCCTCATCTTCCGAAACCCCTTCGTTAAAAATCACATTTTTACCTTTATTTGTAGCCAAATGTGGTTTCTCTTTGCCTGGATCTAGCTGAGAGTTGATGTTAGCTATCATTGCCGCTATTTCCCTCTCCATCTGAGATCGATTCATCTCCATAGTTGCCATCAATCGTGCTTCGGATGCGGATGCGGATGCGACGATCTTCGCGGTCTCTTTTCTGACATCGTTAAATCCCTCGCTGATTCTGCTCTCAATCTTCTCCACTTTTTCTTCCAACGCTTCGATCCGCTCCATAGATCGTGTGCTCGCCACGGATCTACTGCTCTGATACCAATTGATGTGTTTCTAGATCTGTATCTGGAAATTCAGATCTGAAATAGAAGATTTAATGCTACAAAATAAGCTACTCGTTAAATAAACGACTACAAAATGAAATGGCAACTAGCTAGGAATAAATCTAAGAGAATAGGAAAAGCTAATATAAATTATCTAAGGCATAATAAACTAAAGAAATTTCTTCAACAATTTTCGCATGCTAATTAGGGCTGGCTCAACCCCTTTAAATAGAAAACCACCACTATTTGTTATTTTACTCAAATGCCCCTCGCCACCAAATATCATCCGCATCACAGACAAGTGCTGAATATTTTTCTATCGTTCGTGAATTGGAAGAAATTATCAGAGAACGTGCTTCTACCAAACTGCATCATGATACACTTTAGAATTCGTGACGTATCTTTTCAAACTGTCGAGGACTACTGCTATTTGTCCAGCTATGCTACTTCTGTCTACCTTCACCAGGAGGTAAAGTTCTAAAAAGGGAAAGAATGATAGGGCCCCGATCACGAATTTTTTAGTACTTTTATATTATTTTTGGGTTTAAGTGAGTCTTTTGAGTGTTTGTCTTTTAAAAGTTTAATACCACATCGGGTGAAATAGGAAGAGAGTTGGTTTGTAAGCCTATAAAAGGCCACTAGAGTAATTATTTTAATCGACGAATGAATGAAAATGAGAAATCTCTACAAAACCTGTGAAAGATTTCACACCTATGAAAGATCTCCTCTTCCTTGGTGCGAATCCTTAGAATCCTTGGTGTGAAGCCTTAGAATTCTTGGTGAGTCCAAAAAAAACCCTAGTTATCTAGTTTTTCCCCAAATCTTCCAAATCTTTCCCAAATTCTCCACTAAAATACCTAGATCCCACCATGTCCAGCATCATATTTGCTAATGTCCTTTAAAAAGGTGACATCTAGGAGATCCTGACTAGCTAGGATAGGTAGATGGGATGAGGATACGATATCATGTCATTGTTCTCAGGAGCATTTTACGCCGTTTATAAAAAGTGAGGGATAAAATCGACCTGGTCTACTTTCACAAGCATCCAGGATGAGAACATTCAATTCCAATTACATAATCGATAAACTGAAACTTTAAAGATTGTACTACCAAATCATATCACCATAGAGTTTGTGAATCCAGATGCAGCATCTTGTCTTAATCAGGAATTGATGAGCTTTCTTTCTCCGACCAACCCTTTAGGGCTCTCCCTAGATCTATTCATTGCCAGGACATTCTCAGGCTTTCACTGACATCCCGATTGAGTGTTCTCAAAATATTTCAACCATGGAGTTTGGGACTCTCATTCACCACGAAACAAAGAGATTTTTTGATGCTGCAACCGATCCATTGTCGTCGCCTACAGCTCATCCTACATATTTCTTTTCTTTGACTTTTATCATCAACTTACAGCACTCAAGCCAGTGAGTGAATAAAGGAAGAATCTACAGCCTACAAATTGGACTGATAAAAGAATCAACAAGCAGTGAAAAAGAGACTGATAGCTCAAAAAGTTGAGTTCAGTTTAGATCTATATGCAGTATATATAACTTCATTTAAATTTGAATTTTCATGAATACTTTATTTATAACCATCATTAGACAGTAATCATAGATTATAGTTAAGGTAAGATTGAAATGAGAGGAAATTTATTCATAATTAGCTTTGTACCATCTTTACTTTATCCTGATCTTTTAAATGTAATTCAAAGACTACTTCATTATGCTGTGCAGACACGAATATGTCGAGATGCACACGGCACAGCAGAACATGCCAACACTCAAGCAAATTCCAGAAAATATACTCAAAATAAAAGTAGTGTATCCAATACAATGTCCAATACGTTATGACACAACATGGCTGTATAATTGAAGTGTCTAGGCTACCTAGCTACCGAAAGGCTGAAAAGTTAGTTCTTTGGAGATCTACACCATATATTTCCCGCTTCTATCTTGATCTTCTTCTTCTTTCTCCCTGTTTTGATCATGTAGCAGCCATGAATCCTTTAAACGACCAAATCCCAATTTCACTGAAGAGCCTTTCAAATCCCTTCCCCCTACACTTTTTCATATGAGCAACAATGCTGGCTCCTGTTCATCGAACTTTCCTAACCTTTGTTTTGATGGTTGTGAATGTAGAAGACATGATTGCTCACGTATCACGACAATGCAACCAAGAGTTGAGCTGCAATAAGCAGATAAATTTGAATCCTTCTAGTGCTAAAAGAAAATAAATAATAAAAAGCTATGGAAGCATTAGCGGGTTTCCACTAGAAACGGACATGGTATTCTCAAAACCATCAGCAAAGAATATATAAGTAATTTACCCTTGGTTGCCATGCCATTGATGGTCATATCTCAGCCCATTGAAAAGTAGTGGTTGTTGTTTATCCTTAAGCCACATCCTCATGACAGCAGTGGTTGTGATGTTGGTAAAACGGGAGCTTTGGGACAAATTGTTAAAAGAAAATCTAGTAGTAACTGGCGAGAAAAGCAGTGAAAATGGGAAAATTGAAAATTGAAAAGGAAACAATCAATTAAAACCATTGGCAATTGGTCTTATATGGTGTCTTGCAAGTATAGCCAGGGAAGTTTGATACCTCAAATTGAGAGAACATAATAGAAATCCACAAAAAGATCATTTGCTTTAGCCTAACCTATTGTCTGTAAACCAAAAGGGATAATGTGTATCATTTAAGAGAAATAATGGATGTTATCCTTGAGAAATTATTAGCATAACATATTATCCTTCCTCATATCCTTGTTTTCTTCCTCTCTCAACACTAAAGAGCAACAAAAAATTCCATAAAACCCAAATTATTCCTTACAAAAATAGACCGGCTCAAAAATAGCCCGACTTATAGAGATTTATAGAAATAGCTTAGTGATCAATACCAGATATGAGTGAAGGTTGTGGGGTACGTGGTAAAGCAGACCTCAAGTGTGGGTCTCTTCTTTAATTTATGATGTACATGTATGTCATTAGCTTCTTGATCACTTTCACAATCCTCCTCACTTCTTTTATTGATTTCTTGAATTGGCTAACTGTTTATTGCTTTAGCTTAACAATAGTAATCATAGTTAACAATAATAAACAAAGGTGAAAAAAATTAATTTAACCTTCATGAATCAGTTAGGTGTGACTTTAGATAGGCTATTACATACAATCCATATAGGAGGAATCGTTTATTGTATCCAATGTTAAAATTAACATAATATCAAGCTATTACATACAAATGCATATAACGTATCACCTAACGTATGTTACATGATTTTTTTTATTTTTATTTAAAATATATGAAAAAAATTTCCTCGCCAAAATTCATTTAGGATTATTTGGAACATTGCATATATGTAACTTCACTACACAGTTCAAAGTAAAACAATACATTTAAATTAGTTAAATTTTGTAAATTCTTATTTTTGATTTTTATTAAAATGATCATACTAAGCTTTGTGATCTGCCATCGCAAATCAATTTCTAGCGGTGACTCCCGTGGGACACCAAACCGCATCTTAAACTTTCGCATTTTAAACTTTCTAATATCAGATCTCTTTCAACGAAGAAAAGGCTCTAAGTAATAAGACACAATCGAACCTGAATCTATCATTGTCGTATATCTCTTATCTCTCATCATCGTCAAGACCCCCAAACCCGCGTTCCCCTCTCAAAAACCATTAACCCTAACCTTAGCCACCTCAAAGTCCTCGTCATTGACCAACTACGACCTTCTCAACCTCTATAATTCTACTAGTCCCTTACCTTCCTAGACTCTCGAATCAACACCGATTCTGAAATCAACCTCTGATCTCAAATCAAATCCAATGAAAATAGCGAAGCTTGCACTTTCTTTGCTCTCTTTTTAAAATCTTCAGAGTCCAAATTACCTTTAGTGTCCATATGAAGATCGAGTTTGAGAGGAAAAGAAAGGACATTGAATTCGAGAGAGACTTATATCTAAGAATCTTACCTTGTTTTGAAGCTTGAAAAAGGAGAGGTCAATCATCATCCGGACAAAGGACCACTTGATGAAAGCTCTCGTCAAACCCAGCGCCATAGAGTTATTCACCTCTCAAAGGTGATCTACAATTAAAGGTTAGCTTCGAATCGCCTCGATTAGGGAAAAACTAAGAATTAACCGGGATTGGGATTTATTTGGGTTTTTCTTATTTTGGTTTGTAAAGTATTTACACTACATTGCAAATTAACATGGTGTAACGCACATTACAACCTAACAATGTTGTGTTACATTACTTTTGTATTACACGCACTAATTCCGTAACAAAATGATGTAGCACACAAACAATTTTAGGGATTTGAGGTGAATTGTGGGGATGAACTGTAAGGAATTAGGATTACTTGGATTCTCGCCTAGGAGTCGAGGCTTCACATCACGCTCGTAGACCTTTCTCAAGTATGAAGTACTATTAATTGCTCAAAAAAATTCACTGTATTGAATAGTCCAACTTTGGGGCCTTTAAATAGGCTTTTACAATTTTCCTAACCCGATTCAGATTTCTAAAAAAATAAAATAAAATAAATAAAAATAGAAAAACCAAAATCCTAATAAGATACAAAAATATGAGACGCAAGGAAAACACAAAATTGAGTCCCAATTAATTACAAAAATCTAATCCAACTCAAACTTCAATTGGACTCTATCTCAGCCACAACGAAACTAGGGTTGGATTCGCATTGCCATCTTCGCGTGTAGACTTTGATGCCCCCATCACAAATCCATACTTGCAAACACACTTTATGCACGTGCTAATTAATAAAACCATGCTCATGTAACGTACATCGAGACTTAATAAACAGAGAGGATACACACTCCAATACCAACTCCTCAAGTTTCAAATTCAGATTAAAAGCCATCACACGAACTGCATAGCAAAACAAAGCAGACCAACCTTAGGCAACGCCAACCATTAGTTGACCAGCATAAACTTCCATCTTCCAGCCCTCCATGACATGTACCTCAAATTGCTGCTGGAATTCAAAAGTTGCTCTATTGTCTCAGACAGTTGGTTAGACTAATTAGAAAAGATCATCGAAGTCCTCTGATATATTTCAGTCCCTTCTTGAGGTAGGTTAATTCATCTAGTAACCAGAAGATTGTAATACTGTAGAGACTCAACTCAACTCCAAACTTTGACTTAGTGAATATTACAACCTATTACTCTTTACACTTTCTATTTCTTTGAGCCCCTGAGTATCATCTCTCTTCTATCTAGTCGTGCCTTCTGATGGAAGATCTCGGTCAGATAGCCTTCCTTGCATGTGCCCTCAAGATGGGTTTCCACTAAACACTTCCACTGTTTGTAATTAGTTCCACTGTTTGTAATTAGTTCAGTTAAGTTTCTGATCGGTAATCTTTATAGAAAGTAGCTCTATAGTTATTAAGAATCTGAATTCTGATTTGACTTTGCCATATAAACATCTTCATATCCCACTCAAAGATAAACTTCTGACCAAATGTCAAATAACATGAAACGTCAAATTTTAGATGCCAAACAATCAGGATAAATCAACCAAACTCATGCAAACATAATTTCTAAAACACAATAATTTTTTGTACTGCATTTGTACAGAATACCAAGTGTACTGCTACCAAAAGTAATTTAAAAACATATACATATATATATATATGTATATATTTTGTGTGTGTGTGTATTGTATATATTTGTGTATATATATAAATAGCTATATGTATGTATGTTTACTTCAGATCTCATATATATATTTGTACATAAATTACTTTGTATATTTATATTACATCATCTGTATAAACAACGCCAGCTTGATAAAGAAGAGCCTGGATCAAGCCTCAATTGAAAGGGAAGGCGGTTGAAGAGGCCCCGATCAGCTCAGAGAGGCACAGGTAAGTTTGAATCAGCTCCAATCAACCTGATCCTCTCGGAGAGGCCCTGATCAGCCCCGATCAGCTCCGTCGGTATTGATTTCTTCAAAAAAGGGCACGATCAATGTTAATTCATTGGAAAATGTCCCAATCGAGTTTGCCTTCATTGGAAACTGCCAATCGAGCTCGATTGAAGTCAGAAATCAATCAAATGGACTGATCATAGGTCGAAGGTGCTTGATCGTTGTCGGGGAAGCCTAATCCACGTTGATTTCGGTTGGAAAGATGAGTTTTCCCTCTTTTTTATGGCATCTGTGAAAACTTCTTCCAAAAAAATTTTTAATTGATGGTGGCTGTGAAACTTTTGCTTATGGTTTTGAATTAGTAAATCTCCCAAGGTTAGTGCCGCTAATACTATGTAGGAAATCAAAGAAAATTAAAGTTGAAGTTTATAAATAGATTAGGGAAAATGCTTTGATTCTCCGCTCTCAAATTCTCTTATTTATCTGTATACAGATTTACATGATGATAACATCACCTAACATGAATTCAACAACCACCTAACACATTGTCCCTTTATCTGTTCACTGTCCTATCACATCTTAACAATTATAAACATATAAGACAAGCTCACACATAGCTACATCCACCATTTTCATTATCTAGTTTAACCTCATGCAACCAAAAGGAGCTTAGTATCCAGATATTGTGTGCACAGATTTAATCGGTACTACCATTACATCTCTATCTAGAGCACTGGCAGTATGAGAGGTGTAATGAGTTATGGAGACCAACTTAGATATACCTAAAATCAGCATATAGTAACTTCATAATTCAAGATGCCAATGATACTTCGTAATTGTTGTTGCAAATAGTTAAGTGTTGTTGCTAATGAATAATTTGGTAAACCATTGGCGACAACACTAATGAATAATTTGGTAAACCATTGGCACAACCGTACAGCAGATTAGCATCATGAAATTCTACAATGAGTTTCAACTGCTGCAACTCATGAGACCCACATTATAGATCAATTTAATCAATTCAGTAGACTGGAACAAGCCAAGTAACCCAGCAGAATCACAACCAACTAGAACAAGACTATAGATCAAAATCTAATGGTTGTTCACTTACATGTAGATTAAATAAAAACAGAAGAAAATCAATGGTGATGTTCCAAAGGGCTCCAGTAAATTTATTCTTTAACAAAATATACAAAGATTATAAACAGGGATTCGTTGGAAGAGCTTTTCTTGGAGAAACAAATCTCATACACATCCATTCAGGTTCTATGACTTAGTAATGTTAAATTCAACAGAGAAGAACGTCGTGCATTTCATTGTAACATGTGTAAAGTGCATCCTTGCAACGACATCAAAAGCTGCATAAAATGTTAGCACCCTAAGAGATTAGGTCAGAGTTCATCCTATCCAAAAATATATATATACTACTCCAATGGAAAAAAAAAAAGGTAACAAGTTCCCCCCAATAAACTTATGCAGACAACCAGCGCATCACCCAAGATTAGGTGCCCACATGAATTTGTGGATAACTTCCCAACTAAACGCTTGCCGAATTATCCCTCCCGTTCCCATATTAACTAACTAATATATGGTTGATCTCACATTGTAAATCAGCAACGAAAAAACTTGTAAATTCTGTAATGGGCATTTATCGGCTTTAAGTTAAATTCCACAATTATTCCCACTGAAACTCATAGGAAGAATAGCCATTAGAATATACTAATATAGCGGTCAATATAAGAGTAAATAGGTCATATTCACCGGTATCCCTACTAATTTCTTCCAAAGATGTACCTTTCTCTTTCCTCAAAGGTAATGTGAAGTAGTTCAACAAAAATTTACAATTTATGTACTTGTGGTTCAATGTTCGATTCTACAAATCAAGCTCAATCATACAAATCAAAGACAAAGTTGTAATTGATGTAATAACGATAAATAATTGAAGAGATTACGAGATGAAAAAAAACAAGTACCTCAAGGGCATGCGCGAATCTCTTCATCTTTCTGAGTTTTTTCACCATCCCTTGCAGATATCTCTTCTCTACTTGATTTCCTTCTTCGATCCATTTCTCGAGAATCGGAGAGATCGAGACACGGCGGTCTACATCATAAGTGACTCGAGCCAATAGAGAATTGAATGGGGAAGATCCAGCAGAAGAAGTGGCAGCAACATCGGTCGAAATCCTAAAAACAGAGCGGACATTTCGGAGAGAAAGGAACGGGCTTCCGGCGCGAAAGAGCTTCATTTTTTTCGGGGGAAAAGAGAAGAGCACTTACTGCCTGTGAGAGGGTTTGAAGCTCTTGTTCGTTGATGTATTTTCGTCGAACGCTTGATAGGCGTCTAGCCATGTAAATCTCGAGTTCCTTGACGCACCCAAGAGCTTTGCCGTATCACTCTCAAACAGTAGGGGAAGTTGATATACACACAGACCAAATTGCCGTACGGAGAGACCATTTATTTACAAATTTGCCATTCAAATTTTACCGGTGTGCCCTTGAAATTTTACCATCCCAACTCTTCCTCTTCCACATCTTCCTCCCACTACACCCCCACACGGTGCTGCGGCAAAGTGGCACTTGCAGCGGTGGAAAAAGGGGAGGGGTGGAGGAAGGAGGGATGGGAATGAGAAGAGGAGGGAGACGGGATGGAAGAGGAATGGGATAAATCGGTGGCACGAGGTGCGATGGGGGCTACAGGGATTTGGCAGCAGCGGCGGCAGGGGGGGGGGGGGGGGGGGGGGGGGGGGGGGGGGGGTGGGGGGTGGGGTGGGGGTGGTTGGGGAGGAAGAAGAGGATAGAAGTAATTTGAAGATGGGAATTGATTTCGAACCCACCTTTTTACTCTGCGTACATAACACGTATTTACAAGTTTGTCATTACTCTCGGCACTTACCGATATTTACTAGTTTGCCATTAAAATTACTCCACACATCATGCACACCTATTAGCCAAATTTTCGAAAAAGCCCCTAGGTGTGCGCGGAGAGTAAAACAGCCGCTCGAAGGGAGAACAGGCAATGGGCGGCGACGTCGCCCCCTTCTCCCACCTCCGCAGCCCCCTCTCCATCTTCCACCGCCCTTTCCTCCGCCCTCCACGGCCCAACCTCCCCATCCCCCCTCTCCCTCTTCCCCTGCCCTCCTCATGTAGCCTTCAGCCATTTTCTTCTGACCTCACTAGTCCCACCTCACCCTCCCCCGACCTCCCTAGCCCCGGTCTACCTCTTCCCCTTGCCCCCAGCCCCCCTTCCCCTCATCCGACCTCCCCAGCACCCTCCCCCTCTTTCGACCTCCCCAGCCACCCCTCCCTCTTCCCCAGCCCCTCCTCATGTAGCCTTTAACCATTTAGTCCGACGACGGCCGATGCCCTCAGCCATCCTATAGCAATCGGAGAGCATGCTAATACCGACGTTCCATTCGACGAACACATCGCCACCGCCGGCCTCCTCCAAACCCTCGATGCCCTAACCTACTCGTCACGTGCCTTTGCTCGATTCTGTAGCCCTTTAACCATAACTCATCTATCTCCCTCAGTTCCGTCTTCGAACCCTAACAAATCGTCATCGGAGGCCTCGTTGTCGTCCACGGGGGCGGCAGGGAGGGGGCAGATAATGGTAAAAGAGGAATCAATTCCAAATTTGCATAATATAATTGAATGGCAAACTTGTAAATAATCGGTATGTGCACAGTAGTAAACTGGTGGTTCGCAAATCAATTCCCTTTAAAAATATGTGATTGTGTGTAAAGCAAAAAAACATAAAGTGGCATGCGTATGTGTAGCAATTAGGTCTATCTGTATAGAGTACCCAACAATAGGCTTATTTCATGGAAGCTAATGGATATTGGTAAATTTCTAAATACCATCCAAGATGATTTCAAGTTTTTCTACCTAACCCCCAAATGGGAGTTCTGTTGTTCACATGAGATATTAACATTTACTTACAAGTTACCCATTATATTACTACCTAGTATATCTTAAGTAAAATTCCATTTTTATCCCTTTCCTTTCTTCCATACACTATACTTCTCCTCATCCATCAGCCATCGTTGCGGCCTCCACCACCTCCCACCGTTACCTCCTTCTCCCTATGCCCTGGCATTCTCATCCACCTCTCCTCATCTCTATATTCTTGTTGCTTAAATTCGTAAAAGAATTTGAAATGGTTGCTTTTGTTCTGAAAACCCGAGCAACCGATATGGTGCTCGAGGCTGTATGCCAAAGTCCCACATTTACTGCCCAACTTTGAGAACTCCAGCAAAAATATTGAATTTTTTTTAAAACTAATTTGTGACGCTGGTGCCAATGTGCATGAGCATGGTATGTTTGGACGTATAGGCCGGAGCGTCATATATGATGATAAATTTGAAAGTTTGAGTGTATCGACTTTTCAAAGTTAATTGTCATTAATTAATTTTTGTTAAGTTTCATGTTTGTTGCGGGGTAGAACTCGCATACAATGAATTTATATTATGGGGAACCAAGAGCACAGTGGTTATGCTAATGACAGGATTAGGATATGCAATTTGACAGGTAGTTAGTGGGGTGATGAGGCTAAACCTATGGCGGGAGCTGACCACGAAGTCGAATCTGGGAGGATGCAATAAAGGGGCCGAACTGCCTGGGTTGATGAAGAGCACGACCGGTGACGACGAGCTGACCTGTGCAAGGAGCGACTCGTCAGAAAGGCCTGTTGGATCTGGATCCTAGCCTAGATGGGGGGTGAATAGGCTTATAAAAATAATTCGTGCAACCCACGAATAATCACACGCAGTTATAGCACAACCAGAGTAACTAAAATGCAGACACAGAGTACACAGCAGATTTACCCTGGTTCGGTCGTCCCAACGACCTACTCCAGCCCCCAAAGCAAATACTAGATTGAATAGTGCAATAGGTACAAAGTCACAAGTTAGAGCACGCTCAGAGCACCCTCTACGTCTCTACACTCGCCAGACTCTCAGTACCCCACACACAGTGTTTCCTCTCACTATCAATCCTAGCAAAGCTTTCTACCAGCTAGTCCCAAACTAGCTGGGTCCCACTTGTCTAGTCCCAACTAGACAAGTCCCAAAATAGTCAAACAAAAATAGGTAAAGTTTCCCCTACAGAGAACGTTACACTAAGACACAAATAAAGGAGTTTAGGGTTTAGAAATGCTCAGTTTGTGTCTGTGTAGGCGTCTCTGTCAATCAGCACATCGTCAGCTCCAATCTGACGCAAACGGTGTCTCGATCTGACTCCTGGATGTCAAGTTATGCACTGGTCTGTGCACAAAGCAATTTCAGTTCAATCCCTTATAATTGGGCAGTCTGTGTGCTCAGCAATTCCCTTTAAATAACTCAGTCGGTGCGCAAAGAAACTGCAGTTCAAATCAATTTGTAGGAGGTCGGTACGCACAGCAATTCCTTAATAACTCCTCAGCCACGTCAGCCTGTAAAAGTCGTGCTTCAGCCTTTTATTGCGTTGTTTTCGTTAATCACGTGATCTCACAAGTACTGAATCTCAGCCGTTGAATCCCAATCCTGCGGTCTTCATTTTCTCTTCTCCCGCGATGGCTTTTGTTTCTCCTAGGGTATGCAGCGGCGAAGTCATTTAATTCCGTCGGTGATTGGGTTTCAGCAGCGGCCACGAGGCTTCAACGATGGTGTGGACTTCGACGTCGACTCCTCCGGCAACGGGCACTCAGCGGTGGAGATCTCGTCCTCGTCTTCAACAGCGACGAACGACAGCTTCACGATGATGGCGAATGTACAGACGGCAGCGACGATGATGAGCAGCACCGACGGCGAGTTCTTCGTGGAGCATGAGCTTCGACGACGGAAACTCCAAGCGATTGCAACGACGGTGCTGGCTTCGACAACGACAACTTTTTCGGGGAACGGTGACGGCGGGCACAGGAACTTCGGCAGCTTTTGTACGTCGTCGTCGTTCGAGTAGCGGCTGTGATCTTCTCCGACTGTTGCTCTGCTTCGATCAACGACGACGGTTACTTCAACCTCGACGACAGTAGCAGTGCTCCACGGATGAGACCTTCACGAGAGCAGCAGCTCGTCTTCGCACAGCTTCGATGACGGGCTTTGGTGGCGGATGACGCGGCGGTGGCTTCTCCGATGAAGTCTCTCAGCGTATGCAGCAACGCTCCTCGATTTACCTGCGTGCTTCGAACAGTGCTGTCGACAACTCGAGTGTAATTGGCTTCGACTCCGAGCAACGAGGATTGCGAGTGTTACGACCTGAAGATCGTAGGAGTCCGACTCCCACCCGAATCCGCCAACATACCCCATAAACTCTCCACTTCACGAAAGGGCCGCCACCCCGGAAGTTCGGAGCTATATGGAAACGGGCGCACCTCGCAGCACCCCCCCGCCCGGCCGAGGCGTACAACCGCAGTGGCTCGACCCACCAGGGGTAGCGCGCTTGGGGAACGACTGGATAGTGCCGCTGGGCCTGCTGACATAGGCACGGGCGTATCCTTCCGTGCCAGTGAACCACAGCCCGTGACCGAACAGGGGGCGCGGCCAGGCCGGACAACCCCCGATCCGGACGACCCGCCTGATTCCCATGAACCGCGGCATCCAGGGTAATACAGACCGACCTTTAGTTCGTCGCCAACGACAAACAACCTAGGATAAGGACACGACTGACACGTACGTCACCCGACCGTCTGGCAAAACACCCCCTGGCGGTTGAGCCGACTGACAGTTAATGCTTTCGGCCCTGACATCCCGACAAAAGCACCCCTTGGCCGTTACGCCGCCTGACAAAAGCAGGTCAGGCACTCCTGTTCCCGACGTCCTTGTCCGAAGCTTCCGCTGACAACCGGGCCAGATCAGCCCCGCCTAGTCATCTCCTGTCAGGTATAAATACCCCCTCTCCCCTCACGGGGAAGAGGTTGCCAAATTCTCTCTCAATCTATCACTCAAACACGAGAACAAAGGTCGTCCATATCTTTGTTCTCCCACTTATAGCTCGCCACGTGCGGTCGACACACCGTTAGTCCGACCGGCGTGCCTAGCCCCCGTTTTAAGTCCTATAACTGACTTAGGGATCGGAGGGGCTAAGGGTTGAACCCCAACCCCGCCCTTCTGACGAGTTGCTCGTGCTGCAGGAAAGCTCGCCCCTTGGTCAACATCAATTTCGACCTCCTGACATCCAACCTTCTTCTGCTGCATCCGGAGAGATTCGACCCCGTGATCACCCCCGGTGACAAGTCCAACCTCTTCACCCCACTAATCACTTGTTAAACAGCCCACCTAAACCCTCTTCTCAGCGTAACCACCGTGCCCTTGGTTCTCCACAATACAAATTCATTGTACGCGAGTTCCACCTCGTAACAATTGGCGCCGTCTGTGGGAACGAAGGGTCACACCCATGTTAGACTCCATGCCAATCTCTCGGAACCCTGACCACGGCAAGGATCCCGTGGGTCAGGAGCCGCTTTCTCTACTAATCACCCCGGCGCCCGACCCCCTTCTGGGGATGGGCACCGAGACTGAACATACTTCGGCCCACGCCGTCCTGAAGAGCTTCGAGGCCGTCACTCAGGCCAGGGGAGGCTATCCGGCGGCGGTGGCGGAGCCTCAGCCCGGCCCCTCGGAGCCCCAGAACGTGAGGCGGAATCTCCACCCTCAGTTTGAGGAGGAGGGGGAGAACAGGGGGCTCGCCGAGGAGGTCGCGGCCCAGCAGAAGCTCCTGGAGGAGGAGATGGAAGTTGCGCGGCAGTGGAGGCGCCTGGGGGAGGCGGCCGCCGTGCAAAGGCGTTTGGACGAAGCGGCTGAGACCGCCTGAAGGGCCCACCAGGACAAAGAGGCCGCCCGCCACCAGCTGCGCCTCATCCTCACGGAGCGCGAGAGGCTAAGGAGGGAGAACGAGAGCAACCGAGAAATCCTGGAAGTAACGGCGACGGGTCGGCGTCTCGGGGACGGGCGGGGCCCGTTGTTGGCCAGGTCCCCACCCGGAGGAGGCAGCCCCCATCGCCTGCACCACCCCTCCGATTGCTTGCGCGAGGAAGCCGTTTGTCGGCAATTGCGCTTCCTCACCGCCGAGCGCGAAAGGCTTCTACGGGAGAATCAGGAGCGGATGGAGGCCCGAGGGGAGCTGGCCGGGAGGCGATGGTGCTGGGATAACCGCAACCCGCAACCCGTCGAGTCCTTGACCCGAGGAAGGAGCCCCGCCAGGTGACCGTCGGGCTACTCCTCGGGGCCGGAGGACCGTCGGCGGCCGAGACGCGACCGAAGCCAGACCCCCGAATGGCGGAGAGGGGATGCGCCCGATCGCCCTACCTATCCGGAGGAGGCCACGCCGCTTGCACGGTGGATCACGTCTGCTCCGAGACCCATAAGGTTCAAACCCCCCCACTTGGCCACATACAACGGAAGAGGCGACCTCCTAACTCACGTGCAGCAGTACCAGGGGGCAATGGAGGCGCAGGATGTGGATGAGGCGTTCCTATGCCGGCATTTCTCCCAAAGCCTGAGGGACACCGCGTTGGACTGGTATTTCGGCTTACCCGCGAGGTCTGTGGGGAGCTTTGGCGAGCTATCCCATAAGTTCTGCCAAGAGTTCCGGGCCGGACGGACGAAAAAGAAGCCCTTAGACTATCTCAGCACGATAGTCCAAGGAGAGGGAGAGACAACGGGCAGGTACCTCCGCCGCTTTCAGGATGAGAGATGGGCGGTGGTGACATGCGGCGATGAGGTGCTTATGCTGGCCTTCAAAACGGGGTTGCGGACTCGGAGCCTCCACAAATCCTTGCTCCGGGATCCGCCGACCGACTATGAGGCGTTGGTTGCTATGGCGGAGAGGCATGCGTTGGCCGAAGAGACTCTCGGCACAAAGGCCCTATTCCCCCCGACAAAACCATCCCAAGGCGAGCCCCGGTCACACCCTCAGCCGAGGCAAGAAGAGGGGCACCGGGGTCGCGACCAGCTGGCCCGACCAAGGCGGGAACCGCCGGGGCCTCGCCCACAAGATCGCCCTGGCCCGGCGCGCGAGTTCACCCCGGCCCAAGGACTCCCCCGAGTCGTCCCGAGACAAGAAGGCCCCCTATGGGCACATTACACGCAACTCAATGCCCCCCTGATCGAGGTGATGGCCGCGGCTACGAGAGCCGGACTGCTGCCGGAGCCACCCCGAGAAATGAAGTCGGATCCGGCCCGGAGGGATTTCAAAAAATACTGCCGGTACCACCAGGACCATGGCCACGAAACCGACGACTGCTTCACCCTCAAAAGGGAAATCGAGCGGCTGATCCAGGCGGGCCACCTGGGGGGCTTCGTCGGAGGCAGGAGACCAGACCGAGAGGAGAGGAACCACCGAAGGGCACGGAGGGCAGACCCTCCTGCAAACGGCGAGCGGGAAGAGCCTCACCCCCCGAAACCCGTCATGCGCATAAACACGATATGCGACGGGCCATCCTCCGGAGGAGCATCGTCGTCAAGCAAGAAGGCGTATGCGAGACAAGTGATGACGGCGGGTCTTGGAGGGGATCCGGGAGGGAGAAGGGTGGCCTACCCTCCCATTACTTTCAGCGACGAGGATCTAGAGGGAGTCAAGCTGCCCCACGACGACGCCATCGTCATCGAGGCCCAGATTGGGACGGCCATCGTCAGTCGCCTCCTGATCGACACAGGGAGCTCCTGCGACATCTTGTTCATGTCCACAATCGAAAAGATGGGGTTAAGGCCGACGGACCTGAGACCCTGTATCGGACCCCTCGTCGGCTTCACCGGTCACTCAACCCCCATCGCGGGAGTGATCACCTTGACGATAACCCTCGGAGAAGAGCCGCAGGTCGTCACTCGAATGACACTGTTCGTTGTGGTCGACATTGCGTCAGCGTACAACGGGATCATAGGACGACCTTACATGGCGGCCATCGGAGCGCTCCCCAGCCTTCTCCACCAGATGGTCAAGTTCCAAACCCCCCGAGGGGTAGGAATCGTACGGGGAAGCCAGAAGCTGTCTAGAAGCTGCTACGTGGGGTCGACCAAGCACAAGGGACCAGAGATGAACCTGAAGATCGACTCGACCGGACGGAGGTATGACTCCCACCGTCCAGAGTTAGCTCCAGCCGATGCCACCGCGGAGGGGAACAGGACCGACCGTGCCCCCCAAAGCCCCCCTGAGAAGGGGCGGCCCGAAACTCCACAGAAGGACGGGCTAATCACTCTAAAGGACGTGGAGCGCCGGTCATGGCATAGCCAGAAACTGTAAGTCATGAATGAAATATCTTGTCCCCTTTCGTATCTTCAAATTTCGCCTTCTCTGCATGAAAATTTCAGTTCAAAACTCTCAAAGACTCCGGGGCAGGACCAATCCTCGCCACCCAAACCAGAGAGGGGCACGGGCCGAGCTGCGTACTCGCTCCCCTCCCAAAGAAGACCTCCGGGGCAAGCTCACGGAGCTTGGCCACCCAAACCGAAGCGCCATATGCGGGGTAGGCGACGGCCCAATACCCGTCCGACTATAGAGGCTGCGGGGAGGCGACGGCCCAATACCCGCCCTCTCAAAGACTCCGGGGCAGGACCAATCCTCGCCACCCAAACCGGAGAGGGGCACGGGCCGAGCTGCGTACTCGCTCCCCCCCAAAGAAGACCTCCGGGGAAAGCTCACGGAGCTTGGCCACCCAAACCGGAGCGCCATATGCGGGGTAGGTGACGGCCCAATACCCGTCCGACTATAGAGGCTGCGGGGAGGCGACGGCCCAATACCTGCCCTCTCAAAGACTCCGGGGCAGGACCAATCCTCGCCACCCAAACCGGAGAGGGGCACGGGCCGAGCTGCGTACTCGCTCCCCCCCAAAGAAGACCTCCGGGGCAAGCTCACAGAGCTTGGCCACCCAAACCGGAGCGCCATATGCGGGGTAGGCGACGGCCCAATACCCGTCCGACTATAGAGGCTGCGGGGAGGCGACGGGCCAATACCCGCCCTCTCAAAGACTCCGGGGTAGGACCAATCCTCGCCACCCAAACCGGAGAGGGGCACGGGCCGAGCTGCGTACTCGCTCCCCCCCAAAGAAGACCTCCGGGGCAAGCTCACGGAGCTTGGCCACCCAAACCGGAGCGCCATATGCGGGTTAGGCGACGGCCCAATACCCGTCCGACTATAGAGGCTGCGGGGAGGCGACGGCCCAATATCCGCCCTCTCAAAGACTCCGGGGCAGGACCAATCCTCGCCACCCAAACCGGAGTGGGGCACGGGCCGAGCTGCGTACTCGCTCCCCCCCAAAGAAGACCTCCGAGGCAAGCTCACGGAGCTTGGCCACCCAAATCGGAGCGCCATATGCGGGGTAGGCGACAGCCCAACACCCGTCCGACTATAGAGGCTGCGGAGAGGCGACGACCCAATACCCGCCCTCTCAAAGACTCCGGGGCAGGACCAATCCTTGCCACCCAAACCGGAGAGGGGCACGGGCCGAGCTGCGTACTCTCTCCCCCCCAAAGAAGACCTCCGGGGCAAGCTCACGGAGCTTGGCCACCCAAACCGGAGCGCCATATGCGGGGTAGGCGACGGCCCAATACCCGTCCGACTATAGAGGCTGCGGGGAGGCGACGGCCCAATACCCGCCCTCTCAAAGACTCCGGGGCAGGACCAATCCTCGCCACCCAAACCGGAGAGGGGCACGGGCCGAGCTGCGTACTCGCTCCCCCCCAAAGAAGACCTCCGGGGAAAGCTCACGGAGCTTGGCCACCCAAACCGGAGCGCCATATGCGGGGTAGGCGACGGCCCAATACCCGTCCGACTATAGAGGCTGCGGGGAGGCGACGGCCCAATACCCGTCCTTTCAAAGACTCCGGGGCAGGACCAATCCTCGCCACCCAAACCGGAGAGGGGCACGGGCCGAGCTGCGTACTCACTCCCCCCCAAAGAAGACCTCCGGGACAAGCTCACGGAGCTTGGCCACCCAAACCGGAGCGTCGTATGCGGGGTAGGCGACGGCCCAATACCCGCCCTTCCCAGAGAGGGCCTGCGACCCCTCCCCTCAAACCTCGGGAAACGAATCAGGGTCCGCAAATCGAGGCAACCCCAACACGGAGCCATCCCTGAAGAGTAACGCCTGATACCTATAAAGCCGACAACCGAAATGACTTGTCTAACCCAAAAGGACACTCGGGACGAGCGCCACTGATAAACGGTACGCCCGCCGAAAAACAGGAGCTGAGGAGTCACATCAGACGTCACCCATCGGAACGCTCCCCAAGGAACGAAATTCCAAGATGGCCCCAGCTCACCATGGTGAGGAGATGGAGGAGGCAAAAATACACCAATATAAATTCCCCCCCTCCGCCTCTTCGGAGGAGAGGGGGGCGAAAGAAAGAATATAAAGAAAGACCAGTCCTTTCGTCACTCTCTCCCCCTAAAATACGCGGAAGTAAACGATCCCCCAACAGGATATTCCTCTTACACGAGGGGCACCCAGCCTGCAGCTCCCGGCCTTCCTTTAGACAACTTAAGGCACGGGAACTGGAGCTCCAATGGCATGCCATGCCCCTCCACGGACGCCCTGCGGACGCAGACGCGGCTGGCAGACATCCCGATGGACATGACAGACCTGCCAAATCACCCCATCAGGCACCCTAGCAACTACCACCGTCGCCCCGACCACAGGGGACTTGCCCCCGAGCGTCGGAGCACTCCAACGCGCTGTTCCGCTTACACCGGTAGCGCCCCACCTTCCACTCCTCGACTTCTCCTGGATTGCATACGCCAGAAAGACGCACGGATTGGTGGCAGAACACGACCCCTCGCGCTTGTCACACGGAGGCTCCAGTCGACAGGAGCAACAAGACCCCGCGGGATAGAGCAACCACCAAGGACTCCCTCTCCCCCCAATTCTGTGAACGAGGGCCAAAGCCACCGCGCCCGGCATCGACACGACCATCCACCCCTACCCCGAGTGGGAACCCTCTGAGGCAACTCTACAGGGGCACGACGCCGGGGAGGGACGAATCAAATACGATGAGAACGTCAACCTACCTAGAACAACTCAACGTTTCGCCTCCGGGCCCATCCTGTTTATTAAAATATTAATAATAGCTGATGGAAAGACTACTCCCAGTTGACCACTAGCTATAGCTCGGGCGCACCTAGGCACGGGAGCAACCCCCGAAGAGGGAGGCTAACCCGCTGTGAATTTTCTCGAGCGCGCTACACGAAATAAAGGGAGTTAACACAACTCCCCCAACGCCGGGATAGAGACAGCCGCACCAAAGCGTAACTCTAAAAGAGAATTTCTGCACACACACAGATAGAAGATCCTAGATAAGTTCGGGTATCAACCCCACATAACTTCACTTCCTTTCGTTTACAAAAAAAGAGGCCTATACAAAGCTACTTGGGTACATTTCCCGCGCCAACGGCGCTCCCGCCAGTCACGACGCCCTCCCCGTCCCCTTCAGGGGAATCTCCCACCGCCCCGCCGGTCTCTGCCTCGTCGCCCTCCCCTCCGTCTCCATCCCCCTCCTCGTCGCTGCAAGCTGCCAGCCCGTCAAGGTCGAGCTCAACCGGCGGGAGCAAGCCCGCCACCTTCTCCTTTATTCGAACCAAGCAGGATTCCCACCCCTCCGCGCGGCCTTTCTCCATGCCCTGGGACATTGAATCTGCGAGGGCAGGAATGACGGTCTTCTCCTGATATGTCCGAAATTCCTCGACCCTGCGAGCCAACTCCTCCTCGGCGGCCTTGGCACGTCCCGCTAGATCCTCCGCCCGAGCTTCTTCCTTCCCAAGGGCCTCCGCCAGCTCCTTCTCTCTCTCTCTAGCCCTGGCCGCCTGCCGCTCATGTTCGGCCACGACCAACTTCAGGCGCTCTACCTCCGCCTCATATTGGCCGCCCCTGTCCCTCTCCTTCGCCAGGTCCTCGCCAGCGCTCTTATGAAAGGCGGAAAACTCGGCCACCACTCGGGCTATGGCACCCTCGGCCTTATGTATGGCTGGCACGTGCCTCATCATCCCAAGCATCAGGTTGACGGCCTGAATAGAGAAAAGAAAAGAAGAGAACCCATTTAGGGTGTTCAATGAAATCCACTTAAAAACGTCATCCGTCTTACAAAACCTACCTGGACGCCGTGCAACACCGCGGTCCCACACAGACCCTCGGGCTCCACCGCCTCCAGCGCCACCCTATCGCGGGGCAGGAAAATGTTCTCCGCCAGCCTCGCCGCTACGCCTCCGTCCTCAAACACGGACTCGTCACTCGCTACTTTGTACGGCGCCCGATGAAGCGCCTCGTCGGAATAACCCTCGACATCGGTCCTCTTGGCCTTGAAATTAACCAATGAGGCCCCACAGCGGGGATCGGCGGCCCTCTCGAGACCGAACATCGGACAACCATAGGGCCAACTGTCCCATCATGCGGACCCGGTCGGGCCACCCGACGTTGCGGCCCCCACCGACTGACCGATAGCAGCAGCCCCCTCCCCTCCGACAGATGCCAGGGGGCTAGATGACCTCATCCGGGGGACTTCCACCCCTCCCCCTGTCGACCCTTCGTCCCCGCCCTCCAGGTCGATGACGGGGTTTGCTATCCCCTCCCCGGCTCCACCCTCCTGCTGACCGGCTTCCCCCCTCCCCGTCGCATCGGGTACGGTCGACCTCGTCGGCCTCTTCCTCCTCTTCGTGGACGCGGGCACCCCAGTCGAGCTCCCCACCCCTCCTTCCTCTCGCAACCTCTTGGGGCCAATTCTCGTCGACGCTCGCCCCGCTTGCTCCGAGGCGCGCCGCATCATTTCCTCGAGTGACAAACTCATTGTGCGACCTGCCAAAGAGAGAAAGTTCAGCGTAAGCACTTCAGATGCACGAACACCAAAATCTGCCGTACCTTCGGGCCAGATGTTCGCCGCTATCATCTCAGCCCGAGCGAGCATCCGATAATCTCGGCCCTCCACTGGTATGGCCATTAAAAGCTGGGCTACCATTTTCTCCTCATCCCCCAATTCCACCCCCTCCTTCGCTTCGGGATTCAGCTCCGCCCAATCAGACCTTATCAGCACATCCTCCGGCACTTCCACAAACACATACTGCTGGCGCCATAACTTAATTTTCCCGGGCAACCCCCTGATGAGCGGATGCCTCTTCTTCGCGGAGAGATAGTAGCATGACCCCAACCTCTTCACCGAGAAGAAGTGGCGAAATAAGGACAGGGATGGGCGAACCTGGTTGCTCACGCACAGCACTAGGAATCCCACAACGGCACTGATGGCATTGGGCATCAGGCGATACAAGGGCAGCTCCAGGAAGTTCAACACCTCCAGCAAGAACGGATGGGGGGGAAGCGCAACCCTTGCTCAAACGAAGAGACATATACTCCCACCTCCCGGTCGCCCGCGAAACACACCCTCTCTTGCGGCTCCGGTTCACGAACCGAATACGGTGGCCTGACATACATCTTGTAGATCTCCGCAATGGATTTCTTCAGCACCGACTTCATGCCCGCAATCTCGGGAAGCACCTCTCCTGTCTCCGCGGCGGAGCTCCCTTCCCCAACCATCCCCGACCCCTGACCACGAAACGGAGACATCGAGGAAGACATCTATAAAACGGGCCTCTTACCTAATGGGTGCCGACGACTCGGGCGCCTGCGCTACTTCGTCGACCGCTCCCACGAGGACGACTCTGGCTAGGATAATGAAATCTCCGACGAGCTCTAGCTGCTTGCCAAAAATCTTCACCCAACAATCAGCTTTGCTTCGCTCCCCTCCCTGAGTTCTCTTTTACGTGACTACGCAAAGCATCATGACCGTCGACCTCGAGACACGCGTCACCGATCCGGGCCCTATCCAGCACCGACCCACGTGTTCTGACGCTTCGCGTACTGGCAAACCGTCAATCTTGCCACGCGTCATTACTGCAGTGGTCGGGTCGCTTCGGTTCCCGCCCGCCGTCGAATCGCCAGGATGACGTCTAGTCATGCGACCGCCAACAATTCCCGCCCAAATCCCGGCGAAATGATTACCCCCATTCGAAATCACTCCACCCTCCGCCTCTTCTTTCTATGCGCCGCGCGTCCCGAGGCTGAGTCCGGCCTCCGTCGGGGCAGCCAAAACAAGAAGGCCCCGCTCATTCCAAGACTGAGTCCGACCTCCGTCGGGGCGGCCAAAACAAGAAGGCCCCGCTCATTCCAAGACTGAGTCTGACCTCCGTCGGGGCGGCCAAAACAAGAAGGCCCCGCTCATTCCAAGACTGAGTCTGACCTCCGTTGGGGCGGCCAAAACAAGAATGCATCGCTCGGACCCAGGAAGGGTCCGACCTCCATCGGGGTGGCCGAAACAGCAATCCGCCGCCTAACTAATGGGGGATCTTGGTTTTGGGGGATCTCGGTTTCATCGCTTGGCAAATGTTCGTACGGACCAAACAATCTCGCCCCGCCTCTGATCCACCGGGATTCACGCTGGGCTTCCGAGCAAACCCCTGCTAAACCCGACATATCTCAACTCCCCTCTCCCGACGACCTCGGCAGAGCGAAGTTGGGGGCAGTTACGTCATCCCTTATAAAGCTAACGTTCTACGAATAAAACAAGGAAGAATACAGTCCAACACAAGACCAACACAATCCATTTACCCAAATAGCAATACCGTACATGGAACCTCCCACATACTACAACAAAACATTGGTTATAACCCTCACACAAGAAGGTACGGGCCTCCCCAAGCCCACCCTGTTAACGGCGCCACCTCTCCACCGACCGAGCCCTCACATCTCTCGCCACTTGTCGAATCCCCGCATCCTTAGCCTCTTCCAACATCGGCACAACATGCTCATCATGATAGTGGCGGATAGCGGCTTCGATCATTTCGCCTTCAGCTTCCCGTTTTTCCTCCAATCGCCGCATCGCAAGACCCTTCTCCCTTTTCTCGGTCTCAAGGGCCTCCTTTAGGTCCGCTATTTGCCGCCTCTGTACCCTGATCACCGCCTCCTTGCTAACAACTTCCGAGGTATGCTTCGACCGGATGTCGTCCCTCTCGCGCGTTACTTCTTGGAGCTGGTTCTCGACCATGGCTTTGGACGAATCGAAATACGCAGCCCGCCCCTTCTCCACCTCATAGGCCTTCCTAACCCTCTCCAGCTTCGCCTCCGCGTCCCTCAGCTTCGCCTTGACCTCGGCAAGGTTCGCCCTCGCTACCTCCAGGGACGCCCTGGTGACGGCCACAGGAGTACGGCCCCGCAGGGCTAACACGTTCGTGACCATCGACATAAACCTCGAATCAGCGGGACACGAACAAAGAAAGCCCGCGGGCGAGGAAAGAAAACCGGCTTACCTGCACGACGTGCCATATAGCCGAGCCACACAACCGTTCTGCCCCCACACGAGTCAAAGACTCACGATCGCGCGGTAAAACGCAATACTCGGCGAGGCGCGCCGCCACTCCCACGTCCTCGAATACCGACTCGTCGTAGCCTACTCGAAAAGGAAACTTATGGAGACGGTCATCTGGATACGCCTCGACCTCTTCTCGGGTCCTCTTAAAACGAATAAGGGCGCCCTCACAAGCTGGACTCGACGACCCCCCCATTTCCCACGGAGGAATCCCGTACGGCCACTTCTGAACCACAGGCGCTCGGCGAGGCTCGACCACTTCGGATACCCTCGGAGGAACGGAGGGTCTGGCCCCCCGCGCGGACGCGTCCTCATCAAGATCTTCGCCGGGCCCACCGACAGAGATACCCGGCCCGACTGCCCTCCGTCCCGGATGCACCCTCTCCCCACGGGGAACCCCACCTCCACGTTCCCGGGATCCTGCCTCGCGCGCCACCCCCTTGCCTTTCCCGCGGGGATCAGTGTCCTCCGAGATCGGGGCTCCGGCCGAACCTGACACCTCCTCCGGCTCCCGCATCGCGTCTCCGCCTACAAAAAGAAAAGAGAGACAATCAGGGCAAGCCTAGCCCAGAGTTTGCAAAACATCAAAGATACCTAGGGTCTAAAAGTCCTGGGCGAGCCGACTGCTCAGCGTCAGACTCGCCAACTGACGGCACGCCTCGGGCAGTTCCATCAAAATCTGAGCTTTGGTAATATCCTCCCCAGTCAGCTCCACCCTCTCATTTACTAAGGGATTCCGCGCCCCCCAATTCGACATCAGCGCCACGTCGCTTGGCACCATCACGAAGACGAACTCCCTCATCCAATCACCGACGTCGTCGGGCACCCCGAGGATAAGTCCTTGCCCTCTCCTAGCGCAAACACAATGATACATCCCCCTCTTCCGAATCACGAAGAAATACCGGAACAGCGCCAAGGAGGGACTCAAAGAGCAAGCAAGGCACAAGACGACAAACGCCACTAACAAGCCCCAAGAACTGGGCGCTAGGGCAAATATCTGCAGCTCTAGGAAATTCAACAAATATAACAAATACGGATGGATCGGAAAGCGGAGCCCCAACTCGAATGACCGGACATAGACCCCGACATCATAATCTCCAGGTGAACACACCGCTTCCTCCGACCCGGGAACCCGAACCTCATAGGGTTGTCGCACGAACCGCACGCGAATCTCCCTGATGTTGATCCTATCCAACCTACATCGGAGGAATTCAATCGCTCTCGGGACAACGGATTGCCATGACCCTCTTTCCCTGGGCCGCCGCACCACCGACTGCGATGCCCCCTCGCCCACCAACTCCTCCTCCCCCACTCGGCTACCTCATCCAACCTCGAAACGAGAAGCCATCGGTCGAAAAGGAATGAAATTAATGTTGAATATTGGACTCCCCGGATTTGGTTTTGGATGATGAGCAAACATAAATAATTCATGAACTAACAATTTGTGAGCGCAGTATTGGAGATCGTCGCAAAAATCACGAGAACATTCAAAGCGACATCTCAAGACTTCTCAAAGCACGTATTCATGCCTAAAGCTTCGTTGAAGCTCTTGCGCCGTTTTGGAAGTCATGAAGAATTAATCGAAGCTCTCGAAGACCATTCTTTAAGGTTTTATTTATAGTCTTTTAGCTTCGATTTATAGAATGTTAAGCCTTGAGTATATCTTAGGATTCTAACTTCATAACGCTCATATCGTAGCTCTAGGATCTTAGTACAAGTTCATTCTAACTTCCTCGAAGCGTCGCGCTTCGATTCGGACTTGTTTGTGCATGTTAGTTGGTACAAGAAGAAGTACTGACCGACTAGATGGTGATCTAGTCGGTCAGCAACTCTTCTTGGACCGACTAGTTTGCTTCCTTAATTTCTTGCACCTTACTGTTTACAGTTAGTCGGTCTACGTTGACTCACCGACCGACTAGTTTGTGAACTAGTCGGTCAGTGATGCTTCTTTGACCGACTAGTTGTGACTTACTGTTCATGCTAAATTTCTCCTAAGCTACTGTTTATCGTTAGTCGGTCTAAGAACGTTTGGTGACCGACTAGTTGACAATCTAGTCGGTCAACTTTTGTTCTTGGACCGACTAAGTCAATTTGTATTCAGACTATTTCATTTTGCCTCTTAGTCGGTCTACGTTCACTGACTGACCGACTAGTTGTGAAACTAGTCGGTCAGAAAGTCTTCTTGGACCGACTAGATTTCTAGGTCTGAATTTCTATCTCTTCTCAGTTCCTCTCTTAGTCGGTCCATGTTGTTTGACTGACCGACTAGTTGATGAACTAGTCGGTCAGTGGTTGTTCTTTGACCGACTAGTTTCCTCAGATTTCTATCCGTTGGAAATTGACCTAAGTTGTTTTTATGGGACCCTATAAATACGAACCTAGGTCATTTCTATCTAGGTTAGAGCTGCCATTAAGAGATTCATTGAGATAGAAAGAGATAGCCATTCTCACTCATTTCTAAAGCTCTCTTCCTCACAAGAAACCCATTCTCTCTCAATCTAGATCTAGAATCCATATTGAGAGAAGTTTGTTCTTGGTGAGCCCTTCAAGCTCTAGCTTGAATCAAGTCTCCAAATCTCTCCTAGGCACCTATTGCTGGTGATTTCCTTGGTGCTAGGTCTTGGTGACTTCATCTTCCTCAAATCCTTCCTTTCACCTATTTGGTAAGAAAAACTCAAGGTATAGGATTTTGTGGTAAGTTTGTTTATTTCAATATAAACTCATTTATATTGCTTGTTGATTCTCTCGGTTGTGAGAGAAGGTTGTGATCCCGGGTTGTGGGATTCACTATTGCCATTGTTGTATGATTTGATCTTGTGAAGGTTTTTCACAAGATATTCATAGTGGAAATCTTAGGTTAGGGTTTCTAACCTAAGTATCCGGAGGGGATCCGGGTGGTTGGGACGTAGGATCACCGGGAACAAGTCGGGGAGACTTGGGTGGATCCGAACCCATTAACATCTTTTGTTAGCATTGTTAATTTTGTTGTTGTCATTCAATTTAAGCTTCCGCAAATTGATTTGGTAGTTGTTTGCACTATAATTTGGAATTATACTCCTTGTTATTTTAAAGTACTATTCACCCCCCTCTAGTACTTTTGCAGTAGCTTGTAGGGCATTACATTTGGTATCAGAGCCAGATACTTAGCTATGTCTGCCAACGACAACAAGACCGTGCGTCCACCTTCCAACTATGACACCTTCAGGAACCGAGAAGGAACATCTTCGGTGATGGAAGGACATTCCTCTACGAGGCCTCCATTCTTCAATGGTACCAACTACGGGTACTGGAAATGTCGGATGGAAACCTTCCTCCGGAGTGCATCTTTATGGAGGACTACAATGAAGGAATACATCGAACCCGAAGAAGAAGACTTTGAGAAATGGTCAACCGCGGAGGCCGCCGCGGAGGTAAGCAATGCCAAGGCAATGAACGCCTTGCAATGCGCATTGGAGCCCGAGGACTTCAATAAGATATGCACATGTAAGAGTGCATATCAAATTTGGAACTCCCTCCTCATTATTCATGAAGGGACAAGTAGGGTAAGGGACTCTAAACTCGTAGTCGTAAACAAAGATTACGAAATGTTTCATATGCAACAGGGCGAGAAGATGAAGGAATATTACGCTCGCTTCGTTGACATAATAAACGAGTTAGAGGCCCTCGGTAAATCCTACACCCAAAAGGAGAAGTGCTCAAAGCTTATCGAAGGACTTCCTTCTTCTTGGGAGAAACGTACCTTCGCCATCGAGGAAGGTAATGACATGAATAAGTATACCGTAGTTCAATTGATGGGTACTTTGATGTCATACGAGGTACGCAAAGATAGCAAGGTGAAGTTACAAGAAAAGATGAAGTCCTATTTGAACCAAGACGCGCCTAAGAAAAAGGCGATTGCATTCAAGGCGGCTTCATCCACCTCTACCGATGATGAGGACTCAGAAGAAGAAATGGACATGGAATCCATTGCACTCATGGCAAAGAAGTTCAATCGCTTCTTCCGAAAGGGTAACTTCAAACAAAAATCTAAATTTACTTCTACTAACGCCTCTCCACCTTTGTGCTTTAAATGCAATAAGCCAGGACACATCAAAGCGGATTGTCCTCAAAACAAGCAAAAGGAGAAGTGGAAGGCGCCGAAGTTCGACAAGTCAAAGAAGTACAAAAAGGGGTACAAAAAGGGACTTGTCGGAGCAACATTCACCGACTCCGAGGATTCCTCAAGCGGAGAGTCGGACGATGAGAAAGTGGAGCAAGCGCACATGTGCTTCATGGCAAGAGAGGAGCATGATCAAGGATCTTCCTCCTCCGATGATAGCGACGACGAAGGCGATGAGGTAACTATGGATGATCTTAGGGATGCTAACTCTCATTTATGGTCTAAATACACTAAATTAGTAAATAGATATACTAAAGTAAAAGATGACCTAGCTAGCATTCAAACCTCGCCTAAGACTATCATCACCAACAATGACACCGTTGTTGAAGAGTTAAGAAATGAGATTGTTAATCTCAAATCTAAACTTGAACATGTTAGCATTGATGATCCGGAAGAACATATGATAGCGGATTTAACTTCTCAAAACTCGACTTTGAGTATTGAGAACGAGAATCTCAAATCTCGTGTTTATGTGCTTACATCGCAAGTATCCACTTTGGATACTTCTATGCGTTCTCTCATAGAGAAATATGAGAACACATTAGGCTGAATTAATAAATTCAATAAGGGTAAGGACCATTTGGATAAAATCCTAAGTGACTTACTTCCGGCCAATCACCACATTGGTTTGGGGTATACGATGGGATGTCCATCCAAAGTGGCCACTACTTTTGTTAGGCCAACTTCCGGTGACTCTACGAGTGGTAGCAAACACTCTATTGGTAGTTCATCTACCAATGGTGCTTCCACCTCGTCCACACCCTCTTTTGGAAAGAAACCCACTTTGGGTGGACCTCCAAAGAAGGGGCATGCTTATATGTACACAAATACCATGCCACGTAGGAACACACGTCCTACTCCACCGTCTCACACATATGATGATTTCTATGCTACACGTTCACGGGCACGTGCACACCATGTGAGACACCCTCACGCACGTGTTCCCACACATGCATATGTTCACCCACCTCATCATATGAATAACTCTCGTCGTGCACCATTCCATCATGTTCCTTATGCCTATCCACAACATGCATCACGTAGAAATCAACGTCACATGCATGCACCCAATAGGATGAGGGCTCCCAAGATTTTCACTATTTGGAGCCCAAAGGACACAAGCATGGATGAAAAACAAGTATATATGAATGCTTATTTTTCGGATGTTGTGCATAGTAGAAATTATGTGGGGAAGTCAAAGTCCAATTGGACTTGGCTTCCAAAGGTCTAACTTTTGAGGACCCAATGACCTTGGGTACCATGATATGAAAGTTTCTATCTTTAGGTACTCAAGGAAAAGAAAAAGAAGAGGAGCAACAAATTTAAATTTAGCTCCAAAGGGAATTGGATACTCGATAGCGGGTGTTCAAAACACATGACGGGTGACGCTCAATTGCTCTCCGGAGTGGTTCCCATTGCAAATGGAAATCGCGTCGTATTTGGAGGCAACGAGAGCGGAACCATCGTCGGTGTTGGTAAAGTGGGTAACTCGTCTAAACCCTTAATTAGTGATGTCTATCTAGTTAATGGTTTAAATCATAATCTTATTTCAATAAGCCAACTTTGTGACAAAGGTTACAAAGTTAGCTTTACGAAAGGATTGTGTCATATTTCAAATGATAATAATAAATTATTATTTTCCGGCACACGCCATAAAGATATCTATATTTTGGATCTTCCTAAGTCATATGAACAATGTCTCGTTGCCAACACAAGTGAACAACACTTATGGCATCGACGCTTTGGACATGTGAACTTTGGAACACTTTATAAGCTTTCAAAATTAAATTCCATTAAAGGTTTTCCGAAGCTCGTTTTTGAAAAGAAAAGTTTTTGTGATTCTTGTCAACGTGGCAAGCTTCCTAAATCTTCATTTAAACCTAAGAAAAGCATTTCTACGAAACGGCCACTAGAGCTATTACATCTAGATTTATTTGGGCCAACTAGAGTTGCTTCCTTAGGAAATGCAAGATATGGACTAGTCATCGTTGATGATTATTCAAGATTTACATGGGTATTTTTCTTATGTAATAAAAATGAAGCTTTTGAAAACTTCACAATATTTGTGAAGAAAGTACAAAATCTCATCGGAACCACCATTGTCACTATTCGTAGTGATCATGGGGGTGAATTTGAGAATGAGTCTTTCTCAAATTTTTGTGATGATCTTGGAATTACTCACACGTTTTCTTTCCCTCGCGCACCTCCTCAAAATGGTGTTGTTGAGAGGAAGAATAGAACGCTTGTGGAGTGTGCTCGCACTATGCTCGAAGATAGTCAACTTGGTTATCAATTTTGGGCGGAAGCGGTACACACCGCTTGTTATGTGTTTAATAGAATACTTTTGAGGCCCGCCACCAAACAAACTTGCTATGAATTGTTATTTGGTAGATTGCCTCAAGTTAAACATTTTCGTGTTTTCGGCGCAAAATGTTTTATTAAAAACACATATGATAATTTGGACAAGTTTGATCCGAGATCGGATGAGGGGATATTTGTTGGGTATTCCTCACGTAGCAAAGCCTACCGGATATACAACAAAAGATCCTCTACGATCGAGGAATCACTTCATGTCTCTTTTAATGAGAATTTTACTAATTCTAGAATTTCAAATGATAATGATTCTATGGATGTTTTATGTGATTCGTTTGAAAATTCTAAGACTATTGATTCAATTGATTCAATTGATACTAACCCGACTAATGAAGTTGTTGAGAATGTGCCTAGTGATCAAGGTATTCCCAAGCGGCTTCATACCGTTCGCGACCATCCCCATGAGCAAGTCATTGGCAATATTCATGATAGTGTCAAGACGAGATCGCAAGTCCACCACTTCGCCAATTGTGCCTTTGCCTCATCGATAGAGCCAAAGAATATAGTTGAAGCGTGCGAAGATAGTGCTTGGATCCTTGCCATGGAGGAGGAACTCATTCAATTCGAGAGGAATGAGGTATGGGAGCTTGTTCCTTTGCCATCGAAGAACCACACCATCATAGGGACAAAGTGGATCTTCAAGAACAAAACCGACGAAAATCAAGTCGTCGTCCGGAACAAAGCTCGGTTAGTTGCTCAAGGCTATCGCCAAGAGGAAGGTATCGATTTCGAAGAATCCTTCGCTCCGGTAGCTAGATTAGAATCAATTAGACTTTTATTGTCTTATGCATGCCATAAAAATTTTAAGTTATTTCAAATGGATGTTAAACGTGCATTTTTAAACGGAGATGTTGTTGAGGAAGTTTACGTTTCTCAACCTCCGGGCTTCATAAATGAAAAATTTCCAAATCATGTTTTTAAACTAAAGAAAGCTCTTTATGGTTTGAGACAAGCTCCTCGAGCTTGGTATGATCGCCTAAAGAATTTTCTTTTGGATTTGAATTTTAAAATGGGAGAAGCCGATTCAACACTTTTTGTTAAGCATGCGAATAATGATATTTTATTAGTTCAAATTTATGTGGATGATATCATTTTCGGTGCTACTAACTTCACTCTTTGCGAAGAGTTTTCTAATGTTATGAAGGAACAATTTGAGATGAGCCACATGGGCGAACTCAAATATTTCTTAGGTCTCCAAATTCGCCAATTGAACGATGCAATCTTCATCCACCAAACGAAGTATATGGTGGAGTTGCTTAAGCGATTTGGAATGGAGAGTGCTTCCGGGAAAAAGACTCCAATGAGCACGACTACGCATCTTGACAAGGATACGGGCGGTAAGGATGTAGACATTCGTCTATATCGAGGTATGATAGGTAGTTTACTTTATCTTACCGCAAGTAGGCCCGATATTATGTTTGTCGTATGCATATGTGCTCGTTATCAGTCTCAACCTAAGGAGTCTCACTTAGTAGCTGTAAAACGTATTTTCCGTTATCTAAGTTATACACTTGATTTTGGATTACTTTATCCAAAATCTAGCACGTATGAGTTAGTCTCATACAGTGATGCCGATTATGCGGGATGCAAATCCGACAGGAAAAGTACTAGTGGCACTTGCCATTTTCTAGGAAATTCTCTTGTCTCTTGGTTTTCCAAGAAGCAAAATTCCATATCACTTTCAACCACCGAGGTGGAATATATTGCCGCCGGTGCCGCTTGTGCCCAGGTTCTTTGGATGAGACACACACTGAAGGATTTTGGTATTCATTGTGATACTAGCCCTATCATGGTGGATAACCAAAGTGCTATCTGTCTTTCAAAGAATCCGGTGCACCATTCCCGATCTAAACACATAGATGTCCGACACCATTTATAGATGATCATGTTGCTAAAAAGGACATCATTTTAGTGTACGTTGAAACCCAAAAGCAAATCGCCGATATTTTCACGAAACCCCTAAAGGAGGACTCCTTTGTGCGGTTACGTCGAGAATTGGGGATTATGGGTGAATCCGAGATATAGGATTCATGTTTCATTCAATTATCTTGCATGCTATTATATCTCGCGATATTTCGTTCATGCTAGATTTATTGAATTTTTGGGATTTTATGTGATATGTTTGAATTTGTGCTCGAATTCGTATTTGTATGTCGTATTTAAGATTTCGACGTTTTATGGGGTAATTTAGATGACTAATGAGAGTGTTAAGATGTTTCATCCAAGTGGTTTATGAAGAGAACTCATTTTTCAATTTTTGGACTCTTCTAGTCGGTTTCAGTTCATTAGCCAACCGACTAGATGCTCATCTAGTCGGTCAGCTAGTGAACTCAGACCGACTAGATCAAGCTTTAATCTAACTCTTATCTTTTTCTTTCCTTAGTCGGTCACAGTACACTAACCGACCGACTAGATTGAAAACTAGTGGGTCAGTGTGTATACTGCGACCGACTAAATCTAGCCCTAAAAATTCCTGTTTGCCTCTGTTTCGACTTAGTCAGTTCAAGCTCATTGACCGACCGACTAGATCGTAATCTAGTCGGTCAGTGTTTGAACTGTGACCGACTAAGTGGGTTAGGGCAAATGTGTCTTTTCGCTTTCCAGACCGACTTAAGCTCTACCCGACCGATCTTTTTCATTTCTAGTCGGTTGTTTTCAAAGCTCCAGCCCGTAAAAACCCTATCCCCTTCAAAACCCCTTCGACTTCCGACGTCTCTCCGGCCATCTTTCCGGCCATCCCCGTCGTCCGTCGCCGTCGACCCTCTCTCCTAGGTATAACCCCCCTCCTAGATCTCGTTTTCCATTCCTAGGGTTTGATATCTATCGTGTTTTCACTTTCTAGGTGAATTAGGGTTTCGGATTTTGTCTCTCTTAGGGCTTGTTTGTTATAGGATTCTAGGGTTTGAACTAGGGTACTCGATCTTATCCCGACATTTGGTTGTACTCGTTGTGCCGAGATCATGGCACGAACGAGGATCCCGATTTCATCTTCTGGGGCATCCCCTATGACCGTAGAGGGTGCTACCGCTTCGACCCCTCCCAAACGTAGGGCCAAGACCACTCGACCCCCCTCTTCGTCTTCAACTCCGTTGAAGAGGAAGAGGACGTCCAAGCCTAAACCTACCGGCCAATCGTCCAAGCCCAAGCCTAAGCCTAAAACGTCCCGTGCCACCACTCCTCCCGGTGAGCGTTCCGGTAGTGATTCCGAGGATAATACCGATGAGGAATACACTCCTGAACATCCCGAGAAAGCTCCTACTCCACCTCCTCCGAAGACCCGTAAGGCTAAGGGTAAAGCTCCTATGCCAGTTGGCGGTGTAGACATATCGTTGTGCCGCGATGACCCTCAGTGTCTCGCAGCGTACAACCGTATAGAGCACTGCCCACTGTTGTTAGAGCATTACGTTCAGTTTTCTGATTTTCTCGGCCTTGCTGATCTTCTCTCCTATAGTGGCCTATTGGATTATCTTCGCTATGACCCCAAGGCGAATCCTAGACCATATCCTCGCCTGGTCAAATTATTCTACGCCAATCGTGACCGAGGTCTGTACGATGAGAGTCACTCCATCGAGACTACTGTCTTTGGAACTCCTATAGTTCTCACGGCAGAAATCTTGGGGGAGATACTTGGTTGTTCGTCGTCCGGTCTCCTTCCGTCGGATATTTCTGTTGATGATATCTCTTCCTTGGATCAGTCCGTTCTTTCTGATATCTTCCATGTGATCCCTCCTGCCTTCATTGGTGTTCCTTCGAAGTCGTTCAAACCAAATGCATGGGTGCTGAATCTCATTCTGAAGTCGTGCTTGCTTCCCAAGTACGACTCATCTTCTCTGCCATCCCAGCCTTTTCTCAAGCTGATTTACGCTCTTTTCTTGGGTTGCGAGATTAATTGGGCTCGCGTTATACTCGATAAGATGGACTCTTTCGAGTGTATTCGCAAGACCAATAAATCTGCGCATATCCCTTACCCGTGTCTGTTGACCCTGGTTTTCCGTCATTTTCGTGTCCCTCTCCCTCCTGACGATGAGCGTCCTTTGGGCCCTCCTCTGAACGCGACGGCCGTTAAGAAATCTCTTGCGGCACTTCGTCACGTGCAGAGGTCGACCACATCTGCTTCCTAGGCCACTCCCTCAGCTGCTGCAGCCCCCACTCCTCCTGCTACATTAGATGATGTCGTACGCCTTCTTCGTCGGCACGAGTCGCGTTTGGCTCGTACCGAGGAGGTCGTCTGCCGTATGGCTCAGATGATGGGCATTGATCTTCCTCCTTCCGTTTCTGAGGCCGAGGAGATGGACGATGAGGATATTGACGATCTTGTCACTTCCTTGGCTCGTGGCGATGAGGCCACTGCTGCTGCTGCTGCTACCACTTCTGCTCCTGGAGTTGGCACCACTTCCGGTGCTCCAGAGACTTCTGCTTCAGTAGTTCAGACTTCTGAGGCTGCTGCTGTCCCTGTTGACGAGCCTGCTCCTATCTTACCTGCTGATACTCCTGTTGAGACCCCAGCTGTTGAGCCCGTCGTTTCCACACCTGCCCCGACGATCCCGTCTGTTGACACGCCTCTCCTCCCTGCAGAGCCTGAGTCCACTCCGTCGACTGGACCCACGGAGACTGCAGATCCAGCCACTTCCTCGTGATCGTCTGTTTCGAGGACTCTCCACTGCTCATTGGATGATATACCTTTTGAGAGTGTTTTTGGGTTAGGATAGGATGGAGTTTGGGTGTTGATTTGTTGTATTTTGATATGTTGGATGTCGGAGTATGTGTTGTATTTTTTTGTTGGATGTTGATGATGGTGTTCTGATGATGATGTTGTATCGATGATGTATGATGTATTTCTTTTTGATGGGTATGTTGCATTTGATGTATCGATATCTTTTTGGATGTACTCATGATGTTTCTATCTATATATACATCGATGTTCATGTTGTGATATTTACTTCGTCGTGCACATTAATTCTCATTCAATGTCCATGCTATGTGAAATCGTCGCTCGACGATTGAAAAACTTGGTTAAATAGATTGAAATTCTATAATTGTATAGAATTGTTTTCCATGCACCAATTTAACCAATAATATTGAATATTGAAGACTATGTTTCTTTATTCAAGAAATGAATAAAAATTTGGTATTTTTGATGATTTTAATTATCGTTTTTTTTGATAATGGACAATTTGGCACACCTTGATTTGATTTCACCACTTTTCCCTTGGTGTCAATTAGTTCCATCGTCATTGTCTACGACTCCCGATGTTGGATTTTCCATTTCCTAGTTGTTGTCGTTGTATGCCCCCATTTTTGGGATAATGCCAAAGGGGGAGAGATAATGATAATAAATAGGGCAAATGAAAATTTAACTCAATTTCCAAGAATCTAGTTTGATATGTTAGATTCAGGGGGAGTTAAGATATATATAAGGATTTTCAAAATCCGATATTTCAAAAATCGATTCTCTTTATTTATCTTACTCGTCTGATTGATGCAATTCATATATATTCATTTTGGAATTAACGTGTCATCAATGCAAGGGGAGTAAGTATTTTTCATTTGAATCATTATTTTTGATTATTATTTATGTTGGTTTGTCATCACCAAAAAGGGGGAGAATGTTGAATATTGGACTCCCCGGATTTGGTTTTGGATGATGAGCAAACATAAATAATTCATGAACTAACAATTTGTGAGCGCAGTATTGGAGATCGTCGCAAAAATCACGAGAACATTCAAAGCGACATCTCAAGACTTCTCAAAGCACGTATTCATGCCTAAAGCTTCGTTGAAGCTCTTGCGCCGTTTTGGAAGTCATGAAGAATTAATCGAAGCTCTCGAAGACCATTCTTTAAGGTTTTATTTATAGTCTTTTAGCTTCGATTTATAGAATGTTAAGCCTTGAGTATATCTTACGATTCTAACTTCATAACGCTCATATCGTAGCTCTAGGATCTTAGTACAAGTTCATTCTAACTTCCTCGAAGCGTCGCGCTTCGATTCGGACTTGTTTGTGCATGTTAGTTGGTACAAGAAGAAGTACTGACCGACTAGATGGTGATCTAGTCGGTCAGCAACTCTTCTTGGACCGACTAGTTTGCTTCCTTAATTTCTTGCACCTTACTGTTTACAGTTAGTCGGTCTACGTTGACTCACCGACCGACTAGTTTGTGAACTAGTCGGTCAGTGATGCTTCTTTGACCGACTAGTTGTGACTTACTGTTCATGCTAAATTTCTCCTAAGCTACTGTTTATCGTTAGTCGGTCTAAGAACGTTTGGTGACCGACTAGTTGACAATCTAGTCGGTCAACTTTTGTTCTTGGACCGACTAAGTCAATTTGTATTCAGACTATTTCATTTTGCCTCTTAGTCGGTCTACGTTCACTGACTGACCGACTAGTTGTGAAACTAGTCGGTCAGAAAGTCTTCTTGGACCGACTAGATTTCTAGGTCTGAATTTCTATCTCTTCTCAGTTCCTCTCTTAGTCGGTCCATGTTGTTTGACTGACCGACTAGTTGATGAACTAGTCGGTCAGTGGTTGTTCTTTGACCGACTAGTTTCCTCAGATTTCTATCCGTTGGAAATTGACCTAAGTTGTTTTTATGGGACCCTATAAATACGAACCTAGGTCATTTCTATCTAGGTTAGAGCTGCCATTAAGAGATTCATTGAGATAGAAAGAGATAGCCATTCTCACTCATTTCTAAAGCTCTCTTCCTCACAAGAAACCCATTCTCTCTCATTCTAGATCTAGAATCCATATTGAGAGAAGTTTGTTCTTGGTGAGCCCTTCAAGCTCTAGCTTGAATCAAGTCTCCAAATCTCTCCTAGGCACCTATTGCTGGTCATTTCCTTGGTGCTAGGTCTTGGTGACTTCATCTTCCTCAAATCCTTCCTTTCACCTATTTGGTAAGAAAAACTCAAGGTATAGGATTTTGTGGTAAGTTTGTTTATTTCAATATAAACTCATTTATATTGCTTGTTGATTCTCTCGGTTGTGAGAGAAGGTTGTGATCCCGGGTTGTGGGATTCACTATTGCCATTGTTGTATGATTTGATCTTGTGAAGGTTTTTCACAAGATATTCATAGTGGAAATCTTGGGTTAGGGTTTCTAACCTAAGTATCCGGAGGGGATCCGGGTGGTTGGGACGTAGGATCACCGGGAACAAGTCGGGGAGACTTGGGTGGATCCGAACCCATTAACATCTTTTGTTAGCATTGTTAATTTTGTTGTTGTCATTCAATTTAAGCTTCCGCAAATTGATTTGGTAGTTGTTTGCACTATAATTTGGAATTATACTCCTTGTTATTTTTAAAGTACTATTCACCCCCCCTCTAGTACTTGTGCAGTAGCTTGTAGGGCATTACAATTAACTGTTATTACCTGTTGATCCCTCAAATCCGGAAGGCGTTTGGAAGAAGATGACCAGCGGCGGAAGCAGCAAACTAGCCAGCAAGCGACAAATGGAAGTATCGAACTTCGGAGAAGAATCAGAGGGAGGTAAAAACTCCCGCCGACCGCCTCCCAGGCCCTTTTAGTTGTAAAGTGGGCCCCCGGGCCATCTCGACCGTCGAACTTTCGCCACGCGGCGCCCATCGAGATGTCCTCGACACCTCGACTGGTGTGAGGGTCACTTCATCCACGCGTCGCGAACCCAATCGCAGAGGCGCTTCGTTTTCCTCTACCCCCTTTCAAATCGTAATAATGACCACTAAGGCGGGAGTTCCGAAGCCGCCGCCACCACCACTACCGGGCGGAGGCCAAGGCCCGTACTGATGGTCCTGGATATCGAAGGTGGTTCGCCCTCCGAGCCGAACCGGGCTACCGCCTCAGACTCGAAGGCCGGGGGAAATTGTTACGACCTAAAGATCGTAGGAGTCCGACTCCCACCCGAATCCGCCAACATACCCCATAAACTCTCCACTTCACGAAAGGGCCGCCACCCCGGAAGTCCGGAGCTATATGGAAACGGGCGCACCTCGCAGCACCCCCCCGCCCGGTCGAGGCGTACAACCGCAGTGGCTCGACCCACCAGGGGTAGCGCGCTTGGGGAACGCCTGGATAGCGCCGCTGGGCCTGCTGACATAGGCACGAGCGTATCCTTCCGTGCCAGTGAACCATAGCCCGTGACCGAACGGGGGGCGCGGCCAGGCCGGACAACCCCCGATCTGGACGACCCGCCTGATTCCCATGAACTGCGGCGTCCAGGGTAATACAGCCCGACCTTTAGTTCGTCGCCAACGACAAACAACCTAGGATAAAGACACGACTGACACGTACGTCACCCGACCGTCTGGCAAAACACCCCCTGGCGGTTGAGCCGACTGACAGTTAATGCTTTCGGCCTTGACATCCCGACAAAAGCACCCCCTGGCCGTTACGCCGCCTGACAAAAGCAGGTCAGGCACTCCTGTTCCCGACGTCCTTGTCCGAAGCTTCCGCTTACAACCGAGCCAGATCAGCCCCGCCTAGTCATCTCCTGTCAAGTATAAATACCCCCTCTCCCCTCACGGGGAAGAGGTTTCCAAATTCTCTCTCAATCTATCACTCACACACGAGAACAAAGGTCGTCCATATCTTTGTTCTCCCACTTATAGCTCGCCACGTGCGGTCGACACACCGTTAGTCCGACCGGCGTGCCTAGCCCCCGTTTTAAGTCCTATAACTGACTTAGGCATCGGAGGGGCTAAGGGTTGAACCCCATTCTCGCCCTTCTGACGAGTTGCTCGTGCTGTAGGAAAGCTCGCCCCTTGGTCAACATCAATTTCGACCTCATGACATCCAACCTTCTTCTGCTGCATCCGGAGAGATTCGACCCCGTGATCACCCCCGGTGACAAGTCCAACCTCTTCACCCCACTAATCACTTGTTAAACAGCCCACCTAAACCCTCTTCTCAGCGTAACCACCGTGCCCTTGGTTCTCCACAATACAAATTCATTGTACGCGAGTTCCACCTCGTAACAGCGAGGATGGTGTGATTACTGGGTACTTGAAGATCGCGAAGGTGATGATCAATGCTTGAGTGCTATGGGTTTTGGAGATGGAGGCTCTTACGGCAACGGGTGGAAGATTGGCTCTGAGGGAGATGATTATAGGGCATGCGGCTTAGGATTTATAACTAGGTTTTTTATATGAATTTGGCCGTACCCCTCCTTTTGTAGCCCTCCCTTCAATGTTTTGATTGCCGTAGGTTGAAGAAAAAAGATTTTGTATATGGCCGAGCACTACCTCTCTTTGAGTTGAGGGCTTTTATAATAAATGGGCTAGGGTTTTAAACAAGTAGTTGGGTAAGATTTGATTTCATCTATTTGGTGGTTGGCAATATATATGATATTTGAATTGAAAGATGGCTAGGAATAAGTTTGGCTCGGATGAGGACACTACTAACTAGGAAATTTGTAATTGGCTAGGGATTGGGTTGAATCAATCAATTTGAGATTTGATGTGTAGTTCAAAAAGATTTGAATTGATCCAATCACCAATTTGACCAAGTCCAACTTTGCTATCCATTGACCAAGTAAAACTTCTTTGTGCACACATTCCCTTTCTTCCAATAAGCTATACGAATAGCAATTTCGCCAAAAGGTGAAAATATATTGTTTCGCCAATCCTGAAACACACTAGCACACACATTAGATATCACGATACGTTTGTCATCATCAAACCAAAGATCCTAGATCGTTGCGTCCAACAATCTCCCCCTTTTGGTGATGACAAACCCATAAAAGATTTGAGCAATAAGTATGGGTGTGTGAAGTGTGTTGAAGGGTGTAATGCAATATAAAGTATGAATGAGTCATTCAAGCATTACAAAGCATGCACAACAAATAGTAAATATAAAAGCATGCTCCCCCTTCTCTTAAGCTCCCCCTTCAACATTTATTCAAGTATTTCAAGTATTTCACGCTCCCCCTTCAACAAGTAATACCGACAAATCTTTGTTTTTCTTTCTCCCCCTTTGTAATCACCAAAAGTGGATTAATGAAGTCACAAAATTATTCCATGCAAAAATAAACCATTATTAAATGTAGCGTGCAATTTGTATGAGTTTTCCAAAGAATAGACAATTCAAGCTCACAGAATTTCAAAACACGACTTCCCACCTTCGTGTAAGTGTTGTGATATAGACAATAAAGTACAAGAGGAGATTCAATTTTAAATATTCAACCAAATCAACCCACATTTTCCAATTTTCATGAATATCACTAGGATTGATTTTTCCCACCTCATCAAGGATGAGTTCAAGTTACCGAATCCCAAAACATGGCCTAAAAGGACTTTTAAATGTGGGATGGCATTGCTTGACGAGTTATATACACCAACGCTAATGATTACCCATGTAGCACAAGTTGGATACTCGTGGGTTGTGTATTAGCCATGAAGTGTATCCATTTTTCATACGGAGCAAATATCGGATTTTTTTCAATTATTTTGTGCTCAATTTTAATTCATGGCTAAACACATCATATCCCTTAGAAATTTCAGAAATTAATCATTCCTACATTCACTTTCCATTATTCTTCAAAAGAATCTCCAAAAGCACTAAAAAGTCAAATATCGTGAAAGTGCAAATGTAGGTGTAGAAGTCAAGTTTGAAACTTATGAGACATGTCATGGCTACTAAAAAGAATAACATCATGTTCATGTAGCTACAACAATAATGAATTGACTTCTACAAGGGATAGAATTGATCATTCATACAATATCACTCAAGAGATTCAAAAGAGGATTCAATAAGCACACATTTTTTTTGATTTTTGATTTTTCAATTTTTTTTCAGAAATAAAAACATTAAAAATCATCCATGCAAGCACACAAACCAAAATAAATCAAGCACACAAAAAATCTATGAAGGTATGCAATGAAATGCAAAGAGGGATAGAAAATTATACCTTCTCGTCGCTTTTTGACGAAGGAGCTAAAAGAATGAGACATTGAGTTTATTGCTCCTTGCCAAAACCCCATCACACCTACATGAAAGGTGTTAAGTGTGACCTTGGAATCCAACAAGGTCCACTAGTGTTAGCCAACATAGTTTTAGGAACCCACACTTGTTTAAACTTGATGTTTGTGTTCCCAAATTTACAATAGTATGAAGTGTGGCCTACACTATCATAAGTAAAGCACTTTGCATATAAGTTCTTTGCAATAGATGGTGCATTGTGGAATTTTTTGAATTTTGACTTTTCAGCGTTTTTCGAACCAAATCCAAGTCCTCTTCTATTATTGCCATATAATTGATTCTCTAAAATAGTATCCAATGATTGTTTTCCCATAGAGAATTTCTTAATGGCTAATTCAAGATTAGAGACTTTGGATTTTAACAATCTATTTTCTTCCACAAGCAATGTGCATTTACTTATAAAAGCTCTCTTGTTTTCCTCTTCCTTCTTTTCAAATTCAACCATTTTTCTTTTAAAATCATTATCCAATATGCAGAATTTATCATTAAGCTCTCTAATAACATAGTCTTTTTCAGTTTCGAGCTTAATCAAATCAAGTTTAAGCATGCTAATATTATTCATCAAGGAAGGGCAAGAGAGACAAAGTGCTTCATCATTAAAACTGGATTTTTCCTTTTTCAGAATATCAATAGTAGAGTCACGTGCAACAATATCAATTTTGAGTTTTTCAATCTCTTTAGACATTTCATATTCAGATTGTTGCATTTCAAAGTTCTCATTTTGATAATCATCTATAGTGGATTCAAGCTCTACTATTTTATCTTGCATTTCTTTACAAAGAGTAAGGAGTTCAGTTTTACTACCAGAAGTTACCTCATTGTGTATTCCCATCAATACCATGCATGAATGGGCTTCGTGTTCCTCCTCCTCGCTCTCAGCTTCGCTATCCATGTCCCAAGTAAGCACCTTGGATTTTCCCTTTTCTTTAGCTACCTGAGCTGTCTCATGTGGGCAATCCCTCATTCGATGTCCTCTTTTCTTGCATTTAAAACAAGTCATTCTATTAGTAGTATTCTGATCATAATTTTGCTTAGAAGACTGAAAAAAGTTAGAGCGATTAAACCTGGGTGCCATTTCTGCTCTTCCTTGCTTGGTCTGGACAAACTTTCTGAAATTTCTGACCATTAGCGCTATGTCATCATCATCATCTTCACTTTCGTCAGCTTTCAGAGCAAGTGGCTTGGTAGCTTTCTCCTTTTCCTCAGGTTTCTCCCTTTCATCAATATTTTGCAATTCAAGCTCGTGGGACATTAAATTACCTATTAAGTCCTCCTCCCTCATCTGTGACAAATCTTTCGCTTCTTGGATGGCAGTGACTTTAGGCCTGAAAGAGCTTGGCAGAGCTCTTAATATCTTCCTCACCTGCTCAAGGCTAGAATATGGCTTACCGAGCGAACTAGACTTGTAGATAATGTTGGTGAACCTCGCAAACATTTCTGATATCATCTCTGATGGTAGCATGCGAAATCCCTTGTATTCCGTGCTCAGAAGTGCAAGTCTAGACTCCTTCACCTGTGACGTTCCCTCGTGCGTCACCTCCAAAGTATGCCATATTTCCTGCGCAGTTAGACAATGTGAGATACGATTGAATTCAGATTTATCTAATGCACAAATAAGAGCATTCATAGCTTTAGCATTAAGAGAATAGAGCTTCCAATCATTATCAGCCCACTTATCATCAGGTTTAGGCATCTCAGTATTTTCAGTTTTAATAATAGGTGATTTATAGCCTTTTTCAACAATTTGCCAAGCTTTATAATCAATAGAAATTAAGTAGATTCTCATACGATTTTTCCAATAAGCATAGTCTACTCCATTAAATCTAGGTGGTCGGGAAATAGACTGACCCTCAGCAAAAGCACTATCAATGTGGTCCATGGTCAAACTAGGCTAGATCTACTAAACTGACTCTGATACCACTTGTTGGATCTGGATCCTAGCCTAGAGGGGGGGGGGGGGGGGGGGGGGGGGGTGAATAGGCTTATAAAAATAATTCGTGCAAACCACGAATAATCACACGCAGTTATAGCACAACCAGAGTAACTAAAATGCAGACACAGAGTACACAGCAGATTTACCCTGGTTCGGTCGTCCCAACGACCTACTCTAGCCCCCAAAGCAAATACTAGATTGAATAGTGCAATAGGTACAAAGTCACAAGTTAGAGCACACTCAGAGCACCCTCTACGTCTCTACACTCGCCAGACTCTCAGTACCACACACACAGTGTTTCCTCTCACTATCAATCCTAGCAAAGCTTTCTACCAGCTAGTCCCAAACTAGCTGGGTCCCATTTGTCTAGTCCCAACTAGACAAGTCCCAAAATAGTCAAACAAAAATAGGTAAAGTTTCCCCTATAGAGAACGTTACACTAAGACACAAATAAAGGAGTTTAGGGTTTAGAAATGCTCAGTTTGTGTCTGTGTAGGCGTCTCTGTCAATCAGCACATCGTCAGCTCCAATCTGACGCAAACGGTGTCTCGATCTAACTCCTGGATGTCAAGTTATGCACTGGTCTGTGCACAAAGCAATTTCAGTTCAATCCCTTATAATTGGACAGTCAGTGTGCTCAGCAATTCCCTTTAAATAACTCGGTCGGTGCGCAAAGAAACTGCAGTTCAAATCAATTTGTAGGAGGTCGGTACGCACAGTAATTCCTTAATAACTCCTCAGCCACGTCAGCCTGTAAAAGTCGTGCTTCAGCCTTTTATTGCGTTGTTTTCGTTAATCGCGTGATCTCGCAAGTACTGAATCTCAGCCGTTGAATCCCAATCCTGCGGTCTTCATTTTCTCTTCTCCCTCGATGGCTTTTGTTTCTCCTAGGGTATGCAGCGTGATCGCGCCCCGGCGTACACGTCCCGAGGCGACGGTTGTAGTTTTACCGCAAGCGCACGGTATAGCGGCGAGCGGGTATCGAACACAGGGAGGACGAATGACCGTGCTTGCTCCTAATCAACCTGGCTATTTAGAGGGATAATTGCCTTGGGCGATCCTGTCACAATCGTCAGACAAAAGTGCGAAATATCAAATCAAATAGAGAACGCCTAGGGAATGGGGAATCCCCACTACTCACCGTATTTCACAAATGTGGTTCGCCGGTATCGAAATCGCTAGGATGAGAATTTGGATGAACTAGTTGCAACTAAATGTGGAACCAAGCTCACGCTCTCGCGCTGTTGCCGGTCTATAGCTATCCTAGGTTTGGGTCCAATCTCTTGCAAACCCTAGCCTAGGGAAGCTAGCATTAGGATCAACATCATCGTCCAATTGCGCACCGAGCCCAATCTCTTGCAAACTCGGTCCACAATCTAGATTAGGATAGTTCCTACCCGTCCAATCTCTTGCAAACGGGTATCGGCACGGAATTGCAACCGGAGATCCTAGCATCGGTCCAATCTCTTGCAAACCGATACTTCGAAAATCCGACTCCAACCCAATTCGGATTTCTAGGGCTTCCTATCGAATTGGGATCCAATCTCTTGCAAATCCCAATTGATGTGAATACCTAGCTATCCGTAGTAATTCGATCCCAATCTAATCCCTAATAACAATCCTAGCTCAATTTCTACCAATTTAACACAAATACGAAATTGGGCTTGTAGGGTTCATCCCCACGCCCCAAGACGTGGAGACTACTCACTAATCATAGCAATAGCACAATAATTAGCAATGAAATAGACAATGGAATTCATCACAACAATGATATAAACAATAAAAATAGAGTTTTTGGGGAAGAAAAGTGCAAACCAATATAGATCTTCAATCAACCCAACAAAAATCCAAGTTTTTCTCTTCTCCAATCACAATTAATAAAGCTAAAAAAGTAGACTCAAAAAGCTGCAAAAAAATCTGAGAGGTGGCTCGGCCGAGTGAGTTGTCGTCACTCGGCCGATGGCTTTACTTCACTCGGGCGGACGGATTTACCACTCGGCCGAGTGGGTCTTCTGAAGCTCAGGTGGCCGAAAAACAGTAACTTCGATACTTTTGAGGGCCTTCGTCTGGGCGCCACTCGGGCGGACGTGGTATAGTCACTCGGCCGATGTGGTCTCCGTCGCTCGGCCGAGTACACATGGAAAACGTGTCTGAACGGGTCGGCCGAGCGGTGTCTCGCTGGTCGGCCGAGTGGCTCCTCCACTCGGCCGAGTGGGACACAAAAAATGCCCAAACTGCTTAATTTGGCCTCCCCGTCGCTCCTGCGGCGTCCATTCTTCTTCCGCTCCTCTCCAACAGCAAAATACTCCTCGGGGAGGTCGTTGGTGGCCGTCTAGCGTAAGCGTATCTCGAGATCACTCCAAATCGCGCCAGATCACCTGAAATGCGACAAAAACAACAAAACGTGAAAAGCATCGCAATATCGTCGATAAATCGTAAAAGACGTGATTTGGGCGATCTAAATGGCATGCAAACATGCGGAAAAAAGGTGTAAAATAAGGAGTGATCAAAATCCCCCAAGCTTGCCTCTTACTCGTCCTCGAGGAAGATAAGTAAAAGGCGAACCCGGTGGATTCGGAAAACGAAAACGGCGAAAAAAAACGAAAAAAAAAAGAAAAACGAAGAAGAATGAAAACGAAATGAAAATAAAGAAGAAAGAAGGAAGCGAAGAGGTGGGGCGCTAGATCATTTTCTCAGGACGTGGGTTTCACTTACTCATATAGCATGCACCGAATGTGAAATACATGTCAAAGAATTTTATTTTGATATCATAGTATAATAGTGCAAATAGAAATAGAAAACCCACGAACAATGGTGTAATCATGAAGAACGGAATAATTTTAAGATCAACATCGTCTGAATCATTTAAAGCGGTATACAAATCACAGATCACACACTTTTCAATCAAACGCTTTCTATCTGGAGTATAAGAATATCACACTATAGAATAGAGAGAATAGAAAAGTATGGATTTCATGAAATGAAAGCTAGGCTTAGATTTCTGGATTTCGTAGAGCTAGAAACGATCTCACCGAGTATAGAATATTACTTAGCCTAGGTTGTCGTGCAATGTCAAGTAGTCACTCTCTCACACATCAATGGATCTCCTCCCCCAAGCTTATCTATAAGCGTGGTGGCACAAAAATATTTACATCCCCATTTATGTATACATATAGCCCCAAAATCAATGAAGAGAAAGAAGAGAGGAAGAAAGTGAGATGGGATCTTTTATTGAGGATTTTTCCTCTTTTCTTTTCTCTCTCTCTTTTTTTTTCTTTTCTCTTTTTTTAATAAGCAATATATTCACAATGATCCCAACTCAGAGAGAGATAATGATATGCAAGTATGTTTTTCTCCCTTTCATTCATTTTTTTTGGAATAGAATAGGGGATTTGGAGCTAGGAATTAATAGCGGGGGAAATGCCATAAAATAGAATCACTAAGGGGAGATTCACCAAAGATTTTAAAAGTAGAGAAATGATGTTCAAGATTTGTGGAGAAAGAAATATATATAACTCTCGGCTCACTCTATAAGACATGCACGACAACTTCAGCAGGGTAATCTAATCTACTCAGTTTTGATCACAAAAAGCTAACTAATCCCGATATATCATAGCTAACATCATTCAATCATCCTGAAGTGAAGTGTACAATTCATGCATATAGAAGTGATAAAGGAAAAGAAATCAGTACTCCAGATATAGGCATTCAATGCGTGAATCTTGGTGTGTTTTCTGAGATAGCATACATATGAATATTCAGGCTCAGCTAATAATAAAACTTCATCCATTTTCATGTGAAAAAAAAAGGTGTGGGTTACCATTTCTAAATGCAAGGCAAGTCATAGCATATGATATCAGATATAAAACCTAAGACATGACAAATATAGCATGCATATAGAATAAGCTGACTCCACGTAGACATCATCACAGAAAATTCATCTCTAGCATGAGATGAAAAAGAAACGAAGTAAAGATAAAAGGAAAAATAGAACTATGCAATGCGGCACACAGGAAAATAAGAAAAACGTGATGCATGGCAAGATAAATGAAAAATAATGAAAAATAAGTGCAAAAGTGAAAAAACGGTGTAAAAAACTGAAAATAAAGGTGGCTAAACGAAAAAAGAAAGTGAGGACTCACTCCCCCAAGCTAAACGGCACAGTGTCCTCAATGTGCAAGGTGTGGGACACCGAGAGACAAGAAGTGTGAGGGGCAAGTGAGGATGCATGCATGGAAAAATGAAAATAAAAAGAAAGAGAAAAAAAGAAAGAAATGAAAAAAAATATGATGCGGGCATGATGCATGCACGAACAGGAGTGATATGAAAATAAATACAGTACCAAAAACGCTCCCTCTCTCCCAAAAAGATATATATAGATGCGATCAAAATGAGAATCCCAAGTAGATATGATATGATATGCACATAAAGATATGATCAAAAATATAATCCCAAAAATAGTGAGGGGGAGGGGGGGTGGACAAAAGTGCATCAGGACCCAGCAGAGACGGGCAGCACAATGGCAGGAATGGATAAAGGCATCAAGAGTGCCTAAGAAGGCGGTGCCGCGCCGTCTCCGTCCTGAGGCGGAGGTGGTGGTGGTGGTGGTGTGGGCTGCTGTGCGGGGTGTGCGGGGCCTGCAGGCTGTGCTGGGTGGACGGGGTGTGCGGGAGAAGGCGGAGGAGAGTCCTCCACCTCGTGAGCAGGGCCGGCCTCGTCCGATCGCTTCCGCTTGGCGGAAGCTCTCGTCGACCTCGGTCGTGTCCGGGGCGGCATGTCGGCCCTGAACGCGCGCCGAAAAGTGAAAAGTGCGGCGTGTGCAAAAAGAATGGAAAGAGTATACCTGAACACGCCGCGAGTGCTAAGTAGTGGAAGCGTGCGAAGTCCGCGCCTCCACGAAGTCCGGAGCAGCCCGTAGAAGCTCCCCTGGCCTCCCCTAAGCTCCAATAAGCAGCCTGCGCGTGAAAAAGCGATATCAGCGAGTAATAATCAAAATGTATGGAGCAATAGGGGTGCAATGGATAGATATATGAATTGATTTGGGTTAGGGGGCGTTTAGCACATGGATCCTCAAAAAATACACGAGGAGAGGAGAAAACGGTGAAAATAAGCGAACCGGAGGTGATCGGAGGCGGGGCTGCCGGCGGCGACTCGGGCGGGGTCCGGCGATGGTCGGTCGGCGATGGCAGGCCGAGCGGCGGCGCGCGCGGGCGAGTGGCTGTTGGGCGAGGCGAGATCGGGCGAGGGAAAGCTGAGGGGGCGCGGGCGAAGGAGTGTTTTCGTTTTCGAGAACTGCGCCCCCCCTCGGCTTTATATTAAAAAGTTACGACTCGGCCGAGTGACTTTACTCACTCGGCCGAGCGAGGCAAATAAAAATTTCTCCCCGATATCGCTTCGGCCGAGTGGCTTTGCCAGGCTCGGCCGAGTGGAGTAAGTCCATTCGGCCGAGTGACTCAAGCTACTCGGCATAACTCGCCCTAGGAGGGTATCCGATTTACTCGGCCGAGTGAATATATATACTCGGCCGAGTGGCAGTTCTTATGAAATGAGAAAAATAGACAGAGAGTTGGGTACAGCAGACTTCCCTCGTTCGTGAGCGGCTCGGCCGGACGAACTTATGGACTCGGCCGAGTGACTAGTATACTCGGCCGAGTGAGCCTTAATTTCTGCTGTTTATCTTCGTTTGGGCTCTAAACTCCGTCTTTCTTCCTCCAGTCGATTTCATGCTCCTCCTAAGCGTCGAACGCCTTCTTTGGGCGCTCCTCGTCGCCTCGTTCATCCTCCTCATGATGGATCTACCTATCTCCTCTCCTGTCAAGAAAAATGGGACCCGTTATCACAAAATTTTTGGCGATCGACTCAAAACACTAAAAATTTCTAAAACAAAAATAAAGAAAAAGTAAAAATAAAGCAAAAACCGTCGGGTTGCCTCCCGACAAGCGCTCGTTTAAGGTCGTGAGCTCGACCCCCTATAATTTTCAATCAATGCGGGATGTTGGGTGCATACGGGATGCACCCGTCAAACTTTCCGGGGAGCGCGCTTGGATTCGAACGTGGCGGCGTAGCGTTCTCCCGCGGTGGTCTCCTATCTCGAATAGTGTTGGGGGGAGGCTCCCCCAAGCTAGCATTTGCCCCGGCCAACGGCTTGACCGGCGGTGCCGATTTCCGTGCCGGCGGAGCTTTCTTTGGAGACTTTAATTTCGAGAGCTTGCAGAGCTCTCGAATCCTCGCGACATCAGCGTCGCCTTCATCTTCATCAGCGGAGAAGTCGGGGGAATCGTCTTTAATCTTTTCATCTTGGCCTAAATCCGGGCCTTCATCAAATTCTTCATCAAAAAGGGCACCAATTGAGTGAGGAATCGCCTCCTCTATTACCTCATCGAGGAGGTCCATGTAGTCGAGTTCCTCGTGATAAGGCATATGCTTCATAGCCTTAGGAATGTGGAGCTCCACCTCAATGTTTCCGACGTTTAAGGTTAAGGTACCTTCGCACACGTCGACGATGACTCCGGCGGTGGCGAGGAATGGGCGTCCAAGTATCAATGAGGTGTCTCCTTCCTCCTTAATGTCCATGATGACGAAGTCACATGGCAAGCATATTCCACCCGGTACTTGAAGTGGGATGTCTTCGGCGATCCCCACCGGCCTTGTTATCCGTCCATCGGCTAATTGAATGCGCATGTCGGTGGGTTTCAACTTCGTCCCGGTGTTAAGCTTTAAGAACATGGAGAGAGGCATGAGACTCACACTAGCCCCAAGATCTACCAACGCCTTTTGAAGAGGCACGCCGCCCAAAGTGCAAGGAATCCGAAAACTCCCCGGATCTTTAAATTTTGCCGGCTCCTTTTCTCTCTTGGTGAACCAAGAGCCCTCCTCGGCTAGCATGATCTTCTCCTTCCTCTTTCTCCCCGAAATCAAATCCTTCAGGAATTTGGCATATGTGGGGATCTCGATGATGGCGTCAAGGAAGGGAATATTTAGGCTAACTCCTCTTAGATACTCGAGGAATTTCGCTAGCCTTTTCTCCATTTTCGCTTTCGCTAGTCTTTGGGGGAATGGGACCGGTGGCATGAAGCGCCTCTCCTCAATTAATAGCTCCGCCCTAGATTTCTCCTTGTCTTGTGGCTCCTTCTCCTTTTCAATCTCAATTACCGGCTCAACCGGCTCCAAACTTTCCTCCACGGCCTCCTCAATAGGAATCATGGTGGGGGTGGTGTCCTTCCCGCCTCTAGTTGTGACGGCAACTACGGCGTTGATGTGGCCCGTGTTGCCCCGTGGGTTTTGCTCCGGTTGCGCCGACAATCTTTGAGTGTTCCGGTTGAGCAACGCTAATTGCTCCGAAATTTGAGCCACTACGGTATTGAGAGAATCTTGCCCCGCCTTCAAAGTAGCATTCACCTTATTTTGCTCGACCATGAACGCCTCCACTCTAGTTTCGAAATCGGATCGTTGTGGAGCTTGTGGAGGGTTTTGGTTTTGATTCCGCCACCCTTGGTTGTATCCGGGAGGCCTATAGGGTGGGACTTGTTGCTTTGGTTGGAAGTTTTGTTGTGTAGGTCCCCTCGGCGGATAGTATTGTTGTTGGGGTGGTGGTGGTCGAGCTTGATTAGGCGGTTGTTGTGGCGGGTTCAAAGCTCCTTCATTGTTGGCGTAGGAGAATCCCGGGTGATTTCTTGCGGCCGGATTGGACCAATAACCTTGGTTCCCCGCAACATATTGCATTTGCTCCAAGGATCCTTCTCCTTGCTCTCCTCCCGAATACATGGCTTGAGATTGGTCTTGCCAATCACTCATTTGGCTTGCCGACGCGGAGGTGGAAGGGCTTCCTTGGGGCTCCGTGATGAATTTCTCCAATCTCTCCACCACCTTGTGGAGAGAATCAAATTTGCTCGTAAGCTCCGCTACGGCCTTTGCCTCGTAGATGCTAGTCGGCTTTAAGGAGGACGTAGAGTGTCCTCGCTCATCGCCCCATTGTTGGTTATTAGAGGCCATCTCCTCAATTAGGGCCGTAGCTTCCTCGGGAGTCTTTGACAAGATTGCACCATTCGCCGCGGCATCAATAATTTGTTTGGTCCCCGGTTGGAGACCGTTGTAGAAGCTATGCACTAACTCCCAATCTTCTATACTGTGGTGCGGGCACTGGTGCTGCAAATCCTTAAATCGCTCCCAAGCTTCATAGAGCGTCTCATGTGGTCCTTGCTTGAAGGACATGAGAGCGCTCCGGATCTTCACCGTCTTGGATGGTGGATAGAATTTATCAATGAATGCATCCGCCAACCCGTCCCAAGAGGTGAAAACTCCGTCAGCTTGCGTCCTCAGCCAATAGAGTGCTTTGTCCTTTAGCGTGAAGGGGAAGAGGCGCAGTCTGATGGCATCGATCGGGACCCCCGGCATTTGGAAAGTGGCGCACTTCGACAAGAATGATTGGATGTGGTAGTGGGGGTTCTCGTGAGCGTTCCCATGAAATGGGTCTTGTTGCATCAAAACCACCAATCCCGTCTTTAGCTCGAAGTTCTTATCGGCCGCCAACTCCGGCACGGCGATGGATGACGTAGTAGAAGAGGTTTTAGGCCGAAGCCTATCGCGAATAGAAATTATTCTCGCCATTCTCTCCGCCAATTCTTCGGGAGTTTCCCGGTTGGTCATAAACCGCCCTTCCGGATATTGTCTCCTTTCCGCTCTGAGTCTCCGCGCGGTACGTTCGATCTCGGGATCGAATAATAAGGCTTCGGGGTCCGCCGTAGATCTCGTGTACATGCACAGGGAAAACAGAGTTTCAAAGAGATGATTAGTACCGTGGAAGGGTTAGGTAAGAATAGCAAAGGAAATAATAATGGTAAAAGAAATAAAATAAAAAGAAAATAAAAGAAAGAAATAGCTAAGGTGAAAAAGAATCAAACGCAATCGCCTCCCCGGCAACGGCGCCAAAAACTTGATCGCGTCCCGGCGTACACGTCCCGAGGCGACGGTTGTAGTTTTACCGCAAGCGCACGGTATAGCGGCGAGCGGGTATCGAACACAGGGAGGACGAATGACCGTGCTTGCTCCTAATCAACCTGGCTATTTAGAGGGATAATTGCCTTGGGCGATCCTGTCACAATCGTCAGACAAAAGTGCGAAATATCAAATCAAATAGAGAACGCCTAGGGAATGGGGAATCCCCACTACTCACCGTATTTCACAAATGTGGTTCGCCGGTATCGAAATCGCTAGGATGAGAATTTGGATGAACTAGTTGCAACTAAATGTGGAACCAAGCTCACGCTCTCGCGCTGTTGCCGGTCTATAGCTATCCTAGGTTTGGGTCCAATCTCTTGCAAACCCTAGCCTAGGGAAGCTAGCATTAGGATCAAAATCATCGTCCAATTGCGCACCGAGCCCAATCTCTTGCAAACTCGGTCCACAATCTAGATTAGGATAGTTCCTACCCGTCCAATCTCTTGCAAACGGGTATCGGCACGGAATTGCAACCGGAGATCCTAGCATCGGTCCAATCTCTTGCAAACCGATACTTCGAAAATCCGACTCCAACCCAATTCGGATTTCTAGGGCTTCCTATCGAATTGGGATCCAATCTCTTGCAAATCCCAATTGATGTGAATACCTAGCTATCCATAGTAATTCGATCCCAATCTAATCCCTAATAACAATCCTAGCTCAATTTCTACCAATTCAACACAAATACGAAATTGGGCTTGTAGGGTTCATCCCCACGCCCCAAGACGTGGAGACTACTCACTAATCATAGCAATAGCACAATAATTAGCAATGAAATAGACAATGGAATTCATCACAACAATGATATAAACAATAAAAATAGAGTTTTTGGGGAAGAAAAGTGCAAACCAATGTAGATCTTCAATCAACCCAACAAAAATCCAAGTTTTTCTCTTCTCCAATCACAATTAATAAAGCTAAAAAAGTAGACTCAAAAAGCTGCAAAAAAATCTGAGAGGTGGCTCGGCCGAGTGAGTTGTCGTCACTCGGCCGATGGCTTTACTTCACTCGGGCGGACGAATTTACCACTCGGCCGAGTGGGTCTTCTGAAGCTCAGGTGGCCGAAAAACAGTAACTTCGATACTTTTGAGGGCCTTCGTCTGGGCGCCACTCGGGCGGACGTGGTATAGTCACTCGGCCGATGTGGTCTCCGTCGCTCGGCCGAGTACACATGGAAAACGTGTCTGAACGGGTCGGCCGAGCGGTGTCTCGCTGGTCGGCCGAGTGGCTCCTCCACTCGGCCGAGTGGGACACAAAAAATGCCCAAACTGCTTAATTTGGCCTCCCCGTCGCTCCTGCGGCGTCCATTCTTCTTCCGCTCCTCTCCAACAGCAAAATACTCCTCGGGGAGGTCGTTGGTGGCCGTCTAGCGTAAGCGTATCTCGAGATCACTCCAAATCGCGCCAGATCACCTGAAATGCGACAAAAACAACAAAACGTGAAAAGCATCGCAATATCGTCAATAAATCGTAAAAGACGTGATTTGGGCGATCTAAATGGCATGCAAACATGCGGAAAAAAGGTGTAAAATAAGGAGTGATCACAGCGGCGAAGTCATTTAATTCTGTCGGCGATTGGGTTTCAGCAGCGGCCACGAGGCTTCAATGATGGTGTGGACTTCGACGTCGACTCCTCTGGCAACGGGCACTCAGCGGTGGAGATCTCGTCCTCGTCTTCAACAGCGACGAACGACAGCTTCACGATGATGGCGAATGTACAGACGGCAGCGACGATGACGAGCAGCATCGGCGGGGAGTTCTTCGTGGAGCATGAGCTTCGACGACGGAAACTCCAAGCGACTGCAACGACGGTGCTGGCTTCGACAACGACAACTTTTTCGGGGAACTGCGACGGCGGGCACATGAACTTCGGCAGCTTTTGTACGTCGTCGTCGTTCGAGTAGCGGCTGTGATCTTCTCCGACTGTTGCTCTGCTTCGATCAACGGCGACGGTTACTTCAACCTCGACGACAGTAGCAGTGCTCCACGGATGAGACCTTCACGAGAGCAGCAGCTCGTCTCCGCACAGCTTCGATGACGGGCTTTAGTGGCGGATGACGCGGCGGTGGCTTCTCCGATGAAGTCTCTCAGCGCATGCAGCAGCGCTCCTCGATTTACCTGCGTGCTTCGAACAGTGCTGTCGACAACTCGAGCGTAATTGGCTTCGACTCCGGGCAACGAGGATTGCGAGGATGGTGTGATTACTGGGTACTTGAAGATCGCGAAGGTGATGATCAATGCTTGAGTTCTATGGGTTTTGGAGATGGAGGCTCTTACGGCAATGGGTGGAAGATTGGCTCTGAGGGAGATGATTATAGGGCATGCGGCTTAGGATTTATAACTAGGTTTTTTATATGAATTTGGCCGTACCCCTCCTTTTGTAGCCCTCCCTTCAATGTTTTGATTGTCGTAGGTTGAAGAAAAAAGATTTTGTATATGGCCGAGCACTACCTCTCTTTGAGTTGAGGGCTTTTATAATAAATGGGCTAGGGTTTTAAACAAGTAGTTGGGTAAGATTTGATTTCATCTATTTGGTGGTTGGCAATAGATATGATATTTGAATTGAAAGATGGCTAGGAATAAGTTTGGCTCGGATGAGGACACTACTAACTAGGAAATTTGTAATTGGCTAGGGATTGGGTTGAATCAATCAATTTGAGATTTGATGTGTAGTTCAAAAAGATTTGAATTGATCCAATCACCAATTTGACCAAGTCCAACTTTGCTATCCATTGACCAAGTCAAACTTCTTTGTGCACACATTCCCTTTCTTCCAATAAGCTATACGAATAGCAATTCCGCCAAAAGGTGAAAATATATTGTTTCGCCAATCCTGAAACACACTAGCACACACATTAGATATCACGACACGTTTGTCATCATCAAACCAAAGATCCTAGATCGTTGCGTCCAACAAGGCCGGGTTGGGGTCCAGCCCTCAGCCTCTCCGATGCCTAAGTCAGTTACAGGATTTAAAGCGGGGGCTAGGCACGTAGGTCAGACTGAGGGTGAGTCGACCGTACGTGACGAGCTATGAGTAGAAGAACAAAGATATGGACGACCTTTACTCTTGTGTGTGAGTAATGAGTCTGAGAGTAAATTTACCAACCCCTTCACCGTAAGAATTGAAAGGGTATTTAAACCTGTCAGAAGGCAGTTAGGTGGGGCTGATCTGGCATGCTGACTCGGCGTGCTGAGCTGGCCCTGCTGTCAGCGGAAGCTTCAGACGAGGATGTCAGGAACAGGAGTGTCGAACACGCTTTTGTCAGACGACGCAACGGCCAGGGGCGCTTTTGTCAGGGTGTCAGGGCCGAAAGCATTAAGTGTCAGGGGGCGCAGCGGCCAACGGGTGCTTTGCTTGATGGTCGGGCGGCGTTAGTGTTAGTAGTGTCCTTTGTGCTAGGTTTTTTGTCGCGTCCGATGTGCCAAAGAGTCGTCGGTGCACGTCCGAGGCACAACGCTATCGATGGGGTCGCCAGGTCAACCCAGTTGGGGGGCATGTTGTCTGACAACGTGCTCTACGCATTGTTCCCGGCGAGCAGGTAGAGGGGCGAGTCGGGTGGCGACCGAGACCCTGGAGGAGTGCGGCTCCGCCATCGCACATAGTGGGGTACGCCCTTCTCCCGACCGTGTCGGGCTCCGGGGTAACCTGGCGCTCCACCGTGGATGAGTTAAGTGCACGGTCTCTGAAGTCGCGGGATTGGCGCCCTAGCGCTGGGCCCACCGGCCTTCGGGTCGGAAGAATGACGTAGGTGGGGTGTTTGGTGACCGAGGATAGAAAGTCGAGCTATCATAATCTTTAGGTCATAACAATTGACCCGTCATTCGAGTTCGGGGCGGTTCCCCGGCTCGACTCGGATGACGTATCGCCTTCCCTTCCAGAAGAGAGCAACTCGGATCTTGCTCCGTGGTAGGAAACGGCGGCTACGGTCTCGGGGTTCCCGCCCTGATAGCCATTATTGCGATTTGAAAGGGTGGCGGAAGTCGATGCATCTCCGCTACTGGACGGGTGACGCGTGGTTGAAATGATTGTCGCGACAGACGTGGTGTCAGAGGTGCGTCGATGAATGCCGCGTGGCGGAACGGCGACGGTCGGGATGGCCCGAGGTTTGCTATAAGTATGGGGGAGAGGATTGGTGGAAAGTTTCTCGTGATTTCTGTATCCGCTCGTGCTTCCCAGCTTCCGGTCATCGTTCGCCGACGCTGCCGCCGGGGCTCTTATCAAGGATCTGCTTCCGGCCGTCTCCTCAGCTCGACGGTTCGGCCAGGTAATTTCCCACTTCATCTGTCGATGGCTTCTTTCTTTGTGTGCGGCAGTAGTAGTTGGATGAGGCGGGTTGAATCGACGGAGGGTGGTGGTGGATGGCGTAGAGGCTGAACAGACGCACCGAGGTCAGTCGCGGCTATCCCGTGTAAGCTGGATCGGGTTAACATCCGGGAGATCCGTGCAAGGATCGTTCATCCGCCCTGTGAAGTGCAACTGCTCGGGCCAGATGAGAGGGTGTGTTGGGCTCGCGACGACAAAGTTGGAGTTTATGTCCGGTCCCTCGAGTTAGGGCTCCGCTTCCCCCATTCATCCTCAGCTCCTCCATCTTCTGAATTTCCTGGAGCTGCCAATCTGCACACTGGTTCCCAGCTCCTTTACTCTGCTGGTCGGGTTCGTCGTCTTGTGTTTCTCCAGTTCTTTGAGTCTGTCCTTAGCGTTGTTTTAGTATTTCTTTGGGGTGAGGAAGTGTGGGGCATATTATTGCGTCCATGCAAGAAGGGGACGAGAACTCATTGTCGGGGTGCCAGACATTAATGATGGTTGGGCAAAGAGCTTCGTTTTCGTTGTGGACGTAGTGTTGATGTCGAAATAGGGGGCTCTGAATCCTCTGGTGTGTGAGGAGGTTGAAATGACGGACGAACTCATGGTGAATGCCCAGATTTTGGCAGAGTTACCTGAGACGAACCGCCGGCTGACGGACTTGATGCAGGATGATCGGCTTACCCAGGAGCTTTGGCCCACAAGTTTTCTCCTTCCGACGGGCCTTTACGTAGACTTACACTGATTTCTCTTTTTTCTGCAGGTGAGGACCCGATGCTTTCGCGGGAGGAAGTGCTGAGGGCGGCCAGAGTGAGGGTAACGAAAAAGACCGTCCCTGTGGATAAGGGCAAGGGCGTGATGCACGAGGAAGCATCAGCAGAGGTGGCCGCCCAAAGGCGGAGCGCCGAGGTTCCTATTGTGGAGGAGGCAAACAAGAGGCAGCATGGGCCCGAGCCTGGTGCTCCTTCCCTCCGGACTGGCGGGGTCGCGCCAGATGCTTCGGCCGAACTGGATGCGGTCAGCGCCATCCCCGAGGCTCCGGCCGTAGATGAGGTGAACAGGAAGTGGCAGGGGTCCAAACCGGACGTTCCTTCTGCTCGAGCTGGCGGGACCATGTTTGGTGGCCCGCCCTACCCGGAGATAGTCATCACGGCTTCCCCGACGGTTCTAACCTCAGGCAAGCGTCGTCGGCCCCCTCCCGTCGAGAAGTGGCCCTATGGAGTTCTCCCGTGGGAGATGGGGAGAGAGGCGCACCCAGGTTGCGAGAGGGCGCTCGCCCGTTTTAAGCTGACGAGGGCAGAGGCCGAGGCCATGCCCGATGAGGACCTTCATCGAATGCCCTATCGGGTAAGCCGGTAGGAGTCGGTCTTCGAGGATGCCGGGGTTGCGGCCCGGTTGTCAGAGTACCTCCGGCTGACCCAGGATCGCGAATTCTTAACTAACGTGGGGATGGAGAGGGTGTGCGACACCGCTGTGTGGCATATCCTGCAGGTAAGGTGAACTTCCTACTTTGCATCGGGGTCTCCTAATTTGCGTCCTGACTAGGTCGTGTTCTTTGGCAGGCGATGTCGGTCGTGGTGGCCTTGCAGCACTACACCCCTGTGGCCTCGGTCTGGGCTTCTTGAGATGAGGCGAAGGGAAAACTTCAGGAGGTACGGAGCAAATTACGCAGGAAGGAGGCGGATTTGGAGCAGGCAATCCGGCTTCGTGCCATCGATGGGGCGCGACTTGAGCTCCTAGAGGCGCAGGTGGCTAAGCTCACCCACAGTTGAAGGGCGAAGAGGGCAAAGGGGCTAGGCTCATCCACAACCTGAAGGAAGAAGAGGACAAGGGGGCCTTGCTCGCTCGCCAACTGGAGGAAGAGAAGGAGCGAGGGGCCCGGCTTGCCCGCCAGCTCGACAAAGAGAAGGAGCGAGGGGCTTGGCTTGCCTGCCAGCTTGAGGAAGAGAAGGAGATGGGGGCCCGACTCGCTCACCGTATTCAGGAGGAAGAGGAGACACGGAATGACATCTTGAAGCGGAATGCCGAGGTGGTGGCCAGCAAGAAAAATGTGATCGACGTTTAGCAGAGGAGGATAGTCGAGCTGAACCGGGCGATCGAGTTGGGGCTGAAGGAGAAGGCCGTCTTGAAGAAGCGGCTAAAGGGTAGGGCGATGATCGATCAGGACGCGATCAACGGTGCAGACCGTCGTTATCAGGATGGGGAGCTAATCTCTATGATGACGGAGGCAAGGGAGGCATGCGTTCTCCAAGGAATGGAGAAGATGAAAGCCCGACTGGCGAGTTTGCATCCCGAGCTGAAGGCCGATTTTCCTAAACTGGACGTGCCCTCGCCGGGAGAGATGGAGAAGGAAGTGACGGAGCAGGGACGCTCGTAATCGTAGGGGAGTGATGAAGATTTTGTATGTCCGGGTGTGATCCCGTGTTGTAGAGCAGATGATCTGACAAGTTAAATGAATATATATATATATATATATATATATATATATATATATATATATATATATATATATATATATATATATATATATAGTTTTGTTTTGTTCGGTCGCTGGCCTTCTTGTTATGCGTAAGACCATGTGATGAATGCCCCCAACGTTCCTGCTAAGGCGAGCGTCGGAGTGAGGAGTAGGGGGAAATTTGCGACAAAGTAGGTGTTTGTTTCAGGTCGCCCTGCGCGGGCGAGCTGAGCTGATGCTTGCGTTGTTGAGTCGGACTGGTCGTACTCATGCTTGTCCCTGACTTCTTGGTTGGAGCGCCTCATGTCGATCCGCCGGGCTTGGCCCGCCTTGATGGCTCGGACGTCGGTGGGGTAGTCACAAAGTCCAGACGAAGGGAAAAGGTGGGGATATGTTTCGGATTTCCCGTCGCGAATCGCCGCTGAATCGCGGGGGTCACATCGGATTTAAGATGGGCGGGAATCAAAACGTCCTGACCGTTTATCGAGAGACGCGTGGGGGGATGTGACATGGGACGAAGCGTCAGGCCGCCTGGATGTGCGACGCATGGCCGGGAGCGAGCTGTGGGGATCGGAGAGCGGATGCCTATAAGTAGGGGTGGCAGTTTCTACTGGAGATTTTCTTGCCTCCGAGTGTTCTAGAGCAGATTTCTTGAGTGTAGGCGATTCCCTTCGTGGAGGCCGAGGTCGTTGCCGGAGTTTGCGCCGTCTTCCCCATCACAGCGGCTGCCGTAGCGACTAATTGGCAGGTATTTCTTTTCTTTTCTCTGGTATGGTATCTTCATCTTCAGCCTCATCATCAGGGTCGACGGGTAGCTCCACGGCAGAGTCAGTGGAGGTTGTTGGTGGAGTATCGCCCGGGCGTTTGGGCCGTAGCGGGTCCGGGTCCACGGCGGGAAGTGGGGGCCCGGGGAAGGGGAAGGGGCCCCTAGGGGTGGAAGCGGGGTCATCCAGGCGGGGACCCGTGACCGTTGGCAGGGCCGGTGGGGTACCGCCGAGGTACTGAGTCAGAGGTCGGAGGTGCGGACAGAGGTCGTGCCCAGGGTGCGCGTGAAGTATATCAGGCTGCTGTATGACGTTCGTCTGCCGACAGCCTCGGAGTGTGTCTGTTTCGCGAAGGATGGCGAGGTTGGGATCTACGTGGCGTACTTCGATCAGGGCCTACAGTTTCCGCTCCATCCGTTGTATCACGAGGTCCTGGAGTTCTTGGGCATGTCGTTCTGCCAGCTGATACCGAATTCCGTTAGTGCGATAGTCGGGTTTCTTGTCCTCTGTGCGACGTCCTGAGTCAGCCCGACCCTTTCTTTGTTTCGCCATTTTTCACGGTTAAGAAATTTCGGTCACACTTTTATTTGTCGGCGAGGACGAGTCACCCCCTCATCCGGGGCCTGCCGGGGAAGATCAAAGGGTGGCGCAGGTCGTGTGTGTTTGTCTCACTGCCCGCCGATCTGACCCTTTGGTCGGGCTGGAGAGTGCTCAGTCCCCAAGCGAGGGAGAGGGTGAGGCTGAGCAGGGTCGAGGCGGAGCAGGCGGTACCCCCGAGGGCAGGCAGTACGCCCGCCTTGCCAGGCCGGAGATCATAGCTCGACTCATTTGGCCCGAAGGTAACCTTAGTCGAGTGGTTTTTATTTCGAATTCGCTTACCCTGAACTCTTCCCTTTTTGCAGATCTGACGATGAGCATCTCATTCGAGGATCTGGACAGGATCAGCGAGCAGATGATGGCCGAGGAGCAGGTCGCTCCATCGGGCGCTAAGGTTCACAAGAAGAGGCCGAGGCCGAGTGAGGGGGATGGGACCAAGAAGGCAGAGGGGTTCATCGGACAGAAGCGGAAGAAGAGGACAGTGGAGAGGCCAACCGTCCCTGGTGCAGGCGGGGGGGGGGGGGGTCTGTAGAAAGTGTCCGACATATCGACGTTCCCCACACCATCGACCTCGAAGCCGAGGAGACGCACGGTGGTCCATCGGATAAGCATGCATCTATCGGTGAAGGGGGCCTCCGGGGTTGACCGGGTCGTTGGTAGCTCCTGATTCGACGTCCGTTCCACAAGGGGGGCCCGTGTGATCGAGCTCCGGCGTTGGGTCGGCCGTCGAGGAATCGTGGCCTTACGGCTACTCCGGTACGCTCTGGAGAGGCCTGCACCCCTGGCTGTGAGGAGAAGTTAGTGATGTTTCGGTCGAAGAAGGCCGACGTCGAGAGATTTCTGAAAGAGGGTCTTTTAAGGTCGGTCTACCCGGTCGGGAAGGGCGAGTCGGTCTTCGACGAGGCCGGTGTGGCGGCGAGGATCACCGAGAACTGCCAACTACCTAGGGATAGGGAATCCCTGGCGCATGTGGGCCCAGAGCGGCTAGGGGCCACCATGACGTGGCATCTCGCGTAGGTATCTTGTCGGGCTAGGCTGGGGGTACTGCAGGGTTTGTCCCTGATGAGCCTAATTTTTCCATGTTTATATGTGCAGGCCAGTACGGCGATGGCTACCTTACATCGTCGTCCTTCTGCCCTTATCAAGCTGAGCTCGCGTTGGCAAGGATGAAGGGGGAGCTTGACAAGGAGAATTCCAGGAGTGTCACACTGAAGAAGTCTTTCGCGGAGCAGCGGACGTCGCTCGAGGAGTACCAGCTGCGCGTAGAGGAGCTCGAGGAGCAGATCGCTGCCGGTCGTTCTCGACAGACCGAGCTGGAAGGAGAGGCCGAGCAGTGCCGGGTCAGGATAGGTGACATGGAGTCGCGGGTGAAGGCCACCGAGGAGGCGCTGTCGAAAAGGACGGAGGAGTTCCGGGAGTATCAGGTGAAGACCTTAGCACCCCAGCTTGCCCAAGCCAAGATGAAGGCGCGGGAGGCGGGTCGGAAGGAGGGGTTAGAGATCGGCCGGGGGCAGGGTGGAACGCGTGTCTGCAGAGTGTCACGGAAAGAGCCCTCGCTCTTCACCCTCCTTTAGAGGTCGATTTCGAGGCGTTGGTGGCCTCGGAGGAGGAAGACGAGGAGGAGGAGGGAAACCTCGAGGCGAACGTGGAGTGGCCAGGAGCAGGAGAACTAGGGTTGGGCAGCGGTCCGCGGGACGGCCCTGAAGGAGGTGAACGGGCGGACCAGTAGGGCGTCCCGTTAGGAAGCTTGACCTTGTTGTATTACCTTTTGTAATAGGTAGGGGGGATCTGGAGGGAGGCCCGTCTTGTCGAGTCGCCTCGCTATATTTGTAGGACATCTTGCTTTCAATATAACGCGGATTTTTGCCGTCATGTGTGAATTTTTGTTGTCTTTATATAATTCAAGTATAATTCAAAGGTAGCGCTACACATTGAGTCGCGTGAGTGGGGGTGGGCAAGCGCGTAGCTCGGCCCGTTCCCTAGTCAGGTGTGGGTGGAGGCTCGCGAGCTCGCCGTGGGAGTCGGCCAGGGTTTCTCCTGAGTTAGGACGTGCGTGGATGGCGCTTGGGTGTTGAACAACTGTTTCATGAGCACCTTTTTTCATTGATCCTTATAGGAATTTTAAACTTAGCTATTACATGAAGTCTTGATAAAGTCTGCGCTAGTTAGGTAAGTACGACCCGAACCGTTGGCGGGCTGGGGAGTCGTTCCGTCCTGCTGTAAACTGCATCAGGATGGGCGGACAACTGTCTGCAGGGCGGCCCTCCTTCTCTTCCGTTGCTCGTTACGTCCCTCTGCGCGTCTCCTATGCTGAAGGGTTACAAGGTCTCCTCGGCTGCTTGGATTCACCAGGGAAGCTGTCTTGATGTTGTCCTCCATCAGATCGCTCTTGCAGGGGGTTCTCGAGAGGGGGTTGAAGGGAAACCCTGGGAGAGGAGGAGCACAAGGTGGAGGTGGCGTGCTGCCTCGTCTTTCGCCTTCTTGCCCATGACGGGTTGTAAGGTCTCTTTGGGGAGTCCTTACATCGAAGGAAAACCCCAGACGACGTGGGGGACGAGGTGGGGGACGAGGCGGAGGTGGCGGTGGGGGTCGGGGTGGAGCGGATGCTGGTTGGGGGGGAGCGAGCTACTGCAAGTCCTCCGATTCGACTGTTTCATCTGGTCCAGAGCAGACGGAGGAGTGGAAGGTGGGGCTCCCCTTGTATAAGAGGAATAGCCCATCAGCAATCCGTATGTAAGAGGAATAGCCTATCGGCGTGGCGGGCCGTTGGGAGGCGGGCCCGCGGTGGCTGGTATGCCCCAGCGAAGGCTGGAGTGCCCAATGGGGTGAGCTGGCAGGGATGCCCCGCCCTTCTGGTTCTTGGCCTGGAGCGCCGGCGGTCGTCGGGCATCGGAAGAGGGTAATGGTCCACCATTGGAGCTCCAGTTCCTGTGCCTTGAGTTGTCCAAGGGAACTTGAAGACCAGTAGGTGGGCCGTTCCCCGGGTAAGAGGAGTAGTCCATCGACGGCCGCCGTGTGGAAGCGATCGCCCGTCGGTGAGGGATCCATTGATGGCCGGGCACCTCCCTTTTGTTTGAGCGGGATGTCTTGAAGCTTTTCATACTTGGTGGAGGGGATTGAGATCGGTCCTCATATTTTCTTTTTCTTTTTCTCCTTCAGAAGGGTGGGGGGTATTTATAGGGGGATTTTGTTGATGGTTTCTTCGGAGTTAATGCGATGAGCTGGCATCATCAATGTGCTCCTCAGAATCACGTCCTTTGGGAACCTCCTCTGCTAGGTGATGCTGGACGCGATTCGTCAGCCCTTGCCTCTCGGGGGGTGTGTCGTCATTAATGGCGTGTTTCCCGAGCGTCCTTTTGTTTCGACGAGTCACATTGGTGGCCTGCTTTATCGGGACTCGGCGTTGTCCAATGGCTCTTGGCCCACGTGTGGCCTACCTCGGCCCACGTGTTGTTGTCCTTTTCCTGAGGTCCGAGCGTTTGAGGATCATGGGTCTGCTTGGGAGGATGGTGATCGAGTGGATATCTCGGTCTGCACTTCTCCTCGGCCCCAGAGTTCTTGAGGGGGGAGCAAGCGCATGGCTCGGCCCGTGCCCTTCTCTGGTTTCGGTAGCGAGGGTTGGCCCTACCCCAGAGTTCTTGAGGGGGGAGCGAGTGCGTAGCTCGGCCCGTGCCCTTCTCTGGCTTGGGTGGGGAGGGTTGGCCCTGTCCCAGAGTTCTTGAGGGGGAACCGAGCGCGTAGCTTGGCCCGTGCCCTTCTCTGGTTTGGTTGGCGAGGGTTGGACCTGCCCCCGAGTTCTTGAGGGGGAAGCGAGTGCGTAGCTCGGCCCGTGCCTTTCTCTGGTTTGGGTGGTGAGGGTTGGCCCTGCCCCAGAGTTCTTGAGCTGGAAGCGAGCGCGTAGCTCGGCCCGTGCCCTTCTCTGGTTTGGGTGGCGAGGGTTGGCCCTGCCCCAGAGTTCTTGAGGGGGAAGGGAGCGCGTAGCTCGGCCCGTGTGCTTCTTTGGTTTGGGTGGTGAGGGTTGGCCCTGCCCCAGAGTTCTTGAGGGGGGAGCGAGCGCGTAGCTCGGCATATGCGCTTCTCTGGTTTGGGTGGCGAGGGTTGGCCCTGCCCCAGAGTTCTTGAGGGGGGAGCGAGAGTGTAGCTCGGCCCGTGCCCTTCTCTGGTTTGGGTGGCGAGGGTTGGCCCTGCCCCAGAGTTCTTGAGGGGGGAGCGAGAGCGTAGCTCGGTCCGTGTCCTTCTCTGGCTTGGGTGGGGAGGGTTGGCCCTTCCCCAGAGTTTTTGAGGGGAGAGCGAGTACGAAGCTCGGCCCATGCCCTTCTCTGGTTTGGGTGGCGAGGGTTGGCCCTGCCCCAAAGTTCTTGAGGGGGGAGCGAGCACGTAGCTCGGCCCGTGCCCTTCTTTGGTTTAGGTGGCGAGGGTTGGCCATGCCCCAGAGTTCTTGAGGGGGGAGCAAGCGCGTAGCTCGGCTCGTGCCCTTCTCTGGTTTGGGTGGCGAGGGTTGGCCCTGCCCCAGAGTTCTTGAGGGGGGAGCGAGCGCGTAGCTCGGCTCGTGCCCTTCTCTGGTTTGGGTGGCGAGAGTTGGCCCTGCCCTAGAGTTCTTGAGGGGGGAGCGAGCGCATAGCTCGGCCCGTGCCCTTCTCTGGTTTGGGTGGCGAGGGTTGGCCCTGCCCCAGAGTTCTTGAGGGGGGAGCGAGCGTGTAGCTCGGCCCGTGCCCTTCTCTGGTTTGGGTGGCGAGGGTTGGCCCTGCCCCAGAGTTCTTGAGGGGGGAGCGAGCACGTAGCTCGGCCCGTGCCCTTCTCTGGTTTGGGTGGCGAGGGTTGGCCCTGCCCCAGAGTTCTTGAGGGGGGGAGCGAGCGCGTAGCTCGGCCCGTGCCCTTCTCTGGTTTGGATGGCGAGGGTTGGCCCTGCCCCAGAGTTCTTGAGGGGGGCGAGCGTGTAGCTCGGCCCGTGCCCTTCTCTGGTTTGGGTGGCGAGGGTTGGCCCTGCCCCAGAGTCTTGTGTGTTCAAACTGAAATACTCAAGTGGAGACAGCAAGGTCTGGAAATGTGCGGAAAAGAAAATATCTTATTAAAAAGACTCACAATCACTGATAGTACTTTAGTAAGTGCTCCGCGTTCCAAGGGTGAGCCATTTCGCTTCCGTCTAGGGTCGCCAGGATGTACGTGGCTGGCCCGACGACATCGATGATCTCGTAGGGTCCCTCCCATTTTGCGGCCAACTTTCCTTGGCTAGTGGTCTCGGGTTTGAAGGTGGCGTCTTTGAGGACCAAGTCGCCGACTCTGAAGGTCCGCTTCTTCACCCTGGAGTTGTAGTTCTGGGCCATCCTCTGGCTGTGCCGGACGAGGTTCGTCAGGGCTCGATCCCTCACTTCGTCCACGAGTTCGAGACTGAGGCCGAGGCCCTCCCCATTGATATCTTCATCGAAGAACTTCAGCCAAAGTGTCTCCTCTCCGATCTCCACGGGTACGACCGCTTCCGACCCGTACGCTAGCTTGAATGGGCTCTCTCCGGTCGAAGCCTTGTGGGTGGTACAGTAGGACCAGAAATGCCCGGTAGCTCGTCTACCCACGTCCCGAGAGCTGCATCGACCTTCTTCTTCAGGGGGCCCAAGATGCATTTGTTTGCGGCCTCCGCCATCCCATTGCATTGCGGGTGGGCAACAGATGCAAAATGAAGCTTGATTCCCCAGCCCGAACAGAATTCGCGGAAGCCTTCGCAGTCGAACTATCTCCCATTGTCCGTTACCATAGAGAGGGGTATCCCGAAGCGACATATCATGGACTGCCAAATGAAGCCCTTCATATCCGTCCATGTGATGCGTGCCAACGGCTCAGCTTCGGCCCACTTTGTGAAGTAGTCCACGGCAACGACCATGTACTTCCTTCCCCCGGAAGCCTTCGGGAAAGGTCCGAGGATGTCAAGTCTCCATTTGGCGAATGGGACCGGGCTTATAATAGGCACCAAGTTGGCTGGAGGCGTCGCCGTATGTCGGCCAAATTTCTGGCACGCCTCGCACTTCTTGACATACCGAGCTGTGTCTTGGATCATAGTCGGCCAGTAGTACCCCTGGCGCACTATCTTGTGGGCGATAGTGCAGCCGCCGTGGTGGTTCCCACAGAAGCCTTTGTGCACTTCGCGGATAACTTGCTTCGCCTGCTCCGGCCCCAAGCATTTCAAAAACGGCAGGACGTCGAAGCTGGTGCGGCGCTGGAGGTACAATATTCCGTCGAGGAGTACGAATGATAAGGACCGCCTCTCCACCTTCTTGGCCTGTAGCTGCTCCTCTGGCAGGATTTCCGTCTCTAAGTACTTCATTATCGGGGTCATCCATGTCGTCGTCAGGCCGACACACATTAGTTCTTCGTCCTTAATGGTGGGTGCTTGCAGACTCTCAACGTAGATGGCCTTTCCGATTTCGGCCGTGGAGGAAGATGCCAGTTTGGACAGGGCGTCTGCTCGGAGGTTGTTGGAGCGTGGTAAGTGTTGGACCTCCGTCGTTTCGAACTTCTTGAGCTCGGCTTATATGCGCTTGAGGTAGCGCTTCATTGTCTCTTCCCGAGCCTCGAAGCTCCCTTGGATCTGCTGGACGACGAGTCATGAATCACTAAGCAGCAGCACGTTCTTCACCCCCACCACCCTATAAAGCTTCAGTCCATTGACCGTGGCCTCATACTCTGCGACATTGTTAGTGGCTGGGAAGTTGAAGCGCAGGGCGTACTCCAACAGGCATCTGTCGGGGGTTTGGATGACGATACCTGCCCCCGTCCCAGATCCTGTTGCCGAGCCATCGACGTGAACACTCCATAGTTTGCCCGCGTCTCCTTGCGCGAGCTCGAGGGGTTCATCCGCCTCTATTTCCTGCGGGGGTGGGGCCGCTGGTGGTATGCCCGACGGGTTCTCCGGGGGGTCTTCGACAGTACATTCCACCAAGAAGTCCGCCATCGCCTTGCCCTTGATCGCCGTCCGAGCCTTGTATGTTATGTCGAACTCACTGAGCTCGACACTCTAGTTGAGCATCCTGCCTGATTGTTCCAACCTCTTCAGGTTCTTTTCGAGGGGAAGGTCGGTGTGGACGGCGATGGGATGGGCCTGGAAGTATGGCCGGAGCTTCCTCGCCGTTGTGATCAAACAGTAGGTGGCCTTCTCGATGGGGCTGTAGTGAGTCTCCGCCTCTCTGAGAATCTGGCTTGCATAGTATACTGGCCGTTGAACTCCATTCTCCTCTTTGATCAAGACGGAGCTGACGACTTCTTCATTGCTCGCCAGGTACAACCCCAGCTATTTCCCCTCTTCTGGCTTTGCTAGTAGAGGATGGCTTTGCAGGTAAGCCCTCAGTTCTACAAACGCTCAGATGCAGTCATCGTCCCACGGGATCACCTTTCTATTGGCCTTGGGCTCGCTGAGGGCCGTGCGCAGAACTCTGAAGAATGGGAGCGACCTCTCTGCCGACTTCGACAAGAATCTCCCCAACGCTACGATCCGGCCGTTCAGTCGCTGCAAATCATAGATGGTGCATGGCTCTGCCATGTTAACAAGAGCCGGCACCTTGTCAGGGTTCGCCTCGATCCCCCGCTTCGTTATCATGAAGCCAAGGAATTTCCCCGACTGCACGCCGAAGACGCATTTCGCCGGGTTCAGCCTCAAGCCAAACTGGCGCACCTTCTGGAATGTTTTCCGCAAGTCGGCGAGGTGGTCCGGGGGTTTCTTGCTCTTCATCAGCATGTCTTCGATGTAGACCTCCAGGTTTCGCCCGACCTGTGAGCTGAATATCCTGTCCACCATCCGCTGGTATGTTGCCCCGGCGTTCTTCAGTCCGAAGGGCATCTTTGTGTAACAGAAGGTACCGCTATCGGTGATGAAGGACGTTTTCTCCTCGTCCTCCTTTGCCATCGGGATCTGGTTATAGCCCAAGAAGGCGTCCATGAAGCTCAACAACTTATACCCGGACGCCTGGTTGACTAAGTGGTCGATCCTCGGGAGGGGGAAGCTGTCCTTCGGAGACACCTTGTTGAGATCTGTGAAGTAGACGCACATGCGCCACTTCCCATTGGCCTTTTTTACCAGGACGACCTTAGCAAGCCAGTCCAGATAGTCCACCGGCCTGATAAAGTTGGCCTGGAGAAGCCGCTCCACTTCTTCTTTGGCTGCCTTCTTCTTCTCTCCTCCGGTGCTCCTCGTCTTCTGTCGGACCGGTCGAGATCCCGGGTCCGCATTCAACTTGTGGGAGATTACCGCTGGGTCGATCCTGGGCATGTCCGTGGGCGACTAGGCGAATATGTCCACGTTTTCTCGAAGGAAGCCGATGAGGGCCGCCCTCAGAGAAACCGGGAGCTTCGTACCGATGGAGACAGTCTTGCCCTCTTCTACGGTTACGGGGACCACCTCGACTTCCTCCGCGGGGATTAGCCACTGGTCACAAAAGTCCTCCCTTTCTTCAAGGAGGTCAACCGATAAGGCCGCTCCGGGCCCTTGTGTTTGGTCGACCCCACGTAGCAGCTTCGGGATAATTTCTGGTTCCCCCGCACTATCCCCACCCATTGCAGAGTTTGGAACTTCACCATCTGGTGGAACACGCTGGGGAGCGCTTCAATGGCCATCATGTATGGCCGCCCAATGATCCCGTTGTACGCCGACGCAATGTCGACGACAACGAATTGTGTCATGCGAGTGACGACCCTCGGTTCCTCTCCAAGTGACACCGGCAGGATGATCACTCCCACAATGGGGACCGAGTGACGAGTGAAACCGATGATGGGCCCTGTGTAGGGCCTCAGGTCTGCCTGCTTCAACCCCCATCTTCTCATCTTTCGACATAAACATGATGTCGCAAGAGCTCCCAGTGTTGATCAGGAGGCAGCTGATGACGACCGTCCCTATCTGAGCCTCGATGACGATGGCGTTGTCATGCAGTAGCTCAATTCCCTCCAGATCTTCGTCGGTAAAGGTGATGGGAGGTCGGGCTACCCTTCTCCCCTTCGCATCACCGTCGAGACCCGCTTCCATCACCTGCCGCGCGTACGCCTTCCTGCTTGACGACGACACCCCTCCTGAGAACGACCCGCCACATATTACATCTATGCGCATGACCGGCTTCCACAGGCGAGGTTCCTCCCGCCTGTTGTCCGGTGGCAGATCCGGCCCCCGTGCTCCTCGCGGGGCCCTCTCCTCCTGGATTGGCCTTCTGCCCTCCATGGAGCCTCTCAGGTGACCCGCCTGGATCAATCGCTCGATCTCCCTCTTGAGGGTGTAGCAATTGTCGGTATCATGACCGTGGTCCCGATGGCACCGATAATACTTTCGGAGATCCCGCTTAGCCGGGTCAGACTTCATTTCTCTGGGGGGGTCTGGCAGCAGTCCGGCCCTTGCCGCCGCGGCCGACACCTCTATCATGGGGGCGTTGAGCTGTGTGTACTGGGCCCGCAGGGGCCCTTCAAGCCTTGGGATCGCTCGGGTGGGCTCTCGGGCCGGAGAGAACTCCCGCACTGGGCCCGGACGGTCTTGCGGGCGACGCCCAGCGGGGTCGTGCCTTGGTTGAACCGGCTGGTCGCGGCCTCGGGGCCCATCTTCTTGCTTCGGCCTGGGATAGGACCGAGGATCCCCCTGGGACGATCTTGTCGGGGTGACCGGTTCCTTTGCGCCGAGAGTCTCCTCTGTCAGCGCATACCTCTCCGCCTACGCGACCAACGCGTCGTAGTCAGCCGGCGGGCCTCGGAGCAAGGATTTCTGGAGGCTCCGATTCCGTAGTCCCGTCTTGAAAGCTAGCATGAGCACTTCATCGCCGCAGGCCACCACCGCCCGCCTCTCATCCTGGAAGCGGCACAGGTATTTCCCAGTCGCCTCCCCTTCCCCTTGGATGATCGTGCTGAGGTAGTCCAAGGGCTTCTTCTTTATGCAACCGGCCCGGAACTCTTGGCAGACTTTGTGGGATAGTTTGTCGAAGCTCCCAATGGATCTTGCTGGCAAGCCATAGTACCATTCCAGCGCTGTGTCCTTCAGGCTCTGCGAGAAGAGCTGGCATCGGAACGCGTCATCCACATCTTGTGCATCCATCGCCCCCCGGTACTGTTGTACGTGGGAGAGGGGGTCGCCTCTCCCACCGTAAGTGGTCAGATGGGGGACTTTGAACCTTGCGGGTCTTGGGGCCGACGTGATCCACCGTGCCAATGGCGAGGCCACCTCAGGGTAGGCGGGGCATTCCGGCGCATGTCTCCTCCGCCACTCTGGGGTTTGGTTCCTGTCCTGCCTCGGCTGCCGTCGGTCATCATACCCCAGGGAATAACGACGCGGTCGTCGAGGAGGGCTCCCTCCGTGGGCTGGGGATTCGACGGGCGGTGGGCTGCGGTCATCCTAGTATCGCCGGCCCATTGTCGTCGCCTCTGGGGCCTCCTTCCGCTCATGATTCTCCCTTAGTAGCCTTTTGCGCTCTGCGATGAAGAAGCAGAGCTGTTGACGAACAGCCTCCTCACCTAGACGATCTGGGGAAAGACGCCGATGGGGCGGACTTCGCCCCCGAGGTGGGGTCCCGGCGATCGGTGGGCTGCGTTCGTTCATGTGTCGCCCGCCCGTCATCGACACCTCCGAGATCTCATGTTCACCTCATTCTCCCTTCGGAGCCTTTTGTGCTCCGCGGTAATGAAGCGGAGCTGGCGTCGGGCCGTCGCTTTGTCGAGGAGGGCTTGCTGGGCGGCCTCGGCCGCCTCATCTAGATGCCTCTGAGCGGCCGCCACTTCCTCTTGGTGCCTTCGTAACCAGGCAATCTCCATTTCTTCCTCCAAGAGCTTCTGTTGGGCCGCAATCTCCTCGGCGAGCCCTTTGTCTCCGATTTCTTCGACGAACTGAGGGTGGAGATTCCACCTTACGTTCGGGGGCTCATAGGGGCCCGGGGGTACCTCGGCTCTGGCTGTTACAAAACCCGCCATCATCTTGGCAAAGGCCTCAAAGCTCTGCTGTACCGCGCGGGCCGAGGCCTGGACCGTTTCGGCCTCCACCTCCGGGGGTGGATTAGTCGCAGGAGTCACGGTATGGGAGTGGGATTCTTGATCCATGGGATCCTTTCCGTGTCAAGGTTTCGGTTGACTGGTATGGGATTTGACATGGGTGTGACCCTTCTTTCCCACAGATGGCGCCAATTGTTGCGGGGTAGAACTCGCGTACAATGAATTCATATTATGGGGGAACCAAGGGCACAATGGTTATGCTAATGACCGGATTAGGATAGGCTATTTGACAGGTGGTTAGTGGGGTGATGAGGCTAAACCTATGGCGGGAGCTGACCACGGCGTCGAATCTGGGAGTATGCAATGAAGGGGCCGAACTACCTGGGTTGATGAAGAGCATGACCGGTGACTACGAGTTGACCTGCGCAAGGAGCAACTCGTCAGAAAGGCCGGGTTGGGGTCCAACCCTCAGCCTCTCCGATGCCTAAGTCAGTTACAAGATTTAAAGCGGGGGCTAGGCACGTAGGTCGGACTGAGGGTGAGTCGACTGTACGTGACGAGCTATGAGTGGAAGAACAAAGATATGTACGACCTTTGCTCTTGTGTGTGAGTAATGAGTTTGAGAGTAAATTTACCAACCCTTTCACCGTAAGAATTGAAGGGGTATTTATACCTGTCAGAAGGCAGTTAGGTGGGGCTGATCTGGCATGCTGACTCGACGTGCTGAGCTGGCCCTGCTGTCAGCGGAAGCTTCAGACGAGGATGTCAGGAATAGGAGTGTCGGACACGCTTTTGTCAGACGGCGTAACAGCCAAGGCGCTTTTGTCAGGGTGTCAGGGCCGAAAGCATTAAGTGTCAGGGGGCGCAGCGGCCAGGGGGTGCTTTGCCTGATGGTCGGGCGGCGTTAGTGTCAGTAGTGTCCTTTGTGCTAGGTTGTTTGTCGCGTGCAATGTGCCAAAGAGTCGTCGGTGCGCGTCCGAGGCACGGCTCTATCGATGGGGTCGCCAGGTCACCTCAGTTGGAGGGCATGTCGTTCGACAACGCGCTCTGCGCATTGTTCCCGGCGAGGAGGTGGAGGGGCGGGTGGCGATCGGGACCCTGGAGGAGTGCGGCTCCGCCATCGCCCATAGTGGGGTGCGCCCTTCTCCCGACCGTGTCGGGCTCCGGGGTAACCTGGCGCTCCGCCGTGGATGAGTTAAGTGCACGGTCTCTGAAGTCGCGGGATTGGCGCCCTAGCGCTGGGCCCACCGGCCTTCGGGTCGGAAGAATGACGTAGGTGGGGTGTTTGGTGACCGGGGATAGAAAGTCGGGCTATCACGATCTTTAGGTCATAACAATGTTCATTTGGATTTAATTGATTTGGTTAAAAAGACTTTCTGGATTGAATTGAAATTGTTGTGTTCAATCTTTTTTTGGAATTTTTTTCGGGGGTTTAATCGCGAGAGGCACATGCAGAGGAGGAGTTGGATGATGATGGGGCCATGCGGTGGCCGTGAAAATGTCATGTATTTAGAAATTTTTATAAAGTTTGTAGTGTGGTTAGCAATTTAATATGTTTAGGAAAAATTGTAATGTGAATAGCAGCACTCCCAAAATGGAACACACTTGAAAGTGAATTGATACAATTAGAAAAAAATGGGGCTTAATTGGAAATACAATGATTATTTGGGTTTGTATGGTGAAAATCAATCAAGTAGTTTGGTAACATAACTTCAGAAATTATGGGTTTCTACAAGATAAAATAAAACGTAAGTTTAATTCATACAAGTCCCTATTTCACGTAGTTTGAAATAAAAATCAAATTTACTGGGATTTTTTCAAATCTTAGTTTTATAAGGAAATTCTATACCCAAATTATTTTGTTGGGATCTCGTCGATGGCAAGTAGACACTCGAGTGGTGTGATTAGTTTATAAAAACTAGTAAATCTACCTAAGATTACAATTGGAGCTACCAATTAAATCTTAATCAACAATAATTATCACTTGCAATAAAATATGCAACAGAAATAACAAGCAAGAGATTAACAACTCAGAAATGTAGACCAAGCGTAAACACAAGATGTACACTAGTTTAGATTATCATGTATCATACTCCAGCATCCAAGCCCCACTTCGCTAGTTTCACTATTATTACAAATAGTACAACTCCTCCTCCCAAGAGGTTTTCTTACAACCAATCTCTTCCCAAGAGAAAATAACATGCAACTCACCACCTCACAACTGAGAATTTCCACTTACAATGAAAGTTGACACTCTTTTACAAATAGCATTGCATGAAGATCTTGTAGATGTGTAGTGGCTATAGTTTTGATATCCATTAGTGTTGAAAATGATAGCTTTGAGATCAAGAAAACTTGGCCAAGAAAGAACTGAAAATCTTTTAAAACATAGGCCAAAGGAAGATGGGGTTTCAATAAGTTTTTTGAGCATAACAGCTTGTATTGCTCTTTAGAAATGATCATAAAAACTTAGCTACGAAATCTGAAATTCCCTCAATATATAGAGGAACATTTGGGTCCAGAATGTTGACCAGAATTTCCCTCCAATAATCAAAAGATAACAGTTAGAAATATAACCGGTGTAGGCTGCAGCAGGGCAAGAGTCGACTCCCGTAAAATTGGTAGTCAACTCATGTCTTAGTAGTCAACTACATGCAAAGAAGGAGTTGACTATCTGTCGAACAGAAAGTTCCAGATAGCAACCAAGACCCAATAGTCGACTCCAACACAATTGGTAGTCGACTACTTTTCTGATACGCAGTTGTGTATCAGAAAACTAACGGATGCACTATACAAGTCAATATAAATCATTTTTGAAATAATTTTAATTTATTCCTAAGTGTGTGTGAGAGCTTCAACTAAGGCTTTAACATGCTAAGACAAGGATAACTAAAATTACATCAAAATGAAACTTTTATATTGAAGTCCATGATGCATTCTTGAAACTTCAAGCTCCTTGTATAGCTCTATTTGATTCTTAGCCTTGTTGAACTTGCTAATCCTTTTAGTGCTTCTTAGATTTGCCTTAAGCTCTTTTACTTGCACTCATAGATGTTGGATAATATATTTGCTCATCATCAAAACTACATGGGGTGAGACTCAATATCTCAACTTTCTCTCCCTTTTTGATAATGACAAACATGCATGCATAATAATGAAAGATACTTACCCATGTCGCAGCACATCGTATTAGCAATCTACTCTGGATACCAAGTGTTGCATACAACTATATAATTTTGCATGGGCATCCAACAACTCTTCCCCTTTTGTTATCATTAAAAAGGTTAAGAAACGAATGCTCTCCCCTTTTTTGAAAATCAAATATTCTTTTAAAACATTCTCCCCATATGCAAATATCTATCCCCAAAGCATATGAAAATGACATGAGCCAAAAGAAAGTGTTTGTGACTCAAACCAAATAGAGTGTTCTAACATGAGAGAGTACATGATACCAAAAGATAAACCATATATTGAAACATACTACATGTTGAAAAACAAAAGACGCTTACAAACATGTTGTCAAAAGTTGTTAGGCTCCCACTGTTGGGAGATGGGTATCTCCTTGAGGCAATTTATCTCTGTGTATGTGTATAAACGTCTTGTTCAATGTTTGGTAAGAATTTACCTAATTAATAATAATGTAGTCGATATTAGAACTTAAGTAAAGTCCTGAGACTTAATGCGAGGTCAAACAAGTATCGAGATGAGGATCTCGATCATGGAGAATTGTTTGACCAACACTAGCATAAGTCTAAAATTGTTCGTGGTCATAGATGTTTGAGAAAAGGATATCAATACATTGGATAGACCATTGTGTCTTTGTCTTCAATATGGAGTGGTGCCGATGATCTCATGGTCGTTCGACTTGGCGAAGTCAGAGACGAGACACATGTGCTCATTGGAGAATGAGTTCACTGAATGACCCAACGAGAGTTATCACATGGTTAACATAACTTATCTGTCAGTATAACTCTTAGTGATGATAGGCAAGTCGGTCCATAGACTTGAGATCAATGTACGAACCTGTACGTGAACGGTGTCACTTAGATTTCTTACCTAGCTTCGATGCAAGGCCTGTCGAAAGGTATTTGGTTGGGTGACACTTGAAGTGTGCAAGGAGAGTAATGACCAAGAGAGAATTCGTCTCTCCCATTATGGGGAGTTAGTGCCACACGTGTTGGTTTGGTTTTTAGTGAAAAACTTTGGCAAAAGTAAGTTGTAAGAAGTCCAACATTATTTAACTAAAGACCGATGGAGACTAACCAAGTTTAAGCTATTAGGGTTGACTGTTTGACCGTACCCTAGACTTGACTAGGCGACATAGTTTTGATGAAGGGACTAAAACTGCGACATTCATCACGGATACAGTCAGGGTGGTCTCGACAATACTCATTCGATGAGTTAATCACATAATTATGATACCGAAACAGGGACGACACCTGCTGCTCGTGGTCACTACCATCTGGGGTTTCGAGCCACACCTGTAGTAGGGTCAGGCTATAGGGTCCCACACATAGTTAGACCTTCGTCAAGTAATAGGAAGTCGTAGGGGAGATTATACATCGGATGTATGGGTATTAATTAAATCACAAAGCGTTTGCGATATAAATCTAAAATATTAAAGATGTGGATTATTGCATGAGATGCAAAGGATTTAATATACGTCGTAAAGGATTAACGAGTATATTAAATGCATAGAACAAAGCTCAATTAAATGTCTAGGAATGTCCTAGATGATTTTTGGTTTTTTTGTTCAAGCCCAATAGGGCTTTAGGATGAAAAAACCAAAAGAAAAAAAGGAATGACCTCAATATTGGGCCCAGCCACAGCCTGGGCTTGCCCACGTTGCTACCTGGGCAAGCCCAGGCCGGGCGCCTGGGCCCAAGCCTAGTCATTGGCGGCCTGGGCTTGGGCCCAGGCGGGGCCCAATTCAAAGCGGGCAAGGCTCGCCCGCTTCATCCAGGTGGGGCCTTACCGCGTGCTGTGCACGCAGGCGCGTGCACAGCACGTTCCCGGCCCGCTTATATGGGGCCCGCCTGCTATAGCAGGCAGGTGCGGCTAGTCTGTCGCTGTTAGCTGGTGGGCCTCAGGTGGGGCCCACCTAGGTTTGAGAAACCCTATGGACTTTTGACGGCTACAATTTTAAGCGAAAAATAGTTTTTTCCTAAACTTTGGAGCAACAATTGAGGGGTCAAACTAAGTCGGAATTGAGCACCGTTTGTTTCTATGCGATCACCGTTCAGTGCTCTTCGATTTGATATATTGATATCACTTGCGAAGCTCTGGTGAGGAAGAAAAAATTCGCTAAAGATTGGACTTTGTGAAAGGCAAACTTTAATTAATTTTCTCCTCCAAAATATTTTGTTCCACATCGGTAAATAAGAAAGGGGGTAGGTCAGCCACCTATATAAATAGGGGCCAACCCACTTCCTTGAAACTGGCTCCAAGCTCCAGATCTGAGTAGCTCCATTAAACGTGAGCAAGCTCGGATCTAAGCTTAAGAAAATATTCCCTCTTTCTCCGTAATTCTTCATTGCTCCTGATCGGGCTCTAGCAAAGCTACGAAGGAGTTCAGATCAGATCCGAAGTCTTGACAGAGGATCCACTCAAGGTAAAACTTTCTTTGGCATGTGGTTGGCTCGGAGACAAGGGTAGTGCTCGCCTTGGGATGCGGTTCGGTTCGTGACGTGGTTCCGCTCGGGACGCGGTTTCGCTCGGGACACGGTTCGGCTTAGGAGAAGCGGCACATGTCATCGCTTTGGACATAAAGAAATGTTGCTAAAAACGACGCTCCGTATTCTGCAGAAATGAAGTGAAAGGGATGTAGTTTTATTTACATGCGTTTATAAATGTTGTTAGATAGATCTATCTTTAGGGGTTGGTCAGACCCAACCCCGGGATTGTTGAGATTCTGGCTAGGCTTTATTCTTTAGGGCTGTTGACTTAAAACAGTTTTAAGATCTATTTTATGCTGCTTAATTTGATTTCGTCATCCATCCGACTTAGGCAGGGGGTTGATTTTATAGCCCTAAGGACCCAGAAAATCCTACAGTAGTCTCGGAGCCAGGTCTACTTGATCGATGTTTTTGCAATTATAAAGTGTATATGATGCATCATATGTCTCCATGAGACGGAGGTTTTTTTATTAAGCTATTAATATTGTCGTTCCCTGTGATGGTTTTATTTACGAAAAATTGTTTTATTTTTGAAAATTAGATCTAATTTTAAAAAATCATGTGATTATTTTAAAACTTTAGATGTTGATAATTATATGAAAAGTATTAATGTAACTTAAATTTATGAGATAAATCTATTAAGTTGCATGCTATTTTTTATGAGATAAAATTTTAGTTGATGTTCTTTTAATGGTTATTTTATTCTTGCTTATTATGTGATAATACAAGAAAAACTTTTAGGATAGCCATTAAAATCTTTCAGAAAATTATAAGATAATTTTTATGGACATGCTATGATTTAAAAATTGTTGCAACAAATTAAACGCCTAATACTTGATTAGGGTAGCCATCTCCCATAATTATTATTTTAATTGTTCTAATAATAATTTTTAAAAAGGCTATGATTTAAATTGTTGCACTTGAATTTTAAATCCCTAATACGTGATTAGGATAGCACCCTAAAAATCCTTATAATTGATAAGGACTTTAATTAAAGTTATTAACCAATCCTAATAATTTCGAATTTTAGGATTCAACTCGTTGATATGATTAACTAGTTTTAATGAAGCCATCCAAATCGATATTACACATATAAATAATTCGTACCTTAAAGGATCATGATCCTGTCTAGCGTTTTTTGACTAGTGTTGTGGATAACACAAGCTCGACTGGGGATAGTGATCCTGGCCTAGCCAAATCCATGGCCATGTCCCGCTGGACCACAAGTATGTGAATTATGATTATGTGAAACTATCGATTACTTCAAGTCAATTACGTTTAAAATCTTCTTCAAGATTAGCCGTAGCCCTCCTTGCTTTTGGATTTTTGGAAACCAGGAATTCATGTTAAGGTTGTTGAGTCAACTCAAGCTATAACATGGCTATCTTTTGGGTACCAATTCCATTAAACATGTGATGTAGTTCGACTTCACCCAAACCGTCGCGTCGTGAACATAACCGAGTACCGGTGTAAGTTAGGATTATAGAAGAAAGCATGGGTCTGACCAGACTAGTCGTTATGATTTGTTAAGCCAACTCAAGGTCATAAGTGACTAGGGGTAAAAATCGATAAGGGAATCACATACGATGTGATTGATGAAGAGTCATCTACCGATCGTAGAGTTAAGCAACTTGTTGAGTCAACTCAAGGTTGTGAGACTCAGGATGGTTGAGTCTCTTTTCCACTAAATATTATTGTTCGTTCATCTATATGGCTTAAGATGATCGCGAAAATAGTGAGAGGGTATAGTTGAATAAAATCCAATTTAACTATATTTAAAAATCTTGAACATATGCTAAACTAGGATAGTTCTATGTTATACCGGATGGAATCCAAGTCATAATATCCTAAAGGGCTATGTTAACTGGTCAAGATGATTGTTTAAGGAATATCAACTCAAGATCAAGTTTGATAGTCTAAACCAAGTTCTCACTGACCTTAAAGTGTCCTTCCTAGCACATGCTTAAGAACAATGATTTTCTTGAGCTCTGGGTCTAACAAAATAAAAGCACGGTACCTATCACTCGCCTCTATGATGGGCAGCTTGAACATACTGATGTTCAAAGCAAGTTTCTACATACAATTTGTTGAGTCAACTCAAGGTTGTATGGAAAACAGCTTCGATCCGTAAAGTTCTAAACTTCGATCAAACTGTTTGACTCGAAAATGAGTGCATGAGCAGTGCAAGACCATGTATCCAAATCAGATCTTAAGTCAAGCAACTTATTGAGTCAACTCAAGGTTGTAAAGCTCAAGTGTTTGGATACCTGAGGTGCTTGTACAACTAATATTTTTGTTGGGAAAAGTATTGTCTAAATGTGATTTAGAACGGTGAAGGAGTTGAGGAAAGTCGGCTGAGAAAGAAAGTTTTGACTATCATTAGAAAAGGCAATAGTAGGAGGAACTAAAAATTGACATATTTGACGTCACGATTTCAGGACAATTGTTAAACAAAAGGAGAACACATTTGGTGAATGTCGTCACTTTGCTTCTGAAGCAATGTTTTGGTGCGAATCATTTGTATAAAGATATTGTATTATGTGTTAATACATGAATATGCAAGTTATAGAAAACTTATCTGTGACAATGTAGAATAGACCGTACCGAAGAGAACAGACTAGACAAGTCACATAAAGAGAGGGCTTTCGACCTCTCGTATTATGAGTCGAAAGACACTTGTGAGTCTTATTTCAAAGGTATAATGACCAAAACTCCTTCTGTAAGATAGTGGGAGAATGAGTTGGAGAACTCGTGGTCTTGTACATATGGATGTATCCCGACCTAAGTCTAAATTAGCCTCAATATACTATACTTATTTTATTACGACATATGCTCTTGATGAAACACAAGCCTGATAAAATAGAGAACACAATGATAGAAGAATATGAGCTACTTCGATTAGATTGAAGAGAAGAATTCTTAGCTATGTAATTCTTGCATAATTAAAAGAAAATGAGATTTTCTCTCAGGTCAAGTCTCTTAACACATTGGTGTGTTGGAGAGCATGAATTGCATTCTGTTAAACATGATGCGATACATGGCAAGTGACTCTGAGTTACAATCCTCCTTCTGGGTTAAGCCCTAGATAATAATGCATAGGTTCTTGATAAGGTTCTCTGAGGACCTTACCAATATGATATTCCTCAAATTAATCGTTAAGAAGTTACAGGATTACTCGAGCCCCGTGAGACGAAAGAGTAGAGTTAGACATCATAGTCCATGATGGCCTAGACAACTTCCAAAATGCCATTCGGTGTAGTGACTCTAATAAATGGCTTGATGCAATCCGAAAAAGGTCCTGGCATGTAAATAAGATATGGACCTTTGTTGACGTTCCCAAGGGAAATGTTTCCCTTAGCTGCAAGTGAATCTTCAAGACAGAAGATTAGTGCAGATGGAAAAGAGTGAAGTACAAGTTATGCTGGTTGAGTATAGTTATCATCAGAACTCCTATAAATGGATTGTGATGAAACTTTCTCACCAACAGCTGTGTACAAATCTATTCGGGTCAGTGTCGATGTTAATGCTCATGATGACCATGAAAACTAGAGTATACATATATAGACCATTTTCTAAATATGATTTAGAAGAACAAAATTATATGAATCAGCCAAAGAGTTTTCAAGGTCAATGGGAGCGAATAAAAAGCATGCCAGGCATTAAGGAGCCGGAACATATGTTTTGACAAAGTGGTCAAAGAGTTTGGCACTTTATCAGAAATTATATGAACCGTGTAGATGACCAGTAAATTTTTTGGATTATTCTTGTAAAGTACGATAAGCTGGATGAGATCCAGGCAAGACAAACGTTATGGATTCTAAGAGACCAAGGAAATTATTTGGAAGAGATTCAAATATATGGTCTAACATGAACATAGAAAATCCTTAAGTCAATACTAAATACAGTTTAGCAGATTCACAGACGAAGGCTTTGCCACATAAAGTTTAGAGAGACTTATGTGTAAAAGCGGTATGAGATACCGGGATAAATAGGCCTGAGTGCAAGTGGAAGATGTTGGAATATGGGTATGCCCTCGAGGCAATTTATCTCTGTATATGTGTACAAACGTCTTGTTCAAAATAACATTAAGCTGTTTGGTAAGAATATACCTAAGTTAATAATAATGTAGTCGACATTAGAACTTAGGCGAAGTCTTGAGACTTAATGCGAGGGTAAACAAGTATCGAGATGAGAATCTCGATCATGGAGAATTGTTTGACCGTTAGTAGCATAAGTCTAAAATCGTTCGTGGTCATAGATGTTTCGAGAAAAGGATATCGATACATCAGATAGACCATTATGTCTTTGTCTTCACCATGGAGTGGAAACGATGATCTCATAGTCGTTCAACTTGGCGAAGTCGGAGATGAGACACAGGTGCTCATTAGAGAATGAGTCCACTAAACGACCCAATGAGAGTTATCACATGGTTAACATAACTTATCTGTCAGTGATAAATCTCAGTAATGATAGGCAAGTTGGTCCTTAGACTTGATGTCATTGTACGAACCTATACGTGAACGGTGTCACTTAGATTTCTGACCTAGCTTCGAGGCAATGCCTGTCGAAAGGTCTTTGGTTGGGTGACACTTAAAGTATACGAGGAGAGTAATGACCAAGAGAGAATTCATCTCTCCCGTTATGGAGAGTTAGTGTCACACGTGTTGGTTCGGTTTTTAGTGAAAAGCTTTTGCCAAAGTATGTTGGAAGAATTCCAACATTATTTGACTAACGACCAATGGAGACTAACCAAGTTCAAACTATTAGGCTTGACAGTTTGACCGTACCCTAGGCTTGACTAGGCGACATAATTTTGACGAAGTGACTAAAACTGTGGCATTCATCACAGATACAATAAGGGTGGTCCCGACAATACTCATGTCGATGAGTTAACCACACAATTAAAATACCGAAACATGGACGACACCTGCTGCTCGTGGTCACTGCCGTTTATGGTTTCGAGCCCCACCTGTAGTAGGGTCAGTCTGTAGGGTCTCACACGGAGTAAGACATTCGTCAAGTAATATGAAGTCTTAGGGGAGGTTATACATCGGATGTTTAGGTATTAATTAAATCGCAAAGTGTTTGCGATATAAGTCTAAAATATTAAAGATGTGGATTATTGCATAAGATGCAAAGGATTTAATATACATTGTAAAGGGTTTGCGAGTATATTAAAAGTATAGAACAAAGCTAAATTAACTGTCTAGGAATGTCCTAGATGATTTTTGGTTTTTTTGGTTCTAGCCCAATAGGTCTTTAGGATGACAAAAAGCCAAAAGAAAAATAAGGAAAGGCCCCAATATTGGGCCCAGCCGTAGCCTGGGCTTGCCTAAGCTACTGCCTGGGCAAGCCCAGGCGGGGCCAATTCAAAGCGTGCAAGGCCCACCCGCTTCATGCAAGCGGGGCCTTACCGCGTGTTGTGCACACAGGCGCGTGCACAGCACGCACCCGACCTGCCTATGTGGGGCCCGCCTATTGTAGCGGCGGGTGTGGCCAGTCTGCTGCTATTAGCTGGTGGGCCCCACGTGGTGCCCACAAGGGTTTGAGAAACCATAGGGTCTTTTGACGACTGTATTTTTCAGCGAAAAATAGTTTTTTTGCTAAACTTTGGGGCTACGTTTGAGGGGTCAAACGAAGTCTGAATTGAGCCTCGTTTGTACGCGATCACCATTCAGTGCTCTTCGATTTGATATATTGATATCACTTGTGAAGCTTAACGGTGTGGAAGAAAAAATTCACTAAAGATTGGCCTTTGTGAAAGGCAAACTTCAGTTGCTTTTCTCCTCCAAAATCTTTAGTTCCACATCGGTAAATGAGAACGGGGAGGGGTCAGCCGCCTATATAAATATCGGCTAACCCCTTCCTTGAAACTGGCTCCAAGCTCCAAATCTGATTAGCTCCATTAAACGTAAGTAAGCTTGGATATAAGCTTAAGAAAATATTCCCTCTTTCTTCCTGATTTTTGGACGCCCTTTCTTGGCCACCGCCGGAGTGATAGTAGATATGAGGGAAGGAACCTTGTCCTTGAACGTCGGCAATATTGAAGTTGAGCTCCACATTCCGAAGGCAATGAAGTACATGCCTTGGCAAGAGGACGTAGACTACGTGGAACTCCTCGACGAGGAGATTGACGACACGATGCCATTTGCCATCGGAGCCAAGCATGATGACGGCCTCGAAGAGGGCCAACTCACTAAAGATGGCGAGATGATGGGAGACCCACCAGACTCTCTTACGGATGAGGAGAAGAACGACGCTGATGTCGTCAAGATTAGAGGGCTATGCAAGCACTCTACGGCAAAGCATATGAAGAAAGCTCCACCGGACAACAAAACTTCGCCACCGGCCAAGAAAAAGAATGTTAAAAGCTCAAGCTTGGAGGACTCATCCCCAACTACTACCCATGATGAAGAGAAGCCGAGGAATGCCGATGACAATCAACAACTAAACCCAAGCGGTCTTCCCGGCAAGTTTGATGCGCGCATCTCACATGCGCCAAACATCGAGCTTTAAACGCGTATCTTAAGGGGTCAAGCTCAAGACCGTAAATCGAGCGTTTGTCGGGAGGCAACCCGACGGTTATATCTTATTTTTAGTTGAATTTTTCCTTTCATTTTTGTTTTTGATCTTTATTAGTGTTTTGAGTCAATTGTCGAAGAAAAACCTGACAACAGGCAATATTTTTCATTGCAGGAGATGGAGAATAGGTAACCATATGAATGAAGGACGACCATGGCAAAGGAGAGCGCTCCAGGAACGCGCTCATGCTTCAGGAGAAGGAAGAAACTGACGGGGAGAAGAAAATCAGAAAGTGGAACAAAAACAGAGAGTTGGAGCAGAAATTAGCAGCCCACTCGGCCGAGTGAAATTTTCATTCGGCCGAGTAAAGACCCTGCTTGGCCGAGCAGAGTACTGATCAGAGAAGATTCGAAAAACCCCTCTCTGTCATTTATATGCCACTCGACCGAGTACTTTGTCACTCGCCCGAGTGAATCAGACACTTTCAGCACTTGAAAAGCTCTAAGTGGCATTGCCACTCGGGCGAATGACTTTGGCCTACTCGCCCAAGTAGGAAGTGATACTCGCCCGAGTCGGTACTTTTACGGAAAATTTTGAAACTTTTATAAACCGAGCCACTCGGGCGAGCGGACACGTCACTCGACCGAGTGACTCATCTTATATATATATGAAAACTTGCGGCCTAAATCCCCAAAATCTCAAAAATTCCCAAATCGCAGCCCGAGCATTCGACTTCTCCCTCGTTCGCCCGAACCGCCTCTCCCCTTGCCCGAGCCGCACATCCCCCTGGGCCCGAGTCGGCGACCCCACGCCGACCCCACACCGCCGACGTCGCGACCCCACGCCACCAGCGCTGCCCAGTTCGTCGCCGTCCATCACCATTTCACCCTATTTCTCCACTTTTCTCCATTTCTCCATTTCGTAAGCCCAATTCCACCCCGAATTGAAATTAAACTCTACACATATCTATTACTCTTGATTTTACCCCAAATATATTGATATTCATTGCTAATTTGTCAATTTGTGTTTCAGGCTAGCTTGGGGGAGAATCAGAGGCAGATTTGGAGCTTCTCGAAGGAGGCGTTTGTAGGGATCGTCTAACCCTTGCAAAACTAACAACACACACTAGAGGGGGGGTGAATAGTGTAATGGCTATAAAATTGTCCAATTAAAATTTAACTTGCAAATGCGGAATTATAAATGCAAGAGGAATTAAAAGGCACCATCAATCCAAATGCAAACACAAAGTTTTACCCTGGTTCCCCAAACTTGGGTACCAGCCACACCAATATTCACTATATTCCCACACAGAGAAGTGAATACAAATCTCACAAGGAGATACCCCATAAAGAGGATTTATGCCCTACACAAGGACCCAACCAATCCTACACGAGGATCAAGACTCCCACGCAGAGAATCACTAACTCCCACTCAGAGAATTAGGGTTAGCCCCACACTATGACACTAGAACTCCCACAAAGAGAGTTAATTCCCACACAGAGAATTCCCTAGTCCCACAAAGAGACAACCTCCCACAAAGAGAGAAACTCTCACAAAGAGAGTATCCTAATCCCACAAAGAGAAATAGGAAGACAAATTACACCAAGTAAAGTAAATACTCTTACCTATGCCTTGAGATGCTTACTCATGAATGAATGCAAGGCATGGAAGAGGATCTCCAAGTGTTGGAATATGCTTGAAAGCACTTGGATTATTTCCCTTGAGCTGAACTTCAATGCATGAAGAGAGATGAGTGCTCAATAGAGGGAAATGAGGGAGCTTGAGAGTAGCTTATTGATCTCTTGAGATTTTCTATAGAATCAAGAGTTATCAAGTGTTGTCAAGAGTTCTCAAGTGATGGCAGCACACTCATATATATAGGAATCCTATATCAAGACCAAAAACCCAAAGAAATAGCCAAATAAACAAATCTGCAACGGCTAGAAACTGGGTGAAAACGACATGAACAGTCGACTTATGATCAAAAGACAGTCGACTGATCAACGACTAGAAAATATCCAACGGCTATAATCTGAGCCAGGACAGTCGACTGATGAAGACAATACAGTCGACTGACAAAAAGGACAGGCGCCTGTTAATCCTTCAGCAGACGACTGCTGCAGGGGATGGATCGAAACAGAGAGCTGTACTCTTTCTCCAATTCTTCGCACAGGCGACTGATGTTAATATTACAGTCGACTGTCAACTAGTCAGGCGACTGTACATTCTTCATCAGTCATCTGCAGTATAAAATGGAGAGAAGACAGAGAGATGCAGAGATTGCACTTACACTAGACAGGCGACTGTTGGCCAATTTCCAGGTGGCTGTAATTATACAGGCGACTGTAAACTGATCGATAGACGACTGTGCGTAAAGCTAAAGTTTGAGTCAACTGAAATGATGACTTAAGCTGTGCAAATCAGGCGACTGTAAAAGGATCTACAGGCGACTGGAAATCACCCAGTCGGCTGTGTTTCCCTCATCAGGCGACTGATGGAAAGCCAGAGACTCCAAATGAGTGTTTGGACAGAGTAAACCTATTGGGTTGGATTCTATGATAATCCTAAGGTTCACTAAGATGGTTAAATGCATATGCATGATAAGTAAACCATCTAACAAGGCATTACAATAACCTAGACTCAAAAGAGAGAGAAAGCAATAAAGTAAATTACATGGATTACAATGCTTTCCTTAGAGTCTAAGTCTTCAATCTAGATGCCTTGAATGCTCTCCACCATCTCCAAGCTTTGGCACTCTTTGAGTCCAAACTTTGGCCCTTCTTCATATGATGTCCATCCTTACACCAAGTGATTAGTCTCCAAAAAAGGTATCCTTGAAATAAAACTGAGAGACTAAAACATGAGATTCATTAGCAACAACATAATGTTGTGATCATCATCAAAATAAGATTGGTATGAAACACCAATACTCAACAATCTGCCCCATTTTGATGATGACACACATTATGTAAATCATAAAGAAATAAAGCATAATGCTAATGATCTCCCCCTACTTATATGCACCAAATAAGCAATGAGCTACACAAAGGTAAATACTCATAATACCAACAGAAATCTAGGTGACATATAATAGGCAGTATTATATAAACCAATTGTAATAAACAATGTAGAATACAATATCATGCAAACATGCAAGGTTTATCTAATCCCATATATCTCTCCCCATAGAGATATCTCTCCCCATATGCATATGTATATATCTCTCCCCCTATAGATATGATTGCATAATGCATATATCTCTCCCCCTTGACATCGTCAAAAAGGTGGACATCAAATATATCCCCCTTCGTCATCTTAACCAAGATGTGACAAAATGCAAGAAAAGAAAGATATGTATGATACCAAATCGAAAAATTTAGTGGGTATCAATTCACTATCCCATGCTCCCCCCTAGATCATAGAAATGGTCAACTTTTGACTTCTAGGATCTAATACCAATTATAATTAATGGAGCCATGGGCCTAAAGTGTATCAAAGCTATAGATATGGAAAAATCAAGCTTCAATGATACACAAGGATATTGCCAAAAACAATGAAACATGAAACATGTTGGCAATAAACAAGAGGTTTGGTTTGAGACCCAAAATAACCAAATGTAAATAATGATCTCAAATAACCTCCGAAATGAGAGTCAAAATATGTCTTAAATTAATTTAAACATATAATATATTAACTCCCCATTGACATACACATGGATCAAAAATGCATGCATGTCAATAAACCCCAAGATTCCCATTTTCATGAAAAATACATACAATTGAAAGTATTTTCAAAAATCATGAAACACACACACAACCAATGGGTATGCAAAAATATAGCAATAAGCATAATACCCATGCAATATGCAAATGTGTGAGGAACCTAAACATTAGGTAACCAAACCCAAGAGGAGTTTGATTTCCTATCGTAATCACACGAGGTGATCATATCCCTAACTAGAGAGTTGATGTAACTATCTCCCTCTTGCACACTAACTTTAGTGGGAATCCATAATCTCAAGGATTTCCTAGGTAATGGTTTTGCCTTTGCAAGAGGGAAGGATGTGGCATGCTTAGGTGTAGAAACAAATTTCTTAGCATGCAAAGAATGAGGATTTTGCTTCTTAGCAAAAAATAAAGATTTTTCATTCTTCCTCATTACCTTGTGATCTACATGCTTCTTGTTGGTGTTCTTGTTGTACAAGAAAGCATGGTGATTCTTCTTAGGTGCTTTAGCAATATTTCTTGTATTTGCACCATAAGAGGAATTAGAGGTGGGTTTGGGAACCACATTTTGAATATAACCCAAACCTCCTCTATGATTTGTCGGATGTTGTTTTTCCAACAAATCGTGGAGTGAATCCCTAGAGTACACAAAGCTTATGAGCTTCCGGGATTCCTCTTCACATTTCAACGTAAGTTGTTGAATGTGAGTATCTAAGCTAAGGTTTTGAGCAACAAGATTTTCATTAGAAAGGCTCAGTTCCTTAACTTGAGAGAGAAGAGAGTCTGTCTCACTAGTGTCATAAGCATGCTTTTCATCATGAACATTTACACTAGAAGATTCTAAATCATGCACCCTACTCATAGCATTATCAAGTTTAGCTTTCATTTTCTCATATGAGTCGATGCACTTACTTGTCAAATTGGAGGCCACATTTAGGCGGTATTCAAGCTCCTCATAGGATGGCTTTTCCTCCTCGGCTTCCTCATCACTTTCCTCCACGCTAGAGCTTGACGAAGACTCTTCCCCATTAGCCATAAAGCAACTTTCTTATTTGGAGTTGAGCCATGTCTCTATCTCTTCATCGCTAGAGTTAGATGAAGTTGATGAAGAATCATCAAAGGCAACGAAACACCTTTGATCGTGCTCCTTGTCATCCTCTTCTTCATCATTAGATGTGTCCCCATCGGAATCATCAAATGTGCCGATAAGTCCCTTCTTTTGGTTCTTGACCTCGGACTTGGCTTTCCAATGTTTCTTCCCTTTACCCTTATAGGTATCTATGTTGGGTTTGGAAAGGCATTCGGTAGCCACATGACCTATTCCACTGCAGTTGAAACAAACCAACTTGTTAGACTGTGAGACAAACTTTGATGAAGACATACCTTGATTATCCTTGAGGAATGCCTTGAAATTCTTGAATTGCTTGGCAAGCTCGATGTAGTCATCGTCGCTAAGATCTTCTTCATCTTCACTTGGAGCTTCTTGTTGGAACTTCTTTTTCCACTTGAAAGACTCCTTCTCACCATGAAGAACAACGCCCTTTTTCTTCTCGGGCTTGGTTGACTGAATCTCTTCCTTATGTTGAAGTAACACTTCATGAGAGATTTCCAATGTATACCAAATACTATTGGCCGATTTGCACATGGAGATGCGATCGAACTCATCCGGAGTGAGGGCGCAATGGAGAACACACATAGCCCTAGCATTGACTTTGATCAAGTCCTTCTCCGCTTTAGTTCTCAAGGCCGCGGGAGAAGTAGGCTCCTCGAAAGGTGACTCCGTTATGTCCCAAAGGTCATGACTCTTCAAGTAGACCATTATCCTGATCTTCCAACTCGGGTAGTTGGTTCCATTGAAGAGCGGGGGTCAGACGGTTGAAAGACCTTCTTCATGAGGTGCAGATGTAGCGTTGAAAGCCATCGTTGTAGTAAGCTATAACCTCGCTTTGATACCAATTGTAGGGATCGTCTAACCCTTGCAATACTAACAACACACACTAGAGGGGGGGTGAATAGTGTAATGGCAATAAAATTGTCCAATTAAAATTTAACTTGCAAATGCGGAATTATAAATGCAAGAGGAATTAAAAGGCACAATCAATCCAAACGCAAACACAAAGTTTTACCCTGGTTCCCCAAACTTGGGTACATCCAGCCACACCAATATTCACTATATTCCCACACAGAGAAGTGAATACAAATCTCACAAGGAGATACCCCACAAAGAGGATTTATGCCCTACACAAGGACCCAACCAATCCTACACGAGGATCAAGACTCCCACACAGAGAATCACTAACTCCCACTCAGAGAATTAGGGTTAGCCCTACACTAGGACACTAGAACTCCCACAAAGAGAGTTAATTCCCACAAAGAGAATTCCCTAGTCCCACAAAGAGACAACCTCCCACAAAGAGAGAAACTCCCACAAAGAGAGTATCCTAATCCCACAAAGAGAAATAGGAAAACAAATTACACCAAGTAAAGTAAATACTCTTACCTATGCCTTGAGATGCTTACTCATGAATGAATGCAAGGCATGGAAGAGGATCTCCAAGTGTTGGAATATGCTTGAAAGCACTTGGATGATTTCCCTTGAGCTGGACTTCAATGCATGAAGAGAGATGAGTGCTCAATAGAGGGAAATGAGGGAGCTTGAGAGTAGCTTATTGATCTCTTGAGATTTTCTATAGAATCAAGAGTTATCAAGTGTTGTCAAGAGTTCTCAAGTGATGGCAGCACACTCATATATATATGAATCCTATATCAAGCCCAAAAACCCAAAGAAACAACCAAAGAAACAAATCTGCAACGGCTAGAAACTGGGTGAAAACGACAGGAACAGTCGACTTATGCTCAAAAGACAGTCGACTGATCAACGGCTAGAAAATATCCAACGGCTATAATCTGAGCCAAGACAGTCGACTGATGAAGACAATACAGTCGACTAACAAACAGGACAGGCGCTTGTTAATCCTTCAGCAGACGACTGCTGCAGGGGATGAATCGAAACAGAGAGCTGCACTCTTTCTCCAATTCTTCGCACAAGTGACTGATGTTAATATTACAGTCGACTGTCAAATAGTCAGGCGACTGTACATTCTTCATCAGTCGTCTGCAGTATAAAATGGAGAGAAGACAGAGAGATGCAGAGATTGCACTTACGCTAGACAGGCGACTGTTGGCCAATTTCCAGGTGGCTGTAAGTATACAGGCGACTGTAAACTGATCGACAGACGACTGTGCGTAAAGCTCAAGTTTGAGTCAATTGAAATGATAACTTGAGCTGTGCAAATCAGGCGACTGTAGAAGGATCTACAGGCGACTGGAAATCACCCAGTCAGCTGTGTTTCCCTCATCAGGCGACTGATGGAAAGCCAGAGACTCCAAATGAGTCTTTGGAAAGAGTGAACTTATTGGGTTGGATTCTATGATAATCCTAAGGTTCACTAAGATGGTTAAATGCATATGCATGATAAGTAAACCATCTAACAAGGCATTACAATAACCTAGACTCAAAAGAGAGAGAAAGCAATAAAGTAAATTACATGGATTACAATGCTTTCCTTAGAGTCTAAGTCTTCAATCTAGATGCCTTGAATGCTCTCCACCATCTCCAAGCTTTGGCACTCCTTGAGTCCAAACTTTGGCCCTTCTTCACATGATGTCCATTCTTACACCAAGTGATTAGTCTCCAAGAAAGATATCCTTGAAATAAAACTGAGAGACTAAAACATGAGATTCATTAGCAACTACATAATGTTGCGATCATCATCAAAATAAGATTGGTATAAAACACCAATACTCAACAACGTTTCTTCGCTCACATCCACTACTTGCATCCGCGTCGTGCTTGGGTACACTCGCTCCTTTTATATTGCACTTCGCATTTTTAGGCACGCTTCACAACACACATGTCTCCACGGACTAGGTCGCACTCGTGGGCGCCCGCCTCGAAGCGGAAGAGGACTAGCGATCCTGGCTCCTCCTCTGCTAGAGCGGACTCCCTGCCACCTAGCCCACCGCCACCCACACGTATGCCTCCTACCGCACCTATTCCACCCCCACTGACACATGCCGTCCCTGCTTTCGACACGATGAGGATCACTTTTCGAGACGACGCACAGCTCATCCGATTTGAGAGAATCTCCCATCGTTCGATTTTCCCCTCTAGATTTGCGCACATTGCAGATTTTGAGCGCCTAGGGGTGTTTGAGGACATGCTCCAGTTGTATGACAACATGGGGTGGCGTGATTTCTTGTCGATGTCGGCAGACACCTACATCCGGCTGACACTTGAGGTTCTTAGTTCTATTCGTAGGACTCCTGGGGGTTGCTCATTCCGATTGATGGATCGTGAGTGCAAGGTTACCCTTGACCTGCTCCGAGCCTATTTTCAGTGGCCCCCCGTCCCGACCGCAGACTGAGCTTATAGTCCCATCACATCCCCCACCGTCATTCGACACCCACGCCTTCTGTACACTTATCACGGGATCACCTATCGCCTTTGACCCTAGCCGGGCCAAGGCCTCCGCTATCCTTCACCCATGCCTTTGCATTGCACATCGCCTTATGGCGACCATTTTTCTAGCGAGGTATGAGCCGGGGAAGATGTCGACACCTGAGCTTTACATGCTCTACGCGATGACCAGAGCGAGAGCCTTTGAGGTAGGTGGAGACATCTTACTCCCCGCCGTTCAGATTGACATAGCCAGTTGGTATGTAGACCGCATCATTATCTCTGTCGGCACCGGGACGCCTATCTGTTGCGGAGGTCTGATTACCCTTCTGGCTCCCATGTGCAGGGTTGACCTCCCAGCTGGTTTGCTACGACCCCCGGGCCCCACTTTCATTTCCATTGATGTTATGGCCCGTATGAGGATGTTGCGTCCTCATGGTCAGCACCACTGGGTCTGGCTGCACGGTCCATTTGGCACTGATTACATGGTGCTTCCAAGCCTCACTCGGACCCACATTGGACCCACAGGAAGGGTGTGGATTCCAGCGATGGACCTACTCATCCCAGCTGTGTACGTGCTTGAGTATGAGGGTGCTCAGCAGGAGCCCCTTCTCCTCCCTCTGGACCCCGAGATCCCGATCCCTCAGCTTGCACCTGATTTGACCGCTCCTCCCGACACCTCTGTCCACACTTTTGTCAGTGTCGGAAGCACACTTGCTGAGTCCACCACCACCACCACTGTGCTGTTGACCGTTGATCCCATTTCATATGTGAGTTTTGAGAGCGCCCCCACCATTATTCTTGAGAGAGGCGAGCCTTTCCTTATTTCCGCAGCCGAGACCCTGTCCACTCTATATTTCTCGACCCCTGGGGAGTCATTCTCTGTTGACTTCACGGCCTCCCCAGTTGTCGACACTACCGTCTCCACTACTGCTGTCTTCACCGAGAGTGTCGTGACGTCTGTCCCCATTTCTGTGTCAGCGACCTCTCTGCCCTTCTCGTCCTCTTTCACATCTTTTTTTCCTGCCGCTGCTCACACTTCTGAGAGCATTCCTGCATCTCGGCCTCCCACAGAGGCTGAGTGTCTTTTAATGAGCACAGCACCACAGCCCCACCCTGTAGTGGCACCACTTGTCTATGATGGCCGTGCTAGGCAGCCCCGATCCCAACCTGTTTGACCCTCTACCCCACCTCCCCCCGACACCCTAGTTCAGCACCTGCGTGCTCTAGAGGGGGCTGTCAGTGGGCTCAGAGGAGATTTCCGGCCCTCTCCGCTACCATTAGCGCTGTGCAGTCTCGCGTCGCTCTACTCCCTGGTATTCAGGCTAGCCTGAACTAGATTCTTGCGCGATTGTCACAGCCTCCTCAGCCTGCCACTACCCGTCCCTTCTCACAGCAGCCTCCACCACCACCTCCTCCACCACAGGATGGTGCTGGTGCTCCACCACCTACTTAGGCACACACTTGATGCCTCCCATATTTTTGCCGCTGCTGTGATTGATGCTATCTTTTGTGCTGATTTTCCACCCCTCCTCCACGCACATTTTGGTCACTTTTTGTTCATATTTGTCTACATCATCTTGGGAGAGAGGAGGTATTTCTGGGACAGTTATATTGCACCATCTTGATCTCTGCACGCATCATTTGCATTTCCATCTCATTTTCTTTCATTTTCATACTTTATCATGCATGCATCCTTACCCACTCTACCCATATTTTACCTCTCCTTGTGCCACACTTAGCACATTGAGGACACTGTGCAGTTTAGCTTGGGGGAGTGAGTGTCTCACACACTTTTCATTTTCTTCATTTTTTACTTTCTTTTTTCCACCTTTCTTTATTTTTCACTCATTTTCACCCACTTTTTCATTTTTTCTCATGCATCACGTTTTCTTATTTTCTGTGTGATGTATGTGTATAGTAGTTCTTATTTTTCCTTTATCCTTATTTCTTTTATCCTTTTTGGCTAGAGATGAATTTTCTGTGATGATGATGACATGGAGCTAGTTTACTTTTATATGCATATTCTCTTGTCATGCCATCGTTTTTATTTCTGATATCATATGATAAACTTTGCTATGCATTCGAAATAGTAACCTGCACCTTCATTATATGAATGTGAATGAAATTCTACCATTAGCTGAGTCTGATGATTTATATTGTATACTTTTCATAAAAAAACACACCAAGCTTCATGCATTGATTGCCTATATTTGGAGTACTACTTTGTTGTCTGCTACCACTTCTTTATGCATGAAAATTGTACGCTTGACTTTCAGGTTGATTGAATGTATGCCATTTTGATATGACTGGATTAGTTTACTTTCTGAAATCAAACTGAGTAGATTACATTACTCTGCTGAAAGTTGTCGTGCACATTCTAAAGAGTGAACCGAGCGCTGCATATTTTTCTTTCTCCACATATCTTGGACATCATTTCTATACTTAAAATCATTGGTGAACCTCCCTTTAGCAAATCTTATATTGGCATCTTCCCCTTCTATAAATTCCAAGCTCCAACACCCCAAAATCAAAAAGAAAAAATACATGTATATCTCTCTATCTTTTGATTTGGGATTGTTATTGTGTATATGAGTTCTCCAAAAAAAGAAGAGAAAAAAGAGAAAGAGAAAAAGAAATACAAAAAAATAAATTCATACACGATCCCATTTCTTTCTTTCTTTCTTCCCTCTTTTATTTTTCTTGGAGCTTCAAAATTGGGGAAAAGTTGTATCGTTCTATTTGATGCAACCACGCTTATAGATAAGCTTGGGGGAGAGGATCCAATGATGTGTGACAGAGTGACTACTTGTCTGTGCATGACAACCTAAGCTAGGTAATTTTCTATACTCAGGGAGATTAATTACTAGAAGTATTACGAAGTCCACGAGTTGAAATTTGGTATGCATTTCATGAAAACCACTTCTTTCTATTCTTATTGCTCCATATTGTGTGATACTTCTTATACTCCAAATAGAAAGCGATCAATTGAAAAGTGTGCAATCTATGATTATGTATATTACTTTCGATGCCTCAGACGATGCTAATTCTAGAATGATTTCATATTTTATATCGTTTTGATATTCTTGGGTTTCTATATCGAATGCACATTCATATATGATCATGATATCGAGATAAAAATCTTTGGCATGTTTTTATTCATTGTATGCTATTTGAGTAAGCAGCTCCACGTCCTGAGAAAATGATCTAGCACCTCTCTCTTCATTTCTTTTCTATCTTCTTTTTCCTTTTTCCTTATTTTTACCCGCTGGGTTCGCCTTTTACTCATCTTTCTCGAGGACGAGTAAGAGGTAAGCTTGGGGGATTTTGATCGCTCCTTATTTTACACCTTTTTTCTGCATGTTTTCATGACATTTCGATCGCCCATATTGCGTTTTTCACGATTATTCGACGATATCGTGTTGCTTTTCACTATTTCTTGTTTTTGTCGTATTTCAGGAAATATGGAGCGATCTGGAGCAAAAATAAGATCAATGGACTTGCATGCGCACCAGAGCGTTGCCCACGGCCTTATTGAGGAGCTAGCAATGCTAGAGGATGAGCGGAAAAGGAAGAATTTCGATAGAATGGACGAGGAGGTGAGGAGGAGAAGAAAAGATCCCAGAAACAGCTCACTCGACCGACCATAGCGTTCACTTGGCCGAGTGAAGGAGAGCATTCGGCCGAGTGAAACGGATACATGAATGCCGACTTTCAAAGTTCACTCGGACGACCAAGAAAACCCACTCGGCCGAATGGAGAAGCCCGCTCGCCCGACTCTGACAGGGATTTTCTCCCAAAAATCATCTGAGTTACTGGAATTTGGAGAAGACCCACTCGGCCGAGCAAGAAAGCTCTCTCGGCCGAATGAAGAAGTCCACTCCCCCGAGTGTGAGAGGGTGACAGACCCCCGAAACCCCTTATTTCTCTGTTTTTCTTTGGGTTTGTCACTCGGTCGAGTGACATATTCCACTCGGCCGAGTAGCACAGTCCGACTGTGTCGCGAATTAGGGTTTTTGGCTGCGCCAAGGGCAAATCTGTCAGGAATTTCTAGACGATTTTGACTTGTATTTAAGGCTAGTTTTATTCCTAGTTTTAGAAGAGACTTGAAGTTAATTTTGATGGCTATTCTTATTGTAATTCTCAGCTGGAGATCATAGACGCGCAATTTGGTTTGTCCTTTCTATCTAAATTTCTAGTTTTTATGAATTGTTTTCTCTCTACAATGAATTGTGCTATGATCTTATTTGTTATTTCTGAGATTTCTATGATGAATTGCAAGTAGTTTCGTCGTTCTAGGGCATGGGGATGAACCCTATGGATCCGATCTTAGAATTGTGATTAATGAATTGAATTGTTGCTAGGATTGATAAAACGTTAGGTTGTGATTGATTTACTACGGATAGCTAGGAATTTCCATTGATTGGGGTTTGCAAGAGATTGGATTTCAATCGATGGGAAGGCCTAGATATTCGATTTAGGTTTATAATCGAGATCCACTAGATTTGGTTTGCAATAGATTAGACCAAAGCTAGGATTTTTATTATAAATCTATACCCATATTCGTTTGCAAGAGATTGGACGAATACGAACTATCATAACCTAGATTGTAACTCGAGCTTGCACGAGAGTAGGCTCGAGGAGCGATTGGACGATGATGTCGATCTTCATGCTAGTGGCTTGGGTTAGGGTTTGCACGAGAGTGGGCCCTAATCTAGGTTACTATAGACCGACAATAGCGCGAGAGCGTGAGCTTGGTTCTATATTCAGTTTCGACTAGTTCACCTATATTCAAGCCTTGCAACATTGAGATTCATGATCCACAAGGATAAGTGACGATCCGTAGTGGGGATTTCCTAGCCTTAGACGCTTTTATTATATAGAATTCTATTTGTTATTTGAACGACAGTGACATTGTTATCCAAACCATTCTATTCTACCATCAATAGCTAGGTGATCAAGATAGAGTACTGTCATTTGTCCTCCCTGTGTTCGATATCCGCTCACCACTTCGCCATGCGCTTGCGATAAGACTACAGTCATTTTACGGGTGTATATCCGGGCGCGATCAGAGAATGAGTTGGAGAACTCGTAGTCTCCTACATATGGATGTTGATGGGGTTTCTTGGTCCTTAGGGCTATAAATTCATCGTCCGGTCCAAGTCAGTCAGACGGCGAAATCAAAAATACAGCGGAAAACAAATCTAAAAACATTTTCTAAATCAAGCCATAAAGAAACAACCCTAGCCAGAATCTCTACTATTCTAGGGTTGGGTCCGACCAACCCCAAAGGATAGATCTATCAACCTATTGCAATTATAAATGCATGTTAATTAAACTACGTACCTTTCACTTTGTTTCTGTAGAATACAAAGTGTCGTTTTCAGAAATGTTTCTTTATCTCCGAAGTGATGCCCAGCGCTGCTTCTCCCGTGCCGAACCGCGTTTCGAGCCGAATCGCATCCCGAACTGAACCGTGTTTCGAGGCAAACAACACCCTGTCGCCAAGCCAACCACGCACCAAAGAAAGTTTCACCTAGGGTGGATCCTTCGTCAAGACTTTGGATCCGATCCGAACTCCTTCATAGCTTTGCTAGAGCCCGATCAGGAGTAAGGAAGAATTAGGGAGAAGAGAAAATTATTAATTTAAGTCTTAATCCGAGCGTGCTCAAAACTTTTTGGAGCTTCTCAGATTTGGAGACTTGGTTCGAGTTTCCAGGAGGGGGTTGGCCCCTATTTATATAGGTGGCTGACCCCTCCCCTTCTCATTATATCCAATGTGGGACGCAAGGTTTTGGAGGAAAAAATTAATTAAAGTTTGCCTTTCACAAAGGTCAATCTTTAGCGAATTTTTCCTCCCTCGCTGTTGAGCTTCGTAAATGATACAACCTTCAAATCGAAGAGCACAGAACATTGAACGCATAGAAACAAATGGGGCTCAATTCCAACTTTTTTTGACCCCTTAAACGAAGTCTAAAAGATAGCCCAAAAGTCACTTTATGCTGGAAAAACAGCCGTCAGGGAAAAAAGATGACTAGTGTTCCAAAAACCTTGCTTGTGGGGCCCACCATATGGGCCCCACCGCATGCGAAGTCCAAGGGGCTGGCTGGCACAGGCCCCCAGCTCAGGCGCATGCCAGGCATGCACAATCAGGGCACCTAAAAGGGCGCCCTTAAACTGGGTGCTCCTGGCCCTAAATGGGCGCTAGGAATCTTTGGCCCGGCCCATTAAAGGCTGATCCCCACCTTTTCGTTTTTTTTTAAAAAATCCGTTGGGCCTCTTTTCCCTTTGGGCCTTTATGACTTTTGCACTATTTAAAACTCCTTTGAAATAGGTTTTTTGGACCCGTCTGGACTCCGATTCTAATGCGGTTTTCTCCCCGACTTTCGTGGAAAAATCCTTTTCATCTCTATGTATTTATAAATAGGCTCGCAAACATTTTGTGACGTATTTAAATACTATTGCATCAAATGCAATTGAGCCCATTTAATATTAAATTAAAATCCATTTGCATCAAATACAAATGAACTGAGGGCATACATTCCTCAACATCTCCCACTTGTACTCAGGATCATTTATCCCGAATTCAGAAGCTATCTGCAACCTTTTTGCAGTTTTATGTCTCTTGTATCAAATGCATTAAACCTACATCTATAATATTTTAGACTTATATCGCAAACTCTTCGCAACTCAATTAATTCATATACATCATGTGTATTATCTCCCTTAATTCTACCTATTACTTGACGAAGATCTCACTCTGTGTGAGACCCTACAGCTTGACCCTACTACAGGTAGGGCTCGAAACCCCAGACGGCAGTGACCACGAGTAGCATGTGCCATCCTTGTTTCGTTATCGTAATTATGTGGTTAACTCATTGTCACGAATATTATCAGGACCACGCCGACTGTGTCTGTGATGAATACCTCAGTTTTAGTCCATTCATCAAAACTATGCTGCTTAGTCAAGCCTAGGGTACGGTCAAACTGTCAACCCTAATAGCTTGAACTTGGTTAGTCTCCATCGGGTATTTAGTCAAATAATGTTGGACTTCTTCCAACATACTTTGGCCAAAGTTTTTCATTAAAGACCGAACCAACCCATGCAACACTAACTCCCCAAAAGGGGAGAGACAAATTCTCTCTTGGTCATTACTCTCCTCACACGCTTCAAGTGTCACCCAACCAAAGACCTTTGGACAAGCCTTGCCTCGAAGCTAGGTCAGAGATCTAAGTGATACAGTTTACGTACAGGTTTGTACAATGACCTCAAGTCTAAGGACCAACTTGCCTATCATCAATAAGAGTTATCACTGACAGGTATGTTATGTTAACCAAGTGATAACTCTTGTTGGGTCATTTAGTGAACTCATTCTATAATGAGCACCTGTGTCTTGTCTCCGACTTTACCAAGTCGAATGACCATGAGATCATCGTCACCACTCCATGGTGAAAACAAAGAAACAATGGTCTATCCGATGTTTCGATATCCTTTTCTCGAAACGTCTATGACTACGAACGATTTTAGACTAATGCTACTAACGGTCCAACAATTCTCCTTGATCGAGATCCTAATTTCGATAATATTTTAACCTCGCATTAAGTCTCAGGACTTTACCTAAGTTCTAATGTCGACTACATTATTATTAACTTAGGTAAATTCTTACCATACTGTTTACTGTTATTTTGAACTAGACGTTTGTACACGTACATATAGATAAATTGCCTCGAGTGCATACCCATCTTCCAACATCTCCCAAATGCATTCATGCCCATTTATCACGGTATCTCATACCGCATTTACACATAAGTCTCTCTAGACTTTATGTGGTAGAACCTTCGTGAGTGGATCTGCTAAACCGTCTATCGTATACACATAAGGAGTTTTTATGTTTATGATTGACCAATCATTTGAATCTCATCCAAATTATTACCTTGGTCTTTTGGAATCCATAATTTCTAACTTGCTTGGATCTCTTCCAGCTCAACGTCCTCATTTGATACTTAAAACAATATCCTTTTCGTACCTTTCGAGAATGCTTCTAAATAGTCACCGATCAACTGCATGGTTCATAATCATTCTGATGAAGTGTCAAACTCTTTGACCACTTTGTCAAAACATATGTTCCGGTTTCTTGATGTCTCGCATGCTTTTTATTCGCTCCCACTGACCTTGAAAATTCTCTGGCTTATTCATATAATTTTGTTCTTCTAAATCATATTTAGAAATAGACTTTACATGAATGCTCCAGTTTTCGTGGTCATCATAAGCATTTACATCGAGTCTAATCCGAATAAATCTGTACACAACTGTTGGTGACAAAATTTCATCACAATCCGCTTATATCAGTTATGATGATGACTATTCTCAGCTAGCCTAACTTGTACTTCACTAATTTCCATCTGCACTAATCTTCTGTCTCGAAGATTCACTTGCAGCCAAAGGAAACACTTTCCTTGGGCACGTAAACTAAAGTCCATACTTTATTTACATGCACAGACCTTTTTCAGATTGCATCAAGCCATTTCTTAGAGTCACTACTCCAAATGGCATCTTGGAAGTTGTCTAGGCCATCATCAATTTATGATGTCTTACTCGACTTTTCGTCTCACGAGACTCGAGTAACACGTTAACTTTCTAACGATTAATGAGGGGAATATCATATTGATAAGGTCCTTACAGAAACTTATCAAAAACCTATGCATTACTATCTGAGACATAACCCATAGGAAGGATTGTAACTCAAAGTCACTTGCCATGTATCACACCATGTCTAATGACGCGTCTCAAAATGTGTGAGCGCTACTCCCAAATGTAGGAGATCGAACAAGTAATAATCCTGGTGAGTCCTGGTATCGTATCCATGGGACAACTGACCTACAAAACCATGAATTTCAGTTTGTAAAGAGTACTAATATGACAAGAAACAACCACCTTTCGAAGGCGAAATAATCGTGTAAGGGTTTAAATACGAAGAAGAAATCCTATGATAACTACAGGGATGGTGATATTGGGGTATTAATATAGAGAGTATGTATTGGTCGTGATTTGGTTAGGATCTATGCAATCAATGATTATTAATATCTTTTCTATAACTCAATGTTTCACCCCGCAAAGGTATGAGAACGTCGGAAAATATAACGATAAACAAACATCGAAAAGTGCCTTAAGTATCAAATAAAATACTAGTTTCATGAGGAAAATAAGCTTATGTGCCCTCAAGGGTCAAGGCAATGTCCGCAAGGATCACACCACGAAAAATTCCGCAAAGATCATATTCGATCCAAGTACACCAACAACGATAATACTTGAATAATACATGTAGAAACTAGCAAAATACGCGATATAACAAGAAAATTAGGAAAAAATATATTAAAATCAAAGACTACAGAGTTCTAACTACATCACAACCAGCACATAAGGGTATTAGCCACGCATGGAGAGAAGAGAATCAATATTCATAGACAAATACATCATCAATACTCAAAATACGTGCTAAATACGCAAAATACAAGATTAAAGTTTAGAATTTTATCCCCAAATCTCTACATTGAACCCCAAACTCCTTTTACAACTGCCCCTAGCCTCTGTCTCCAGGGCTTCCAAATTTCACGGCCAAATACGGCTCCTAGAGCCCCAAATATGCCAGAATACCCCCAAAACCCTAGAAAATACGCTTATATAGAAGTATTGCGGGTTTTGGGGCTTAAGGGTTCAAAATCCATGCCCAATTACGCTATAAACCCAAACCCACTGGCGGATTAATTCTCACCCATCCGATCAATGCGGGATTGAGTGTGAGCTCGACACGTGGTATGCGGGTCGGGTTCCGCTTTGTTTCTTCGCCCGCATCCGCTCATATTACGAATCCAGATCAAAGTCCATCTCGTTCGTCCGTTCGAGCGGTTGTTCGATGAGATCATGCCACACATCCCGAAATATGCATGCTCTGCTCCGCTTCGTGATGTTGTGCATCGTTCCTGGCCGTTGGAGCTCGATCCGACGGTGCGTAGCGAGCCGCATCGCCCCACTTTGATAACCTCTCGATTGAGCGGGAAATGCTTCAACAATTGGATGTGAGCCACGTGATTTGTAAATGGATCGGCTGTGCGTATACAGTGACATATATACGCCGTATTCTAGCGTATTTCGGCCGTATTTCTTCATTAAATTGGTATTCTGCATTCAAAAATTCTTAGTAATTAGCACAGATCTCAGAAAACTACAAATAAATAGTCGTTGGAATTGTGAGATCAAGATCTTCACATTAAAAATACTAAAAGATCATAAATCCCCAATAAAATTCCACTTTACGCATAGAATATGAGTTTGCTCTAATAAATAAGGTTATTCAAAATACGATCGTATTAGAGACCAATTATGTATCATATATGCACAAAATGGGGCTTATTGAGGTGTTAAATATGCAATATTGACGTGCGTTTATATTTCATATATTTGCGCACGTTTTCTTCCGTGTTTCTCCGTATTTTCCGCCGTCTTTTATTCGTTTTCTCGTGTTTTCTTGTATTTTCTTGTTTTCTTTCACTTTTCCGTGTTTTTTCGTATTTTGCAGGAATTTACAGCATTTGAGACATAAAACGACAATATTATGAGTCCCCGGAGCAACGGGATGAGTCACGCGTGATCCAGGGGGTCAAACGACGAAGATCTCATCTTTCTGCCCCTCACCCGACCAGTTGGTCATTTCCAACCGATCGGGTGATGCACGCGTGCACCACCCGGACACAAGTTGGAGCGGCCAAGAGGTCACCCGATCGGTTCAGTGACCGGTTCAAACGCCCCAATTCTCGGGAATTTGGAGCTGAGTTCCAACCGATCGGGTGACATCTCACCTGATTGGTTCATCTGTAGCCGCATCACCTCAAAGATCGAACCGACGGCTCCACCCACTCTCTTCAGTGACCGGTTGAAGCTCCCGAAGCCCGATGGCCAAAGCAACAAGCGGCTCACCCGATCGGTTGATGTTTCAACCGATAGGGTGACCTTTTCTTCCGCCTTTGCACGCTGCTGATGCACTCATTGAAGATCTGCTATCATTCCAGAGGGATTTTGGGCGATCTCTTATTTTTCTAGCGTCGGCATCGTCGTTAGTTTTCCAACGATAGGTCGCATGCCCAAATCCGATTTTTCTAGATTTTTCTGGAATTTTCTGAGCGCAGCTATGTGCTGAAATTGGTGCTGAAATTGGCTGCTGTCTGAAATTTCACTTCAACCGATCGGTTGGGAGTCCAACCGATCGGTTGAGGTCAATTTTAGCAGTTTCATGCTCTCTGTTTATTCCACCCGATCGGGTGAGTTTTCACCCGATCGGGTGGGCCTGTTTTGACAGTTTTGAGTGGGTTTCGGACCCGAACTGTTAAGAGTTTTTTGGGGGCTTTTAAATAGGGGTTTGGGCACGACTTTGGGGACTTCTTCCTCAGTTTTTCTAGGGCTTTTTGCCCCTTTCTCTTGTGAGTTTAGATTAGGTTAGATTAGGTTTCCTATTGTAATAAGTCTTGTAATGGATTGAAGAATCAATGGCAAGATAAGTATTTTCTTCTCTCATTTTCTATTGTATTGTGTTATTTTATTTGTTGCTTGATGGTGAATGTTTTTTTGTCATTATTATTGCTTTCTATCATGTTCTTCACCGTTGAGTAGTGTTTGATGAACCCTAATACGGGTTAGGGTAGGATTGATGCTTGGAAATTTACATTTGGCTTGGTTGCATGGCATGTGTTCGATGAAATGTGTCAATGGGGATTTCTAGCAATCTGAGTCCAATTCGTATGGCAACACACTAGTTGTGTTGGGGGTTGGGGTCCGGTGCTTGTCCAGTCAAGATCCGCTTCGATGTATTGCTAGAAATCACATTCGACCTATTTGGCCATTAGGGTTACGCGGGGGCGTTTCATTGTCATTGGCGGGAGAAAGACCGCCTTTGACCGTTGGGCCAAGGGGGAATAAACTTGGAGGTTGACTCCCTAGCCATAGCTCACGCCCCTATTGTAGACATCGAGTCCTCGCGCGTGTGAACGGCTTGGATGAAATGTTAGGAGTTATCATTGTGGCCTTAATGCTCCCGGTTGCGGAAGGTGTTAATGGACATGGGAATGCCCACCGTCCGGAACCGGGTAGGCCTAGCGTGCTTGGCACCGATCGGAATATCGGGCCATGGACGCTAGGTACCACCTTTTGGGGCAATGTCTCACCCTGGGTCAAGTCAAATGCCAAGTGTCATGAATGCTCTAGCCCGTGTTAGCGGGGATTCATTTCGTGTCTGTTCATTTCTTTCTTTTATTTCTACACTTCACCCATATCATCCGCGTAGCTAGCACACAACCTAGGCGAGGCTAGTAGCCATTCAAGCCATCCACCTCCCTGAGTTCGATAAACCCACACACTACACTAACCGTGCACTTGCGGTAAAACGACACCGCGCCCATACCGTAAACGGGGCGCCGGTCAAATATTCAACTCGAATCACACCCCCAACTAGCAATTTGCTAGTACCTCAATATACACAATCCATGAATAATATCAATCACATGATATTTTATCTAATTTAATTTGAATAAATAACATGCGAGCATCGTTTTGTGCAAGCGAAAGTATTACACGACATCATCTATAGTTTTCTTATTTCCAAGGAATCGGCATTTCAAAAAAATCGTTCACATCATGGGTATTGAAGTTTCTTAGTTTATTCACCATTTCCCTTTTTCTTCTTCTTTTTTCTTTTTGACGACTTAGAATGATCTATGTAACGAGCTTTCAGTTAATGACTCCTAGGCCAGACGACCTTCGGGCATTAGGCTTAGAAGAGCCCCTCGAACTTAATAACTCGAGTCATCTAAGTTTTATTTTCTCCCTTTTTTGGATGCACTCCCCATTCATCCATCTTTTGTCGCGAATCTCCAATGCTTCCTGAGGCACGAAGACCCGGCTAATTAATAAACTGAAGGGAACGATGCATTTTTCTTTTTCTCTTATATATATATCTTTATTTATTTTTTCATTAGCAACTCATCACCCATTCATCGAACATAAACATTAGTAACAAAGGCCAAATTCCTCTTCAACTTGAAGATTGTTCTAATAAATCGTGTATACTTAAGCTTTTACATTACAATAGCATGCATAAAATAAATTCAAACTATTTCGAGATATTAATCATGGCAATTGAAAGTTTTCATAAATAGCATATTAATGAGTAATTCCATGAAGAAATCAAAATTAATTCAAGCCAAACTCGATTTTTAAAACTCAATCATTGCATAATCATCTGCCAAAATGATATGTGAAGGAGTATTAAATGATGAGGTGTGGTGATAAATTCTTTTCTTTCACTTTATTTTAAAAAAATACTAAGGTCTCATACACTCCCCCAACTAAAGATGGACATTGTCCTCAATGTCGAAAGGGGTACGAGTTTATTCAAAAGCAAGCATCCTAAAGAGCATATAACATCTATACTAGTGGAAAGAACACACCATGGTCAAATGGTGGATCACAGATCATTAATGGTGGAGGAAGTTGTTCTATTTGTTCCTTGCGCTCCTCGACGAGTAATCGTCCTCCATTAGCTGAATAGGAACTCAGCAACACAACTCTAAGCATCTCTATAAGGTGATTATGTATGTCCTGCAAGAGATGAGTTATGTCAGTCCAATTTAGTCTAAAATTCTTTGCCATAAACATATTCCAAATATAATCATCAAAGTAAGTAAAATAAAATAAAGCATGTGGATGACAACTCACTGAAAAATGTGCGCTACTCTCGGTATGATGCTCAGTTATTAGGGAGAGGGATGAATGATTTTAGGAAAAAACTGGGGGGGAGAGTGGTTCGGGCTTCATAGCGATAATCTCTAAACCCATGTCCCTAGTTGTCTCCTCCTCCTGTTCATCCAAAATTGGTAGCTCGTCCTCTCTGTTGCACATGCTTCCAGCCATGTGAATATTATGATTTGTGCTTTCATCGTGACATGGCTCGCTCGATATACCTACAATAAAAGATGAACTCATATTAGATTCTTGAAATTGAATTTCAAAAGAATTACTTTCTTCTAGGCAATTGGCAATCAGAGTAAGATTTTCAATGGATTGTTGAATTTACCGATTCCGAGCAAGGAACTTTCTTGGAATTGATGGGATATAGCCTCCTGTGTCTGAATGAGCAAATAAACTTCCACTTTCAAGGGTTGCAATGGTACGTCTATGCTTTGCTCTCCTTGATCAAGGCAGGAAGGCTCCGTTGAATCACGCTCTGAAGTCTCTTTCATGACTTTGTTCATTCTCTTGTAAAGACTCCATGTACTTCAACGCCTCGGTTGGTGTCATAACTCCCAAAAATTCCTGCAGCTACGGTCGTAGTCCAAATAGAAGGACTCCATAAGCTTTTTCTTTGCGTACCCATGTTGCGGATAGATCGATACTATGTCTGTGAATCTCTTCCAGGCCTGAAAGAAAGTTTCACAATCTGTCTGATTAAAATTAACGATCTTGCACTTCTCCATCCAATGCTTGTGTGCAACATCGTACTCTGCACCATTCCAATTGTTTATGCAATAGAAATTCATGTAGTCCATTTTCTGAATATTTTTTAAAGAGAAAACAAAACAAAAAAACTAATAAAAATCCTAAACTATAAGATGGAAGGATCTCACCGAATGTTCCTCCATACGAACTGAAATTGTAGATCACAAGTACTGTTATCTCCGGCAACGGCACCAAAAACTTGACTCGTCACAAAATGTGTGAGCGCTACTCCCAAGTGTAAGAGATCGAACAAGTAATAATCCTGATGAGCCCAGGTATCGTATCCACGGGACAACTGACCTGCAAAACCACGAAATTTTTTTATAAAGAGTACTAATATGACGAGAAACAACCACCTTTCGAAGGCATAATAATCGTGTAAGGGTTTAAATACGAAGAAGAAATCATATGATAACTACGGGGAGGGTGATATTAGGGTATCAATATGGAGAGTATGTGTTGGTCGTGATTTCGTTAGGATCTATGCAATCAATGATTATTAATATCTTTTTTATAACTCAACGTTTCACCCAGCAAAAGTATGAGAACGTAGGAAAATATAACGATAAACGAACATCGAAAACTGCCTTAAGTATCGAATAAAATACTAGTTTCATGAGGAAAATAAGCTTATGTGCTTGCAAGGGTCACGACAATGTCCGCAAGGATCACACCACGAATAAGTCCGCAAAGATCATATTCGATCCAATTACACCAACATCGGTAATACTTGAATAATACATGTAGAAACAAGCAAAATACACGATATAACATGCAAATTAGGGCGAAAAGGTATTAAAATCAAAGACTACTGACGTTTAACTACATCACAACCAGCACATGAGGGTATTCGCCACACATGGAGAGAAGAGAATCAATATTCATAGGCAAATACATCATCAATACTCAAAATACGTGCTAAATACGCAAAATAGTTTAAAATTTTATCACCAAATCTCTACAATTGAACCCCAAACTCCTTCAACAACTGCCCCTAGCCTCTGTCTCCCTGGGCCTCCAAATTTCACGGCGAAATACGGTACCTAGAGCCCCAAATATGCCAGAATACCCCAAAACCCTAGAAAATACGCTTATATAGATGTATTGCGGGTTTTAAGGCTTAACGGGTTCAAAACTGTGCCCAATTATGCTATAAACCCAAACCTACTGGCGGATTAATTCTCGCCCCTCCGATCAATGCGGGATTGAGTGTAAGCTCGACATGTGGCATGCGGGTCAGGTTCCGCTTTGTCTCTTCGCCAGCATCAGCTCATATTATGAATCCAGATCGGAGTTCATCTCGTCCGTCCGTTCGAGCAGTCGTTCGATGAGATCGTGCCGCACGTCCCAAAATACGCACGCTCTGCTCTGCTTTGTGATGTTTCACGTCGTTCGTGGCCGTTGGATCTCGATCCGACGGTGCTTAGCGAGCCGCGTCGCCCCACTTTGATAACCGCTTGATTGAGCGGGAAATGCATCAACGGTCAGATGTGAGCCACGTGACCCGTAAAATGGAGCGGCTGCACGTATACGGTGGTGTATATATGCCGTATTTCAACGTATTTCGCCCGTATTTCTTTATTAAATTGGTACTCTGCATTCAAAAATTCATAGTAATTAGCACAGATCTTAGAAAAATACAAATAAATAGTCGTTGGAATCGTGAGATCGAGATCTTCGCATTAAAAATACTAAAAGACCAAAAATCACCAATAAAATCCCACTTTATGCATAGAATATGAGTTTGCTCTAATAAATAAGGTTATTCAAAATACGATCATATTAGAGACCTATTATGTATCATATATGCACAAAATGGGGCTAATTGAGGTGTTAAACATGCAATATTCAACCAGAATCACACCCCCAACTAGAGATTTGCTAGTCCCTAGCAAAAAGAGCGATGAAGTCGAATGATTAATAAAACAATAAATTCTATCAATTGCTTATGGCATGGATAAATAATACTCTTTCCAACATGATTTTGACCATCAGTATACACAATCCATGAATAAGATCAATCACTTGATATTTTCTCTAATTTAATTTGAATAAATAACATGCGAGCATCGTTTTGCGCAAGCAAAAGTATTACACGACGTCATCTCATAGTTTTCTTATTTCTAAGGAATCGGCATCTCAAAAAGATTGTTCACATCATGGGTATTGAAATTGCTTAGTTTATTCACCATTTCCTTTTTTTCTTTTTGACGACTTAGAATGGTCCATGTAACGAGCTTTCAGTTAATGACTCCTAGGCCAGACGACCTTCGGGCATTAGGCTTAGAAGAGCCCCTCGAACTTAATAACTCGAGTCATCTAAGTTTTATTTTCTCCCTTTTTGGATGCACTCCCCATTCATCCATCTTTCGTCGCGAATCTCCAATGCTTCCTGAGGCACGAAGACCCGGCTAATTAATAAACTGAAGGGAACGATGCATTTTTTCTTTTTCTTATATATATATATATATATTTATTTTTTCATTAGCAACTCAACACCCATTCATCGAACATAAACATTAGTAACAAAGGCCAAATTCCTCTTCAAATTGAAGATTGTTCTAATAAATCGTGTATACTTAAGATTTTGCATCACAATAGCATGCATGCAATAAATTCAAACTATTTCAAGATATTAATCATGGCAATTGAAAGTTTTCATAAATAGCATATTAATGGGTAATTCCATGAAGAAATCAAAATTAATTCAAGCCATAAACGATTTTTAGAACTCAATCATTGCATAATCATCCGCCAAAATGATATGTGAAGGAGGATTAAATAATGAGGTGTGGTGATAAATTCTTTTCTTTCTCTTTATTTTAAAAAAATCCTAAGGTCTCATACACTCCCCCTAACTAAAGATGGACATTGTCATCAATGTCGAAAGGGGTACAAGTTTATTCAAAAGCAAGCATCTTAAAGAACATAAAAATCTATACTAATGGAAAGAACACACCGTGGTCAAATGGCAGATCACATATCTTTAATGGTGGAGGAAGTTGTTCTATTTTTCCTTGTGCTACTCGACGAGTAATCGTCCTCTATTAGCTAAATAGGACCCCATCAACACAACTCCAAGCATCTCTATAAAGTGATTATGTATGTCCTATAAGAGATGAGTTATGTCAGTCCAATTTAGTCTAAAATTCTTTGCCATAAATATGTTCCTAATATCGTCATCAAAGTAAGTAAAATAAAATAAAGCAAGTTGATGACATCTCCCTGAAAAATGTGCACTGCTCTCCGTATGATGCTCAGTTATTAGGGAGAGGGATGAATGATTTTGGGAAAAAACAGGGGGAAAGAGTGGTTTAGGCTCCATAGTGATAATCTCCAAACCCATGTCCCTAGCTGTCTCCTCCTACTGTTCATCCAAAATTGCTAGCTCGTCCTCTCCGTTGCACACGCTTCCAGCCATGTGAATATTATGATTTGTGCTTTCATCGTGACATGGCTCGCTCAATATACCTGCAATAGAAGATGAACTCATATTAGATTCTTGAAATTGAATTTCAAAAGAATTACTTTCTTCTAAGCAATTGGCAATCAGAGTAAAATTTTCAATAGATTGCTGAATTTGCCGACTCCGAGCAAGGAACTTTTCTTGGAATTGATGGGATGTAGCCTCATGTGTCTGAATGAGCAAATAAACTTCCTCTTTCAAGGGTTGCAATGGTACGTTTATGGTTTGCTCTCATTGATCAAGGCAGGAAGGCTCAGTTGAATCACGCTCCGAAGTCTCTTTCATGACTTGTTCATTCTCTTGTAAAGACTCCATGTACTTCCCCGCCTCTGTCGGTGTCATGACTCCCCAAAAATACTTGCAGCTGTGGTCTTAGTCCAAATAAGGACTCTATAAGCTCTTTCTTTGCCTACCCATGCTGTGGATAGCTCGATACTGTGTATGTGAACCTCCTCCAGGCCTGAAAGAAAGTTTCACAATCTATCTGATTAAAATTAATTCTCCATCCTATGCTTGTATGCAACATCGTACTCTGCACCATACCAATTGTTTGTGAAATAGAAATTCATGTATTCCATTTTTGAATTTTTTAAAGAGAAAACAAAACAAAAAACCTAATAAAAATCCTAAACTATAAGATGGAAGGATCTCACCGAATGTTCCTCCATACGAACTGAAATTGTAGATCAAGTACTGTGATCCCCGGCAACGGTGCCAAAAACTTGACTCGTCTCAAAATGTGAGGGCGCTACTCCCAAGTATAGGATATCGAACAAGTAACATTCTTGGTGAGTCCAGGTATAGTATCCACGCGACAACTGACCTGCAAAACCACGAATTTCAATTTATAAAGAGTACTAATATGACGAGAAACAACCACCTTTCGAAGGCAAAATAATCGTGTAAGGGTTTAAATATGAAGAAGAAATCCTATGATAACTACGGGGAGGGTGATATTGGGGTATCAATATGGAGAGTATGTATTGGTCGTGATTTCGTTAGGATCTATGCCATCAATGATTATTAATATCTTTTCTATAACTCAACGTATCATCCTGCAAGGGTATGAAAACTCGGAAAATATAACGATAAATGAACATCGAAAAGTGCCTTAAGTATCGAATATAATACTAGTTTCATGAGGAAAATAAGCTTATGTGCCTGCAAGGGTCATGGCAATGTCCGCAAGGATCACACTATGAATAAGTCCGCAAAGATCATATTTGATCCAAGTACACCCACAACAATAATACTTGAATAATACATGTAGAAACTAGCAAAATACGCGATATAGCATGCAAATTAGGGGGAACAGATATTAAAATCAAAGACTACAAAGGTCTAACTGTATCACAACCAACACATGAGGGTATTAGCCATGCATGGAGAGAAGAGACTCAATATTCATAGACAAATACATCATCAATACTCAAAATACGTGCTAAATACGCAAAATACAAGAGTAAAGTTTAGACTTTTATCTCCAAATCTCTACAATTGACCCCAAACTCCTTCAACAACTGCCCTTAGCCTCTGTCTATAGGGCCTCCAAATTTTACCGCCAAATACAGCTCCGAGAGCCCAAATACGCCAAAATACCCCAAAAACCTAGAAAATACGCTTATATAGAAGTATTGCAGGTTTTGGGGCTTAATGGGTTCAAAATCTGTGCCCAATTACGCTATAAACCCAAACCCACTGGCGGATTAATTCTCGCTCGTCCGATCAATGCGGGATTGAGTGTGAGCTCGACACGTGGCATGCGGGTCGGGTTCCGCTTCGTTTCTTTGCCCGCATCCGCTTCTATTACGAATCCAGATCGGAGTCCATCTCGTCCGTTCGTTTGAGCAGTTGTTTGATGAGATCACACTAAGCGTCCCAAAATACGCACGCTCCGCTCTGTTTCGTAATCTTGCGCGTCGTTCGTGGCCGTTGGATCTTGATCCGATGGTGCTTAGCGAGTCGCGTCACCCCACTTTGATAACCGCTCAATTGAGCGGGAAATGCTTCAACGGTCGGATGTGAGCCACGTGACCCGTAAAATGGATCGGCTGTGCATATACTGTGGGTATATATGCCGTATTTCAGCGTATTTCGGCTGTATTTCTTCATTAAATTGGTATTCTGCATTCAAAAATTCATAGTAATTAGCACAGATCTCAGAAAAATACAAATAAATAGTCGTTGGAATCGTGAGATCGAGATCTTCACATTAAAAACACTAAAGGAGCAGAAATCCCCAATAAAATTCCACTTTATGCATAGAATATGAGTTTGCTCTAATAAATAAGGTTATTCAAAATACGATTGTATTAGAGACCAATTATGTATCATATATGCACAAAATGGGGCTAATTGAGGTGTTAAATATACAATATTCAACCCCAATCAATTAACAAAGTGCAATTCATGCCCTCCAACACACCGATGTGTTAAGAGACTTGACCCGAGAGAAAATCACATTTTCTTTTAATAGAATTTTTAGCTAAGTATTCGACTCTTCGATCTGATTGAAGCAGTTTAAATACTTCAGTCAATGTGTACTCTATTTTATAAAATTTGTGTTTCATCAAGAACACGTGTCGTAATAAAATAAGTATAACATATCTAGGCTAATTTAGACTTGGGTCTGGATACTTCCGTATGTACAAGACTGTGTGTTCTCCACCTCATTCTCCCACTATCTTACGGAAGGAGTTTGTCCATCATACCTTTGAGACAAGACTTACAAGTGTCTTTCGACTCATAATACGAGAGGTCAAAAGCCCTCTCTTTATGTGACTTGTCAATCTGTTCTATTCAGTACGACCTAGTTTATTTTGCCATAAATAAATTTGCCATAACTTACGTACTCGTGTATTACTATTTAATACAATATCGTTATACAAAACATTCACACCGAGACATTGCTTCAGAAGCAAAGTGACAACATTCGCCAAAATGTGTTCTCCTTTTGTATTACAATTATCCTGAATCGTGACATCAAATATGTCACATTTTTAGTTCCACCTATTTTTGCCTTTTCTTATCATAGTCAAAACTTTCTTTCTCAACCGACTTTCCTCAATGCCTTCTCTGTTCTAAATTACATTTAGACAATATTTTCCCAATAAAAATTATTAGCTGTGCCAAACAGTTTGATCAAAGTTTCGAATCTTACGGGTCGAAATCGTTTTCCATCAACCTTGGGTTGACTTAACAAATTGTAAGAAGAAACTTGCTTTGAACATCAGTATGTTCAAGCTTCCCCTCATAGAGGCGAGTGACAAGTAGCATGCTTTTATTTTGTTTGACACAGAATTGAAGGAAATCATTGTCCGTGAGTTTGTACTAGGAAGGACAGTTTAAGTTCAGTGAGAACCTGGTTTAGACTATCAAACTTGATCTTGAGTTGATATTCATTAAAAAATCATCTTACCCAGTTAATATATTCCTTTAGGATATTATGATTTGGATTCCATCATGTATAACATAAAACTTCCCTAGTTTAGCATATGTTCATGATTTTAAATATACTTAAATTGGATTTTATTCAACTATACCCTCCCACTATTTTTACGATCATCTTAAGCCATATAGATGAACGAATAATAATATTTAGTGGGAAAAGGGACCCAGCCACCCTGAGTCTCACAACATTGAGTTGACTCAACAAGTTGCTTAACTCTGCGATCAGTAGATGAATCTTCATCAATCACTTTGTATGTGATTCCCTTGTAGGTTTTTTTACCACTAGTCACTTATGACCTTGAGTTGGCTCAACAAATCATAACAACTAGTCTAGTCAGACCCTTGCTTTATTGTCCAATCCTAACTTACATAGGCACCCGGTTATATTCACGACACGACGATTTGGGTTAAGTCGAACTCTATCACATGTTGAATGAAAATGGTTCCCAAGAGATATCCATGTTACAGCTTGAGTTTACTCAAGAACTATAACATGGAATCCCTGGTTTCTAAATTCCAAAAGCAAGGAGGGTTACGGCTAATCTTGAAGAAGATTTTAAATGTAATTGACTAGATGTAATCGATGGTTTCACATAATCATAATTCACATCCTTACGGTCCTGCAGAACATGGCTATGGATTTGGCTAGGCCAGGATCACTATCCCTAGTTGATCTAGGGTGATCCACAACACTAATCAAAAAACACTAGACCGGATCATGATTCATTGAAGAATACTAGTTATTCAGATGTGTGGCATCGACATGAAATAGCTTCATTAAAACTAGTTAATCCTATCAACTAGTTAAATCCTAAAATTCGGAATTATTAGGATTGTTTAATAACTTTTATTAATGTCCTTATCAACTATAAGGAATGATTTTTAGGGTGATATCCTAATCATGTATTAGGTATTTAAACAATTTTAAATCATAGCATGTCCATAAAAAATTATCTTATAATTTTCTGAAAACTTTTAATGGCTAACCTAATAGTTCTTCTTATATTATCACATAATTAACAAGAAATATTATATAACCATTAAAGATACAAAAATTTTATGTCATTAAATTTTGGCATTAATACTTGCAACTAGAATTATCTCATAATAAAGTTACAACAATAATTATCATATAATTATCAAGATCTAAATTTTCAAAAATTATCACATGAATTTTTTAAAATTAGATCTAATTTTCAAAAAACAATTTTTTCGAAAATTAAAAATTCACATGAAACGACAATTTAATAGTTTAATGGACAACCTCCATCTCATGGAGAAATATGGTGTATCAAATACATTTTATAATTGCAAAAACAATAGATCAAGGTAACCGTGGCTTTGATACCATTGAAGGGTATCGCTCTGATATCATTGCAATGCTGTTAAGGCCCATCTTCCATGGCACCCTAGACCTGTCACAAGATCCCTCACGAACTTTGTTTATGTCATGCCTTTCGACAACGCCCAACCCATCATAAGATCCCTATCTTATCAGGACTTGGTATAGTAAGAGCGATTACTTCGGGTCAGCTCATAACCTGAGAACATGTACTCAAGCATCAACAAGCTTTGATACCACTGAAGGGGTTTCTAGGTCCTTAGGGCTATAAATTCGACGTCTGGCCCAAGTCGGTTGGACGACGAAATCAAAAATGCAGCGAAAAACAGATCTAAAAACATTTTCTAAATCAAGCCCTAAAGAAACAACCCTAGCCAGAATCTCTACTATCGAGTGGTTGGGTCCAACCAACCCCAAAGGATAGATCTATCAACCTATTGTAATTATAAATGCATGTTAATTAAACTACATACCTTTCACTACGATTCTGCAGAGTATAACGCTTCATTTTCAGCAACGTTTCTTTAGCTCCGAAGCGATGCCCCGAGTCGCTTCTCCTGAGCCGAACCTTATTTCGAGCCGAACCGCGTCCCGAACAGAACCACATTCCGTGGCAAGCAACACCCTGTCGTCGAGCCAACCACACGTCAAAGAAAGTTTCACCTTGAGGGATCCTTTGTCAAGACTTCGGATTCTATCCGAACTCCTTCATAGCTTTGCTAGAGCCCAATCGTGAGCAAGGAAGAATTACGGAGAAGAGGGGATTATTAATTTAAGTCTTAGTCCGAGCGTGCTCAAAACTTTTTGGAGCTTCTTGGATTTGGAGACTTGGTTCAAGTTTCAAGGAGGGGGTTGTCCCCTATTTATATAGGCGGCTGACCCCTCCCCTTCTCATCATATCCGATGTGGGACTAAAGGTTTTGGAGGAAAAAATTAATTAAAGTTTGTCTTTCACAAAGTTCAATCTTTAGCGAATTTTTTATCCCTCACCGTTGAGCTTCATAAATGATACAACCTATCAAATCCAAGATCACTGAACGGCGAACGCGTAGAAACAAACGGGGCTCAATTCCTACTTCGTTTGACCCCTCAAACGAAGTCTAAAAGATAGCCCAAAAGTCACCTTACGCTGGAAAAACAGCCGTCAGGGAAAAAACATGCCTAGTGTTCCAAAAACCCTGCTTGTGGGGCCCACCACCACGTGCGCAGCTCAAGGGGCTGGCTGGAACACACCCCCAGCTCGGGTGCGTGCTAGGCATGCACAATCAGGGCACCTAAAAGGGCGCCCGTAAAATGGGCACTCCTGGCGCCCAAATGGGTGCCAGGAATCTTCGACCTAGCCCAACGGGCCGGGCCAAAAAAGGCTGATTCTTTCTTTTTTAAAAAAAAAAATCCTTTGGTCCTATTTTCCATTTAGGCCTTTATGGCTTTCGCACTATGTAAAACTCCTTTTAAATAGGTTTTTTGGACCCGTTTGGACTCCGATTCCAGCACGATTTCTCCCCGACTTTCGTGTAAAAATCATCTTCTTTTCTATGCATTTATAAATAGGCTTGCAAACATTTTGCGACGTATTTAAATACTATTGCTTCAAATGCAATTAAGCCCATTTAATATTAAAATCCATTTGCATCAAATACAAATGAACTGAGGGCATACATCCCTCAACAGATGTATCCCGACCTAACCCTAAATTAGCCTAGATATGTTATACTTATTTTATTACGGCATATGTTCTTGATGAAACACAAACATGATAAAATAGAGAACATGATGATAGATGTATTTGAACTACTTTGATTAGATCGAAGAGAAGAATACTTAGATATGTAATTCTTGCGTAATTAAAAGAAAATGAGATTTCCTCTCAGGTCAAATCTCTTAACAAATTGGTGTGTTGGAGAGCATGAACCACATTCCGTTAGACATGATATGATACATGGCAAGTGACTCTGAGTTACAATCGTCCTTCTGTGTTAAGCCCCAGATAATAATGCCTAGGTTCTTAATAAGGTTCTCTGAGGACCTTACCAATATGATATTCCTCAAATTAATTGTTAGAAAGTCATAGGATTACTCGAGCGTCGTGAGACGAAAGAGTCGAGTAAGACATCATAGTTGATAATGGCCTAGACCACTTCCAAGATGCCATTCGGAGTAGTGACTCTAAGAAATGGCTTGATGAAATTCGAAAAAGGTCTTGGCACGTAAATAAGGCATGGACCTTAGTTGATGTGCCCAAGAGAAGTGTTCCCTTTGGCTGCACGTGAATCATCAAGACAGAAGATTAGTACAGATGGAAAAGAGTGAAGTACAAGTTATGCTGGTTGAGTATAGTTATCATCAGAACTACTATAGAAGGATTGTGATGAAACTTTCTCGCCAACAGCTGTGTACAGATCTATTCGGACCAGTCTCGATGATAATGCTCATGATGACCATGAAAACTGGAGTATACATATATACTCTGTTTTCTAAATGTGATTTATAAGAACAAAATTATATGAATTAACCAGAGAGTTTTCAAGGTCCGTGGAAGTGAATAAAAATCATGTGAGGCATCAAGGAGCCGGAGTATATGTTTTGAGAAAGTGGTCAAAGAGTTTGACACTTTATCCGAAATTATATGAACCGTGCAGATGACCAGTAAATGTTTTGGATTATTCTCGTAAAGTACAATGAGCTGGATGAGATCCAAGCAAGACAAACATTATGGATTCTAAGAGACCAAGGAAATTATTTGGATGAGATTCAAATGTGTGGTCTAACATGAACATGGAAACTCCTTAAGTCCATGCTAAATAAGATTTAGCAGATTCACTCATGAAGGCGCTGCCACATAAAGTCCAGAGAGACTTATGTGTAAAAGTGATATGAGATAGCTGTATAAATGGGCTTGAGTGCAAGTGGGAGGTGTTGGGAGATGGATATGCACTCAAGGCAATTTATATCTGTGTATGTGGACAAACGTCTTGTTCAAAATAACAATAAGCTGTTTGGTACATAAGTTAATAATGTAGTCGACATTTGAACTTAGGTAAAGTCATGAGATTTAATGCGAGGTCAAACAAGTATCGAGATGAGGATCTCGATCATGGAGAATTGTTTGACCGTTAATAGCACAAGTCTATAATCATTCGTGGTCATAGATGTTTCGGGAAAAGGATATCGATATATTGGATAGACCATTGTGTCTTTGTCTTCACCATAGAGTGGTGACGATGATCTCATGGTCGTTAGACTTGGCAAAGTTGGCGACGAGACACATGTGCTCATTGGAGAATGACTTCACTGAACGAACCAACGAGAGTTATCACATAGTTACCATAACTTATCTGTCAGTGATAACTCTCAGTGATGATAGGCAAGTTGGTCCTTAGACTTGATATCATTGTACAAACTTGTACGTGAACGGTGTCACTTAGATTTCTGACCTAGCTTTGAGGCAAGGCCCATCGAAAGGTCTTTGGTTGGGTGACACTTGAAGCATGTTAGGAGAGTAATGACCAAGAGAGAATTCGTCTCTTTTGTTATAGGGAGTTAGTGTCGCATGTGTTGGTTCGATTTTTAGTGAAAAACTTTGGACAAAGTCTGTTGGAAGAAGTCCAACATTATTTGACTAAAGACCGATGGAGACTAACCAAGTTCAAGCTATTAGGGTTGACAGTTTGATCGTACCATATGCTTGACTAGGCGACATAGTTTTGACGAAGGGACTAAAACGACAGCATTCATCATGGATACAGTCAAGTTGGTCTCGACAATACTCATGTCGATGAGTTAACCACATAATTATGATACCGAAACAGTGACGACACCTGCTTCTCAGGGTCACTGCTGTCTAAAGTTTCGAGCCTCACCCGTAGTAGGGTCAGGCTGTAGGGTCTCACACAGAGTGAGACCTTCGTCAAGTAATATGAAGTCTTAGGGGAGATTATACATCTGATGTATGGGTATTAATTAAATCGCACAGCATTTGCGATATAAGTCTAAAAGATTAAAGATGTGGATTATTACATGAGATGCAAAGAATTTAATATACGTCGTAAAGGGTTTGCGAGTATTTTAAACGCATAGAACAAAGCTCAATTAAATGTCTAGAAATGTCCTAGATGATTTTTGGTTTTTTGGTTCAAGCCCATTAGGGCTTTAGGATGAAAAAACTAAAAGAAAAAAAGGAAAGGCCTCTTTATTGGGCCCAGCCACAGTCTGGTCTTGCCCAGGCTGCTGTATGGGCAAGCCCAGGTCGGGCACCTGGGCCTAAGCCGAGGTGTTGGCTGCCTGTGCTTGGGCCCAGTCGGGACCCAATTCAAAGCGGGCAAGGCCCACCCGCTTCATGTGGGCGGGGCCTTACCGCGTGTTGTGCACGCGCCCGGCCTGCCTTTGTGGGGCCTGCCTGCTGTAGCAAGCGGATGTGGCTAGTCTACTGCTATTAGCTGGTGGGCCCCACTTGGGCCCCACAAGGGTTTGAGAAACCCTAGGGTCTTTTGACGGCTGCAACTTTCAGCGAAAAATAGTTTTTTGCTAAACTTTGGGTCAACGTTTGAGGGGTCAAACGATGTCAGAATTGAGCCCTGTTTGTTTCCATGCGATCACCATTTAGTGCTCTTAGATTTCATATATTGATATCACTTGCGAAGCTCAACGGTAAGGAAGAAAAAATTCGCTAAAGATTGGCCTTTGTGAAAGGCCAACTTTAATTAATTTTATCCTCCAAAATCTTTAGTCCCACATCGGTAAATGAGAAAGGGAAGGGGTCAGCTGCCTATATAAATAGGGGCCAACCCCTTCCTTGAAACTGGTACCAAGCTCCAGATCTGAGTAGCTCCATTAAACGTGAGCAAGCTCGAATGTAAGCTTAAGAAAATATTCCCTCTTTCTCTTTAATTCTTACTTGCTCCTGATCGGGCTCTAGCAAAGCTACGAAGGAGTTCGGATCGGATTCGAAGTCTTGACAGAGGATCCACTCAAGGTGAAACTTTCTTTGGCATGTGGTTGGCTCGGCGACAAAGTTGTTGCTTGCCTTGGGACGCGGTTCGGTCCAGGACACAGTTCGGCTTGGGACGCGGTTCAGATCGGGACGCAGTTTGGCTTGGGAGAAGCGGCTCGAGGCATCGCTTTGGACATAAAGAAACGTTGCTGAAAACGACGCTTCGTATTCTGCAGAAACGAAGTAAAAGATATGTAGTTTAATTTACATGCGTTTATAATTGCAGTTAGATATATCTATCTTTAGGGATTGGTCGGACCCACCCCGGGATAATAGAGATTCTGGCTAGGGTTTATTCTTTAGGGGTATTGACTTAAAATGGTTTTAAGATCTGTTTTTCTGCTGCTTAATTTGATTTCATTGTCCGTCCGACTTAGGCCAGCCGTCAATTTTATAGCCATAAGAACCCAGAAAATCCTACACCCACTACAAAATTACTCATCATTTTTTGATCCTCCCTCTAAAATTGTGCATACTTTTTTAGGCTAGCTTCCCTTCAAGTGTGAATACGTGAAAAATCAAAATATCTTGCTACTCTTTTCTTTTGAGTCCATGGGGTTAGTTTGGGAGTCAAAACAATGAGTATCTCTAAAAATAGATATTAAGTATGGATACTCAAAAATTATTGGGTTCAAAGGTAATCATCCAATATGAACCAAATCTGCTTTGGTTCCTAGCATGCACATATAAGTGCTTAAAATATACATGCAGATTTTCACAATCTTGTCTATATATGCATGTCTATCAACTAAATTCAAAATCTTTTTAACCCAAATCATATTATCATGTAATCTATGCATAGACATGGAATTCTTCTTGAAGGGATGCATAAATACATGATTTGCACAATCTAATCTATGATTAGCACTTTAATAAATATTGGATTACTCAAACTTTTTGCATGCAAATTTACTACATGAAAGCATAATTTTTCTTCTTAGCATGCAAGACATTCTTAACATGATTCTTATTACTTTTACTTGTAACAACATTCTTAGGCATTAGAATCATGACTACATGAAGAAATAGTACTTAAACAAACATTACTCTTAGTCAAATTATCACGGTTAAGTACAAGCTCATCACGCTTCAACTTACTCAAAGATAAATCACTAAAAACATATTGTTAGAATCATGAATACTAAGCAATGCACTAGAGGGGGTGAATAGTGTAGTGGCAATTAAAAATACTAATTAAATTAATTAAGCAAATGCAGGAATATAATTGTAGCACAAAAAATAAACACACAATGGTAATCGCAAACACTCAATGTATCCTGGTTTGGCTACGCTTACTCCATCCCACACTCGTAAACCTGAGATGTGGATTTCTACTAAAGACTCACACAAGAGTTACAATCCATAAACTGGAATACAAAGGAGTAAACCTTCCTAAGATGGAGTAAGCACTCCAATTTGGAGTAAACCTCCTATGTGCTCTCACAACCCGAGAGCTACGTCACAATGAAAATGTAAATAAAATACGCTCTTACGTAAGCCTTGTAAATGATCTTACCATATGCAGTGAATTCTTGGATGAGCAAAAAATTAAGTGCATGAATGAGCTTAAGACTTGGAAGAAAACTCTCTTTGAAGAAAACTCAAAGCTTAACTCTTTTGAAGAGAAAGAGAGAAAGATAGAACTTATAGAAAGCTGGTAAATCTTAGAAATGTGCTTAATAATTGATACCAACAATCTCAGAAATCTAAGCTTAATTATCTCTCAAAAAATGTTGAAAATTGCTCTCTAAAATGCCCTCCCAACGACTCTTTCGACAGCTTTCCATAAAAGACTGAGATGTGTTTTCTGGGGCTGCTAGAATAAATTAGTCGACTACAATTATAAAAGTAGTCGACTATACAGACGACTGTTCTCGAATATTTTGAGCAACAGTGAACAACAATCTTTTTCCCATAAGAATGTAGTAGACTATTATACTGATACATGAGAAAATAGCTTGAAATTGTTTGCGAAATCATTTTTCATCTCTAAATATTTCTAAAATATTATTGTGAGTTTGAAAAATGATTTAAGAAAATAATGGATGCATCTTAGTAACCTGTCAAGTTGAAGAAAGAAGCTTCAAGGACTTCAAGGCCATTCAAGAGAAAGAAGAGAAGCAAAATTCAAAGTAAATCTTTTTATGCTTTTATTTCTCTTGATTAGAATGTAGCCATGTAGTAGAACTATCTTGGAGCTCACACACTTCACTCTATCTAGCCTAGGAAATCGTTAGAAATCATTTCCTAGTACTCCAACTCTTCATTCCCTTTAATGTGCATTCTGGACTTCCAACAGGCGAATGAAGAACAAAATGTAGGTGCATATCTCCATACAGGTGCCTGAGAATTGTTCTGCAGTCATATGTAATGCACATGTTTTGACATAAGTTTTGGGCTTTTCATTCCTAACTTTCAAAAAGTGACTGTTGTACAAAGTACATGCGCCTGTCTAGTTTTAGGCGCCTGTCTATTTTCAGGCGCCTGTGACTTCTTAGTCAGTCATATGTCTTCTCTTGCCCAAAGATCCGATGATCTATCAAATTACGCACTTGTGCATACAGGCACACTATGTAGGTTTTACAGATGCCTGCCCATGGCACAAGCACCTGTCTATACCTCTACAGTTGCATATCCATCACTTTCCCAGATCTTTCATTTTGGCAAGTTACACACTTGTACACACAGACGACTGAAGTTGGTTTCCCAGTCACCTGCCCATGGAACATGCGCCTGTTGATACCACATCAGTCGCATGTCCAAGCTTACCCAGAATTCTTACATTCTATCAACTTACAGACTTTGCCACACAGACGCCTGTAGAAGGTTTCTCAGTAACCTGTCGGTTTTCAGGCACCTGTATAGCCTTCATCAGTCGACTGGCATACGAGTAAGTTATCGTTTGAATATTCACCCAACCTCTAACACAGTGCAGCAGGCGACTGTCCGTTCTTCATCAGTCACCTGTCATGGCTGTAAAATTAATCCGTTTTGATTTTCCATACGGAATTTGAGAGGGCGTTTGGGTATTTCCTTTAAGAGTTTTAGAGAGCCTATTTAAGAGCATGCTACTATTCCAATAGGAGCCTCTTTATCCATTCAAGATTTCATCTCTAAGCTCTTGAGCTCTCATTTTTTACAAAGCCCTAGATTCCAATCTCATTCTCTTTTGCTCTCTAACCTAGAATCAAAGTTCATATCTTCTATGTAAGGACCCTGTGCTATGAGGAAGAAACACTAGAGGGGGGTGAATAGTGTTTTATATTATTATAAGGAATTTACGCCAAATAAAATCCTAATTAACCAACAAATGCGGAATTAAAGAAATGATCAACAACACAAAGAAGAATGCAATGCAAACATGCAATGTATCCTGGTTCGGTGCCACCCAAGTCAAACCCGACTTGTTACCAGTGCCCTAATCCAGCAACACCCGAGATCACACTCGGATACTCTAGTAAATACCACTAGAGCTTTCCTTTAGCCCACTTGCGGAAACCCCAACAAGTGCAATCGACCTACAATCGATGTTCCGTGTATCCCACAACCCGGGAACATGCAAATACCTTAATCCCACAACTTGGAACTAAGCACACTCTCACAAACCGAGAGCAAATACTTTTCCTTGACTCCCACAACTTGGGATCAAGCCAACCCTCTCACCAACCGAGAGTACTCAACAAATTAGACGTATATAGAATGAAATATACAACTTGAAATACACTCACCTATGCCTTGAATAAGAACATACTTATAAAGGATATAGTGTGTGTGAAGTGCTCAATGAGGGAGGAGAAATCCCTTGAGATGCTTGCCCAAAGATGAAAGCAAATCTAGCTTAGATGTGTGCTTTAGAGCATAGAGGGCAAGAGAGAATTAGAGAGCACTTGAGAGGAGAAAAAGGCTTGAAAATGAGACTTGAATGTTTTCTTAAGAGGCCAAGAGATCTCTCATATTCAGCCTATCTCCTATATATATTAGCTCAAGGGAAGCCCAAAACCCCAAGCAAAAAGACCCAAAAATCAATCTCCCAATGGCTATAAACGGGCTGAAAACGACTTGGACAGTCGACTGTTGAAGGGGGGACAGTCGACTGTTCCACTGTCGCCAACGACTAAAAACTAAAAAACACTGGCAGGAAAAAGGATGGACAGTCAACTGTATAAGGATGATCAGTCGACTGTCCACCTGGGCAGTCGGCTGTTCGGCCTTCAACAGTCGGCTGTTCGAGGGACAGAATCTACAGTTTCTGTACAACTGAACACTAAAACGGCCATAACTGCCACTACAGATATCCAAATGGAGTGATTTAAATTGCGTTGGAAAGATAACGAAATTTACTTTCAAATGAGCTTTAAATGGATGCAAAATTCGAACTACAGAAAAACTGAAAGCACGTTGAATCTGACAGATAGGTGCATGAAATCTGTTATCGGCTCACGAAAACAGTCATAACTTGAACTTTAGATATCCGATTGGAGTGATTCAAGTTAGGTTGGAAAACTTAGTGAGTAATCTAACTACTGCAGGTAGTTTGGATGAAAAATTCCAACTACAGAAAAATGGCATTAGTTTGAAGGCAGACTGGTCAAAAAAACAGAATACAGCTTCAAATAGATTTGATCACTGTTTGAAAACAGGCGACTGCTGAAGGAAAACCAGTCGACTGGTGATCCTTCATCAGTCACCCGATGATCCTTCATCAGTCCCCTGTTTTGAGTCAAAAGTTCAGATTTCAAGTTTTCAAAGCCTAGAAGCATATGTGGTCAACTAGAGGCTATACTAATGATGTGTATAGGTGGTGTATGTGCCTCTAAGTAGTTCTAATTCAAGGCTTAACATTCTAAGACTCACAAAGAAGTAAATAATAAATATTACAATGAATATCCTTACTTCTTCATGGTCTTGAGTCTTTTAGTTATATGTCTTGAATGTCTCCAACATCATCTAGTCTTTGATCCTCAAGATGTTCTTTGAAGCTTTTAAATCATCCATTCCTTTCTTCTCTTTGGATTGAATCTCCATTCATTTGTTGATGCCATTGGCTTGAGGTTTGAGATAGCCTTTGAGTTCTTCAAGCCAATGCTTCACCTTTGTTGATCTACCAAGTTCTCCACTTGAATCAACACGTGTAGGCACTTTTGATCTTCTTGAATCTAATTGGTGACTCTTTAGCTAACTGCAATCACATGGGTTAATCACAATGATTTATGTTTGGTCATCATCAAAACCAAGGTGGAGAGTCCAATACTCAACATTCTCCCACTTTTTGATGATGACAAACCAAATATAAACAAAATAAATAATTGTGCATTAAATATACTTACTCCCCCTGTAATGATGCCAATCAAGTTAATATCAATAATCAATAGCATCATTCAGCAGTTAATAGTGTGTGTATCACATGAGGTTGTGCATATATCGATGAATGACCAAAAATAATATGCATACACAATACAAATCATATAGGTGATACACATCACAAACATGAGCATGATTACCAACATACACCAAATGTAATCAATATAAACCAAGGTAATCACCAATGCTCCCCCTGAATCATATGCATGATCAATCATACATAAAGGTTATATGATTCAAGTTATTGTTTAACACTCAACATTTAATTAGCACAAAGCACATCCTTTGTTTATTTCTCTCCTCCTTTGGCATTATCCAAAAGGCATGGGGGCATAGAAACAACAAATGCAAAAATAGAGTGGAAAACAAAAAGGTATATCTAATGTAAACTATATAAGTTACCAATTGAAAACAAGATATCAAAATAAAGATATCAATTGCAAGAGCAAATATCCAACAACAACTCAACCACCCTCAATTATCACAAAATTTATAACATTAAGCATAATGTGATATATTATCCTTGAGCGATGGCATGACATATGACATGAACATGATTAAAGATATAATGGTAGAATCAATATCATCACAATGACATAGATCAACAAATAATATCAATAAATTCAGATCTAACTCAAACATCGCAAAAAAATGCAACAAACATGACTATGGAAATTTTTAGCCATGTGTACAAAGTTATGTTATGAAATAATAACTTAAATTAAGTTCTAATGATCATAATACAAATGAACTAATCACTACATGTCAAAATATATCAATTGAAAGTGAAGTGACAACAGGTGGTGAAAATATGATCAAAAGGACATGAATAAATCACAATCATGGTTATGAAATCATTACTCAAAATAAATATCACAATCATGGTTATGAACTCATTACTCAAAATAAATTCTAATGAGCATACTAACATACTCAAAGCATCATATACTGTAATTACATCAAATGATTACATCTAGCACAAACCATCTCAAAAATCTCATAAAAGAGTGAAAAATAGAAGTATGAGATGTGAGATGACAAAAAATAAGTATAATTGCATGTGCTAAACTACACAAATCATCTCCAAAAAGTAAGCATACCAATTCTAAGTGAAGTATGCGATGTGGGGTGACAAGGTGATAAAAATGTATGTATATCAAATATCAATATCAAGCAAAAGTGTTATGCCAAATAGAGATAGTAACTTTATAAAAATTATGACATACACAATTCTAGCACACTAGGATACTAATTGAAACAATGTTCAAAAGAACCATAGTACTAGCATGCATTAAAAAATAGATACTCACAGAATGAGTCAATGATAAGCATGGAATGCTATGAGCTTAAGTATGATAAGCACTATATCATAAGCTCAAAACTAGCATCAAGCAAGAGCATGTAAAGATGATATCCAATATAAATAGGCTAATAAAGCAGGCAAAGCAGGTAAATAATGTCAAGATCATGACATCACTTGTGAAGGAAACCAAGTGAACAAATAGAGACGTGATCTCAACCTAGCTCAATTATCACAAAGGATTCAACATTAGGCATAATGTGACAAAACATCTTTTGAGCAAAGACATGGAGTTTGACATGAGCAAAGATATAAGACATATTGAAGATAGTCTACGTTCAACGTCACAAGGTAGGACATGAACGAATAAAGTTACATGAGCATTGTATGCATGCATACTGATTGTGCGAATAGAACAAAAGCTTATATAATCACAATTTGATCGGAGGTAACATAAATGAAGTCATAGTGCATCAGTATATATTCAAGGAAGAATAGCTATGACAAAATATACATATCATTATACAAAATATACAACTTATATGATCTTGTATAGCAAAAATTATCTCTAACATATCATAAAAATAGCATAAATTATGAGCTTGAGATGAGAGATAATCAAAGCGAAAAATATAGCATGAAGATCACTAACCAATATACATGAGTGTTATGTCACTTGTGAAAGATATCATACATGAAGGATTTAGCTATAGACATGAAAGATCTCTCGAATAAAATTATAGCTAAACATCAGTCATGAAGTAATTAAAATGACAAGTAACATACATTGATCACTCCAAATCATATCAATACGTCTCATAAAGATAATCATACCAACTGTAAGAAAAGTATGAGATGTGTGGAGATACAATGAACAAATATGCATAAAGATCCTAAATCAATTAATCTTATTCATGGCATGAATTATATATAACATGATGAAGTATAGCATGCTATAGGGAAATGAAAGATTCTAGCTGGAAAACAAGATTAGATTTGGAGATTTAGGACTTTTGAGTGAAATGAGAGCTTGAGCATAGAAAACAAATCAATAGAGTTTAGAGGGTTCCAAGAGTTCTTTAATGGAACAATAAAAGCCAAATTTATTCGCTCTCTAAAAACCCCAAAACGATTTACCCAAAACCTTCAACACAATCAGCTGGAAAAAGGCTCAATGGATAAAAATCCTGACAGGACAGGCGACTGATGTGGTATCCACAAGCGCCTGTGCCATGGGCAGTCGACTATGAAAACAACATCAGTCGTCTGGTCGAAACATGCATAGCTTGCCAAACACAAAGTGTTAAGACAAGGATCGACAGGCGACTGAAGAAGCATTCACAGGCGCCTATGCCATGGGCAGGCGATTGTGAAACCAACATCAGTCGTTTGACCGAATGATGACAAGTTAGGGATATTTGGGCAATAGGGAGACATGCGACTGACTAACAAGTCACAGGCGCTTGCAAGGAGCCAGGCGCCTGTACATTGTATAGAAGTCGCCTGTTAGAAATGGATAATGAAAACCCAAAGTATCTTATCAAAAACGTGTGCATGACAGACGACTGTAGAACAAATCACAGGCACCTGTAAGGAGATAGGCGCCTGAAACTTGTTCAGCAGTCGCCTGAAAATCAACCAAAATGCACATGTTAGGGAAGTAATGAATGATTCTACTAGAATGGTATGACGTATCATGATATGATCTAAATAATCCATGAACATAATCATCTATGAAAATTAGGTACAAGTGGTATAATCAAAGCAACAATGAATCTTTAATAATGGAATTGAAAGGTTTTTCATTGAAGGTTAAGATCTAAATATACTTAATACAATCTAATAAACAGACAAGCATGTCATACACATCAGTTATTATATCTATAATATTTAACAATCTTCACAAAGAAGCATGCATTTGAGGAATGAGATGTCTAATGACAACGTGTTCCAAAGGTATGACCATCAATAAACAACTAACCAATTCATTATATGAATGTTATAGCTACCATGATACCTGAGTCGTAATAAGACATATATGGCATATATGGGCATGGTAGTCACATAAACAAACAATCTCCATGAGGGTATGACAAGAATGAGCTAATGAAGAAGTATGCTATATTACACAAATCCAATATATTAAAATACCAATTGTACTAAATACATACTTACAACCATTTAGCTCTCCCTATATGTGTGCATCTTCAAAACACCGTCCTCTCCTTTAAAGTGATCTTTCATTGTAAACCAAGGAGTGTGTAGGGTAGGCATCTTGTACAACAATCTGATAAGTAAACATGTGGTATCCAAAGACTTTTTGGATCCAAGGGGTTAAGGAATAAAATCAAGTAGTCCAATAACCAAATATATACCAATTGTAAATAACAATCATCAATAAAAATGCATGACATGCATGTTGAGTATTGATTCCCCGGATTTGGTTTTGGATGATGAGCAAACATAAATATCGTATACTAACTGTTTGTGAGCGCAGTTATGGAGATCGTCGCCAAAAGAATACGTTCATCTAAAGCGACGTCTCAAGACTTCTCAATACGCGTGATCGTGTGCCTGAAGCTTCGTTGAAGCTCAAGGAGCAATATTGAAGTCAAGAAGAATGAAGATTGAAGCTTTGAAGACGGTTTGTCATGTATTACTTTATGTCTTCTAGCTTTATAGATTAGAATGTTAAGCCTTGAGTAGGACTTACTTTATAATCTTTATTTCGCTCCTATCTTAGAGCTAGGATTATCATAGAAGCCAATAGAAACTTTGCCGAAGCCTATCGCTTCTTCCCTCGGCTTCTAGTGCATGTTAGTTGGTTCAAGAAGAGTCACCAACCGACTAGATGACGATCTAGTCGGTCGGAAACTCTACATGAACCGACTAGAATGCCTTGCTCATTTCAGCCTAGCTATGTTGATCAATTAGTCGGTCAAAGAAGGTTCACCGACCGACTAGATGACGATCTAGTCGGTTAGGAATCCTTCTCAGACCGACTAGTTATCATTGCCTCTGTATAGCCTGAGCTACTGTTTCGAGTTAGTCGGTCAAAGAACGTTTGTCGACCGACTAGTTGAGAAACTAGTCGGTCAGCATTTGTTCTTAAACCGACTAAGTCACCTTGAAGTCAGCATATTCTATTTCGACTGTTAGTCGGTCAAAGATCATTCACCGACCGACTAGTTGTGAAACTAGTCGGTCGGCAAGTCTTCTTAGACCGACTAGTTGTCATCTCCTGTACTTCGACCTTTTGGCTGTTCAACCGTTAGTCGGTCTACGTTGTATCACCGACCGACTAGTTGATGAACTAGTCGGTCAGTGATCCTTCTGTGACCGACTAGTCTGGTTCAGAATAGAGCCGTTGGGAACTTTTTCAACACGATTTTCCTTGCCTCTATAAATACAAACCTGATTCGTTTGAGGCAAGGTTAGAGGTCCTATTTCCAAGCAATTTCAGACCTAAGAGAAGAGCTCTCCCAAGCTATTTCAAAGCTCTCTCTCCCTCACAAGAATCTCTCCTTCAACACCTTGAGCCCTAATTCCTCAAGAGAGATTCTCTCCATTGTGAGCTTCTCAAGCCAAGAGCTTGATTCTTGGTCATCAACTCCACCCTAGGCTTCCATTGCTGGTCATCTTCTTGAAGCTAGGGTTTGGTGACATCTTCTTCCCCAAAATCCATCTGTGCCCTAATTTGGTAAGTATACTCAAGGCATAGGATTTTGTGGTAAGCATTTCATTTCTTTTAATATTGAATTGTTGTATACTCTCGGTTGTGAGAGTTTGCGTGATCCCGGGTTGTTGGATTCACAGACATCGATTGTAGGTCGATTACACTTGTGGGGTTTCCGCAAGTGGATTAGTGGAAATCTTGAGTTAGGGTTTCTAACTCAAGTATCCGGAGGGGATCCGGGTGGTTGGGACGTAGGATCACCGGGAACAAGTCTGGGAGACTTGGGTGGATCCGAACCCGTTACATGTTTTGTTTGCGTATGTTTAATTCTTGTTGACTGTTGTTTTTATTCCGCATTGTCGTTTGTTCATTGCACAATAGTTAGGAATAACTCTCTTAATTATTTTAAGTACTATTCACCCCCCCTATAGTACGTGTGCAGTAGCTACCACAGGGCACTACAATGCATTGATAGGAGTTATTATAATCATGAAAATCATACACACAAGGAATTAACAATTCTCAACCATTAGGAATTTAGATACACCAAGACTAAGAATTCCTATGCATACGATTTAATCACAATACATAATACAAGCAACATCATTATGAATACACACATCTAATACAATAGTGTGTGCTAGAAAGATTCCCCGTTCAATATGCATATGTGCACAAAATAAACATTCACGGCACAAAACATTTTGATGGATGACATGAAAAGTAATATCACAAAGAGTGTGCATGCAAAGCATATAGTATTATTTTCATAACCAAATTTCTCTTCCCCTTTGGCATATCAATAAGATGGAAAGGTGCAAATTGATACTCACCAAGGGTTAGGGAAACCTACTAATCTATATGCATAACATAATATGAATGAAATGCAATGACATATAAATAAAAATAACATGATAGCAATCAAACATTTCATACTCCCACATAATCATATAAAATATGCAAACTTGGGAGTAATGGACGAACTCACATATATATGGGTACAAAAAGTAATCATACAAGCATGGTACCCAAGCGATGAAGTGCAATATGAGTGAGTTAGCAAGGTGGAAATCAAACAACGACTGAGTTTGATTTTTATATATAGTCGCATGAGAATATGTCATTCCTAATATACGATTCTATATATGTGTTCCTATCATACCTAGAAACATTCTTAGGAATCCACAAAGATAGTGATTTGGGATTCTTAAGGAGAGGTTGTATAGCGACATGAGTAGGAAGTTGGGATGCATACTTGTGAGGTGGAACATAAATATTAGCGTGTCCCGTGTGTGAAACATGCAAATGAGCATTAATTCTAACATGAAAATTTTTAAGCCACATGTTATAAATAATCCATGAATAAACATATGAATATGGATTATGAATACACAATGCACATGAGTCAAGAATTTGACACAAATGACATACATAGACATGAATGGCATAAACGACACATAATATGCAAACATACGATATGCATGCGATAATCTCAAACACAAAGTAACATTTACATGCGTCCAACACGCATAGATACCAAATGTAAGAATATACTTACAACATTAAGCTCCCCCTACTTTGGTGCATCACTTAAGCACCATCAACTCCATTTGAATGGAAATCATTGCAAATCAAGGAGTTGGTAGAGTTGGTATCCCAAAGTGGATTGAACCTAGAAAACATAATTTTGGTATCCAAAAACCTTTTTGGATCCTATGGGTTAGGCAACAAATTTAAATACTAAATTCAAATAATTGTAACCCTTATCATAATGTAATCACACACAATTTTCGTGATACATGTAATCATGTCACTTGATAAATATTTAACCATATACATGCATGTACCAATTGTACCAAAAGTAAATATGTATATTAATCCAAAAGCATGACATGTATCACATGCAACAAAACATAAATATGAACGAAATCATGTATTGCATGAGAAAGTATTAAATATTCTAGACATGAAAAACCTAAACACAATGATTTACTAATAATCAAACAATGGAAATCAAATTCAATAAGAATTTTAAGTTTCCAACAAATATGAGCATCCAAGACATGTTGGGTACCCATTCTTAACACAAATAATGCAAACTAAAGAATAAACCAATTCTTAACACAAATGCTTTGGTACCCATAACATGAATATAAACTTATGATACCAAGCATGTTGGGTCAACGGAAACTAACCCTTTGGAAACCAAGTCAAAGAGGACCTTGATTTCCTAACATAATCATCATTCAAAATAATATCTATATTACAATTGAGGGCAGATTTTGAATTTGTCCTATGTGGCAATGTCACATCAAGTTTTGGAGGGAAATTTTTGGGTTGAAGAGAAATTTGTTGGGAATACACAAAAACATTGAAATTAGGAATTGCCTTTTAATATTAGTTATGAAAAAAAATGTTGTGCACACACACAATCTCATCTTGGGAATGAACACGAGCTGTGGGAGAATGAATGCGGGAGAATGCTGCCAACTCATTGATTCGCGTTGCAAAACCCTGTAAAATTTCGATCCCATCTGTTGATATTTCAGTGGAAACTAATAATTATTGATGGGAAACTAATAATTATTGATGTTTGTTTAAAATTAGTGGGTCCAAGATTTTTAAATGAACATGTGTCCCACGGGGCACGAGTTATATGTATATGAAGGGTCCCACGGGCACGTGTTATATGTATATGAAGGCGCCCGCGCCGAAGGCGCCCGCGCCGAAGGCGCCCCGCTAAATTTTTTAACACTAATTTGTTGTTCCACGCCTAAGGCACCCCCGCCGAAATTGTTGTTTTACGCCGAGTTTGTTGTTCTGTGTCGAAGGCACCCACGTCGAATTTGGTGTTCTGTCTCGAAGACGCATGCGCTGAATTTGTTATTCCGCGCTGAAGGCACCCACGCCATTTTTAACGCTGATTTGTTGTTCCGCGCCTAAGGCAGCTGCGTCGAAATTGTTGTTTTACGTCGAATTTGTTGTTCTGCGCTGAAGGCACCCACGTCAAATTTGGTATTCTGTGTCGAAGGCGCATGCGCTGAATTTGTTATTTCGCACCGAAGGCACCCACGCCGAAGACGCCTGTGCCGCTAAATATTGTAAGCTAATTTGTTTTTCTTTTAAATTTTGGCTTTGAAAAAAAAATTTCGGGGAACAAAGATTTCACAAGGGAAAATCTTAAATGAACCGTGCCCGCTGGCACGGGTTATGACTAGTCATGAATATAAGATTGCACATACATATCCTTAGCATGATTGCTAGTGTTCTTAGGACCCCAAATAGTGTATGTTTTGGGTATCCTCTTCCTAGTGGTTGCATGCACACAAGGTTGATCTCTACGTGGTGCATGTGACCTAGGAACATAGGATCTAGAAAGAGCATGTGGATATGTGTATGGAACGTTGTGTTGTGCAAAAGCATGATGATGTACATGTGATCCATGGTGTGTTGTTGCATACATACGTGGATGAACATGAGGTGCATATGCATGACGATGATCATGAGAATAAGCATGCATACGTGGATGTGATGTGTGATCATAAGCATGTGAAGGTGCATGAGCATGAGTACGTGCATGAGAGTGTCTCAAATGAGTGTTTGCACATGCTCGTGGGTGTGGAGCATAAGAACTTTCATTTGTAGGAATGTGAGGTGTGGATGCATTCCTACGAGTATGGATGTACATGAACGCATGTCCCTTCCTTTGATGTCCACCCTTGATGGGTTTCTTTGCAAAGGAGGGAGGAATAGGAGTGGTGGTTTCCTTGGTAGTAGAACTACACAAGTTGTTATAAACACTACTTGTGGATGCACCGGAGGATGGCCTCAAAAAATCTATAGTTACTTCACTATAGAAGGTGCGTGCATTGGATGCACTTGCCTTAGAATAACCAAGGCTAACACGATGGTTTGCCGGTAGTTGATTCTTTAGCAAATCATCCAAATTGTCCTTTCCCTTATTGAATCTCTCAACAATGGAGGACATGAGTTCGTATTTCTTTGAAATTGAAGAAATAGTGGCATTCAAGGTGGATGCATGTGTGGTGAGCTCGTGCACTTGGGATTTGAGAGCCTCATTCTCAATGCCCAAACTAGGTTTTAAGATTGAAGATTTTCAATCTCAAGATCGTTACTATCCACAATGGAAACACGATCAAGTTAAGATTTGAGGGACTCCACCTCTTTTCTCAACATGCCATTTTGAGTAAGCAAACTTGCTTTCTCAATAGCGAGTGTCTCAACAATGGTGTTATTGTTTGAGGTGCTACACGTAGATGTGTTAGTGAGACTAGCAATCTTATTCTTAGCATCACAATATTTATGCATAATCTTTTGATATTTATCAAATAATTGTTCATTTGCAAGTCTAAGATCATCCATTGTTACCTCTTCATCGTTTCTATCACTTTCACTAGAATCACTTGATTCGTCACTAGAGTCACCCATAGTGGCATCCTCTCGTGCCATCAAACCCATGAATGGATACCTTTCATCATTGAAGGAAAAATACTTTGAGGTGGACTCTTCTTGCTCCGCTAGCATGTTACATATTTGATATGCCGTTGTTGCATTGGACATGCAAGATGTCCATTACCTCTTCATGTTTCTCCACCAATTCTTTTTGCTCATTTGTCCATTCACGTTCGGAAGTGGTAGGTGCACGAAGGGGCTTCTCCACAAGTTTCCAATAATCATCATCAATGGATTGAATATATGCCTTCATCTTTACACACCAAATTTGATAGTTGGATCCAATGAGAAATGGTCGAGTAGGCCTTCGTGTGTTGTTGTTGTTGTTGGTTGCCATAGCTATTACCTCGCTCTGATACCAATTATAAGGACCCTGTGCTATGAGGAAGAAACACTAAGGGGGGTGAATAGTGTTTTATATTATTATAAGGAATTTACGCGAAATAAAACCCTAATTAACCAACAAATGCGGAATTAAAGAAATGATCAACAACACAAAGAAGAATGCAATGCAAACATGCAATGTATCCTGGTTCGGTGCCACCCAAGTTAAACCCGACTTGTTACCGATGCCCTAATCCAGCAACACCCGAGATCACACTCGGATACTCTAGTAAATACCACTAGAGCTTTCCTTTAGCCCACTTGCGGAAACCCCAACAAGTGCAATCGACCTACAATCGATGTCCGTGTATCCCACAACCCGGGAACACACAAATACCTTAATCCCACAATTTGGAACTAAGCACACTCTCACAAACCAATAGCAAATACTTTTCCTTGACTCCCACAACTTGGGATCAAGCCAACCCTCTCACCAACCGAGAGTACTCAACAAATTAGAAGTATAAAGAATGAAATATACAACTTGAAATACACTCACCTATGCCTTGAATAAGAACTTACTTGTAAAGGCTATAGTGTGTGTGAAGTGCTCAATGATGGAGGATAAATCCCTTGAGGTGCTTGCCCAAAGATGAAAGCAAATCTAGCTTAGATGTGTGCTTTAGAGCATAGAGGGCAAGATAGAATTAGAGAGCACTTGAGAGGAGAAAGTGGCTTGAAAATGAGACTTGAATGTTTTCTTAAGAGGCCAAGAGATCTATCATATTCAACCTATCTCCTATATATATTAGCTCAAGGGAAGCCCAAAACCCCAAGCAAAAAGACCCAAAAATCAATCTCCCAATGGCTATAAACGGGCTGAAAACGACTCGGACAGTCGACTGTTGAAGGGGGGACAGTCGACTGTTCCACTGTCGCCAACGTCTAAAAACTGAAAAACACTGGCATGACAGAGGATGGACATTCGAATGTAGAAGGATGATCAGTCGACTCCACCTGGGCAGTCGACTGTTCGGCCTTCAACAGTCGGCTGTTCGAGGGACAGAATCTGCAGTTTCTGTACAGCTGAACACTAAAACGGCCATAACTGCCATTACAGATATCCAAATGGAGTGATTCAAATTGCGTTGGAAAGATGAAAAAATTTACTTTCAAATGAGCTTTAAATGGATGCAAAATTCGAACTACAGAAAAACTGACAGCACTTTGAATCTGACAGATAGGTGCATGAAATCTGTTATCAGCTCACGAAAACAGTCATAACTTGAACTTTAGATATCCGATTGGAGTGATTCAAGTTAGGTTGGAAAACTTAGTAAGTAAGCTAACTACTGCAGGTAGTTTGGATGAAAAATTCCAACTATAGAAAAATGGCATTAGTTTGAAGGCAGACTGGTCAAAAGAACAGAATACAGCTTCAAATAGATTTGATCACTATTTGAAAACAGGCGACTGCTGAAGGAAAACCAGTCGACCGGTGATCCTTCATCAGTCACCTGGTGATCCTTCATTCTCCCCTGTTTTGAGTCAAAAGTTCAGATTTCAAGTTTTCAAATCCTAGAAGCATATGTGGTCAACTAGAGGCTATACTAATGATGTGTATAGGTGGTGTATGTGCCTCTAAGTAGTTCTAATTCAAGGCTTAATATTCTAAGACTCACAAAGAAGTAATTAATAAAGATTACAATGAATATCCTTACTTCTTCATGGTCTTGAGTCTTTTAGTTATATGTCTTGAATGTCTCCAACGTCATCTAGTTTTTGATCCTCAAGATGTTCTTTGAAGCTTTTGAATCATCCATTCCTTTCTTCTCTTTGGATTGAATCTCCATTTATTTGTTGATGCCATTGGCTTGAGGTTTGAGATAGCCTTTGAGTTCTTCAAGCCAATGCTTCACCTTAGTTGATCTACCAAGTTCTCCACTTGAATCAACACGTGTAGGCACTTTTGATCTTCTTGAATCTAATTGATGACTCTTTAGCTAACTGCAATCACATAGGTTAATCACAATGATTTATGTTTGATCATCATCAAAACCAAGGTGGAGAGTCCAATACTCAACATTCTAGGCATTTGGTGGTGACAAGAGATAGGGCTTCTCTCTCTCTCTTCTTAGAAGAGATCAACACTCCAATCACTTTGCTCCTTCAAGTTCTACTTCAAGGCATAGGTGATTTGTAAGTGTAAATTTCATATTTCATCACTTTAGTTATTTGGTTTTACTCTCGGTTGTGAGAGTGGTATGCTTGATCCCAAGTTGTGGGATTCAAGGACACCAATTGTGTATTGATTATACGTGTAAGGTTGCTGTAAGTGGGTTGAAAGGAAAACTCAAATTAGGGTTCTAACTTGAGTATCCGAGTGGTATCCCAAGTGGAAGGGACGTAGGATTATCGGGAACAAGTCGGGTTGACTTGGGTAATCCGAATCCTTAAAACATCCTTGTATTTGCATTGCTAATTTGGTGTTTCTTTTAATTCCGCATCTTTGTTGGATTATGATTTTAATTAGGCATAATTTCTTAATTATTTTTATAAACACTATTCAAACCCCTTCTAGTGTTTTCCTCATAGCCAGGGTCCTTACAATTGGTATTAGAGCACAAGGTTACAGCTATGGTATCCAACAACAACAACAACAACAACGTTCCTCCACCTCCTTCTTACAACAATCACGATCGTGATGGTGCTTCTTCCGTATTCGAATGACAATCTACGGTTCGTCCTCCGTGCTTCAATGGCACGAATTTTGGTTATTGGAAGTGGCGGATGGAGACGTTTCTTAGGAATGCTTCTCTTTGGAGAATCCTCCATAAGGATTACGTAGAGCCTACGGAAAAGGATTTCGACAAATGGACTCCTGTCGAGAAGTCCGCGGAGGTAAATAATGCCAAAGCAATGAATGCTTTTCATTGTGCTTTGGATCTCGATGAGTTCAATAAGATATGCACATGTAAGAGTGCATATCAAATATGGAACCATCTCATCGTCACCCACAAAGGAACCAACGAGGTAAAGTTGTTAAAGTTATATGTTGCTATACAAAACTTCGACATGTTTCAAATGCAGGAAGGTGAAAAAACATTGCCACGATGTACGGTCGCTTCACCAACATCACTAATGAGCTTGAAGCTCTTGGAAAATATATACCCAATAAGAGAAGGGAAGGAAGATTATCATGTCAATGACCTCAAAATGGGAAAGAAGAGCAATTGCTATTGAGGAGGTCAATGACATGAATAGCTACAGCATGGTGAATCTCATCGGTACTCTCATGTCTTACGAAGTGAGAAGGGAGAACCGATTGAAGATTCGAGGAATGATGAAGCCAACAGAGGTAAAGAAGAAGGTGTTAGCGTTCAAAGCTACCTCTTTATTCTCCGATAGTGATGAGTCCAAGAACTAGATGGATTTGGAAGAAATGGCACTCATGGCGAAGAAGTTCTAATGCTTCTTTTGCAAAGGTAAATTCCCATCCAAATCTAAATATGATTCCACTAACAATTCTTCATCTCTTTATTTTAAGTGCAATAAGCCGAGGCACATCAAGAAGAACTTCCCAATGCTAAAGAACAAGGAGAAGTGGAAAGCACCAAAGTACCACAAGTCTGACAAATTCAAGAATGATAAGAAGAAAGGACTCGTCGGCACTTTTGATGACTCGAGTGGTGATTCGTCAATGAGAAGGAGAAGGGTGAGAGTGCACACATGTGCTTCATGGCACGTAAGGATACATTCTTCGATGAAAGCTCCAGTGAGAGTGATGAAACCGATGTAACAATAGATGAACTTAGAATATCTAATGAAAAGTTATTTTCTAAGTATCAATCTCTCATGCTTAAGTAAACTAGTTTGAAGAAATTAAATGCTAGTAAATCATCCATGCCATCCATCACCAACAATGTCACCATTATTGAAACACTCATACTTGAGAAAACAAATTTGATTTCTCAAAATAGCACATTGAGAAATGAGGTGAATTCCGTCAAATCTCAATTACATCATGTATCTCTTGAAGATAGTGATGATCTCCTTTCATAAAACACACAATTGGGTATTGATAATAATCTCTCAAATCCTAAGTGCATGAGCTCACCACACGTGTGTCCACCTTGGACACTACTATTTCTTCTTTAAAGGAGAAATATGAGCCCATGTCCTCCAAAGTTAAGAGATTTAACAAAGGAAAAGTGCAATTGGATGAATTACTTTCCAACCAATTTCTGGCCACACATCATGTTGGACTAGGTTATGTGGAAGCAAAATGTATCCAAATCACGCACCTCCTATAGTGGTGTAAATATAGATTTTGTGAGGCCATCCTTCAGTGCATCCAATAGTTGTGACAAGAACACAATGGGTAGCAAACCTACCAAGAAAGTCACTACTCCACAAATCCCTATTTTACCAAGAAATCCACCAAGGGTGGAAATCAAAAGAAGGGACATGTTTTTATGTACACTAACACACACCCATATAGGAACACTCCTACTACACGTATGAACACATATGATGAGTTTTATGCTCTACACCCACGGACATGTGCAAACCCACACATGAAAAATAATCATGCACATGCTCCTACACATTCATATACTCATACACATCATCCATATCAACCACATCATATGTATGCTCCATATGCACCATATCATATGCATGCTCCACATTTTGCATATAATCCTTATATGTCTCATGCATATCCTCCTCCTTTTTCATATGCTAGACGTTATGCTCCTAAGCATCATGCACCACGTAGAACTCAACCTAATGTGCATGCAACTAGGAAGATGACTCCCAAAATATACATAATTTGTGGTCCCAAGGACACTAGCATTCATGATAGGAATGTTTATATGAAATCATATTTCAAAGATGTCATTAATTGTGATAACTATGTTAGGAAGCCAAAGTCCACTTGGACTTTGCTTCCAAAGGGCTAATCCTCTTGGACCCAACAAGCTTGGGTACCATAAGCTTATTGTATAATACGTAGGTACCCAAGAAAAAGGAAAAGAGCAAGAAAAGCAATATTAGCACTAAGAAGAAAGGATGGATTCTCGATAGTGGTTGCTCCAAGCACACGACGGGAGATCCCTCTTTGCTCTCCAAAGTGATCTGCATCAAGGACGATGCAACGGTCACCTTTGGAGGCGATCAAAAGGGAACCATCATTGGAGTAGGCAAAGTCGGTAACCCATCCAAACCTTTAATTGATAATGTGTATTTAGTAGAAGGTTTATTTCATAACCTCATCTCCATAAGTTAACTTTGTGACAAAGGTTACAAGGTTAACTTTGGAGAAGGTTTGTGTACTATAGTTGATAATGATTCACATGTTTTATTTTTCGGCATTAGACATAAAAATATTTATATGTTAAGTATGCCTCAATCTATAGAACATTGGCTAGTTGCTCATTCTAATAAATAATTATTATGGCATCGCTATTTTGGGCAAGTTCATTTTAAGCATATATATAAATTAGCTCCGCATGATTTAGTTAAAGGTTTTTCGAAAATATCTTTTAATAAAAAAATCTTTTGTGATTCATGTCAACGAGGTAAACTCTGTAAATCTTCTTTTAAACTTAAAGATGGCATAACTTCAAAGAGGCCCCTAGAACTACTTCATTTAAATTTATCTGGGCCTACTATAGTAGCATCTTTAGGAAATGCTCACTATGGATTAATCATTGTAGATGACTTTTCTAGATTTACATGGATATCATTTTTAACTAATAAAAATGAAGCCTTTGATGGGTTTGCCAAATTTGACAAGAAAATTCAAAATCTCTTAGGAACCACCATTATCATTATTCGTAGTAATCATGGAGGGGAATTTGAGAATGAACTTTTCTCTAAGTTTTGTGATGACAATGGGATTACTCACAATTTTTCATTTCCTCGCGTACCACCACAAAATTGTGTTTTTGAGAGAAAGAATATGGCTCTTATTGAGTGTGCATGGACCATGTTCCATGATAGTCATCGTGGACTTCAATTTTGGGCGCATGCAGTGCACACGACATTTTATGTGCTAAATAGGATCCTAGTGAGGCCCTGAACGAACAAAACTTGTTTTGAACTATTTTATGATAAAAAGCCGCAAGTTAAGTATTTTCGAATTTTTGGTTCAAAATGTTTTATAAAGAACACTTTTGGTAATTTAGACAAATTTGAGCCAATATCCGATGAAAGAATTTTTGTTGGATATTCCACACGTAGCAAAGCATACCCGATATTCAACAAGACCTCTTCAACGATTGAGCATTTCATGAAGATTTTGATGTTCCTCATATTGATGATGATAGTGTAGAAGTTTTATGTGATTCAATTAGTAATGTTAAATTTGATGATGTTATTGAGACTAACATTACTACTGAAAATGTTGAGATTGTTCCAAGTGATCCGGGTATTCACAAAGCTTATCCAATCGTTCGTGACCACCCACATGACCAAATAATTGGAGATATTGGAGTGCATGTCCGAACGAGGTCAAGGATTGATGAGTTCTCTCATTGTGTCTCTACCATTAAGCCAAAGAACATCCAAGAAGCATGTGAAGATAGCTCTTGGATCGTAGCAATGGAAGCAAAACTGATGTAATTCGAAAGAAATGAAGTTTAGGAGCTCGTCTCTCTTCCAAGTGGTCACCAAGTCATTGGGACCAAATGGATATTCAAGAACAAGATGGACGAAAACAAAGCCATCACAATGAACAAAGTAAGGTTAGTAACTCAAAGCTACCGATAAGAGGAATGTATTGATTTCGAAGAATCCTTTGCCCTCGTAGCTAGATTAGAAGCTATTAGGTTGCTTTTATCTTTTGCATCCCGTACGAATTTTAAACTTTATCAAATGGATGTAAAAATTGCGTTTTAAATGCTTTTGTAGGTGAAGAAGTTTATGTTTCTCAACCACCCGGTTTTATACATGAAAAATTTCCAAACCACGTTTTTAAACATATGAAAGCATTATATGGGTTGTGATAAGTTCCTAGAGCTTGGAATGATCGACTCAAAACCTTTCTTTTGGATTTATTCTTTAAACTGGGTGAAGTTGACTCTACTTTGTTCACTAAATATTGTGAAAATGACATCCTCCTTATTCAAGTTTATGTAGATGATCATATTTGGATCTACTAATTATGACCTTTGCCAAGAAATTTCTAAATCTATGAAGGAAGAATTTGAGATGAGCCACATGGGGAGCTCAATTATGTTCTAGGTCTTCAAATTCGGCAAATGAAGGATGCAATTTTCATAGACCAAACCAAGTACATCATGGAGCTTATCAAGAGATTCGGGATGGAATCGTCTTCAAGCAAAAGGACTCCTATGAGTACAACCATACATCTTCACAAGGACGAAAACGGAAAGACATAGACATTCGTTTATATCGAGGTATGATATATAGTCTACTATATTTAACTGCAAGTTGGCCAGATATCATATTTCCAGTTTGTCTTTGTGCTAGATATCAAGCTAGACCTAATGAATCACATTTGATTGCAGTTAAACGAATTTTTCGTTACCTTAATCAAATACTAGATTATGGGTTACTTTTTCTAAATCTCGCACATATGAGCTAGTCTCATATAGTGATGCTGATTTTACTGGATGCAAATCCAATAGGAAGAGTACTAGTGGCACTTGCTATTTTCTAGGAAATTCCATTGTCTCTTGGTTTTCCAAAAAGCAAAACTCCATATCATTGTCCACGACCGAAGCGGAATATATTGCCGCGGGTCTTGCATGTGCACAAATTCTTTGGAAGAGACACACTCTCAAAGACTATGGTGTCAATTGAGATAATTGCCCTAATATGGTTGATAACCAAAGTGCAATTTGTCTCTCCAAAAATCCGGTACACCACTCCCGTACCAAACACATAGATGTGAGACAACATTTCAGTAATGATCATGTAGCTAAGAAGGACCTCATCTTAGAGTACATTAAAAACTAAAAACAAATCGCCGACATCTTCACAAAACCTCTAAAAGAAGATTCATTTGTGAGGTTGCGTGGAGAATTAGGGATTATGGGTGAATTTGAAATTTAGGACTTCATTTTCATATGTTATATCATGTTTTGAGCTTAAATGATCATTTCCATATCTCATTTTGAATATATCTATTTTTTACATTAGTTTTCTATAAGATTTATTGGAGATTTTGATGAATTCTCTTGATATCTTTGATATGGGTATCATTGTATATATTTATGATGGTTATTTAATGTTATTAGAGTGTTTAGAGTATATGTCTAAGGGCGAGAAACTCAAATCCTTGATTTTAACTCTTTTCTGGATTTCAGAACCAGGACAGTCGACTGTGTCTTCTTCAACAGTCGACTGCCCATTCTCTATTTTCATCCTTCATAACTCATATTCATGATAAGTGATTGATGCTAATTTTATAGTCGCCTAGTCATCTCCCAGGTGACTGTATTTTTGTCATCAGGCGCCTGCTCATTTGTCACTCTTTTTCATGAGAACTAGCTAAAAATTTATTGAAATTTCTTCTCTGCAGCAGGACCTTGTAGGTCATTTCACAGGTGCCTGGCCAAAACCATGCGAATTTGTTTTCTTCTACAAGTGCATGTCTCTATTCTAAGCCATTTTTTATTAGGGCTTGATAGGCGACTGCATGATGTGCATCGGTCGCCTGTCTATCGAGTTTGGCAGTTCGTAGTCTTCGATCCGAGTCGTTCATTTTGATCCAATGGCCCAGGTCTCTTCCACTATCTCCTATAACAGTCGATAGTTCCCGACTCTCTCTCTCCACCGATTCAAAAGCCCGCACTTCATCTCCTCCTTCCTCTCGACTGCAACCATCCCTTCCTCCGTCGACCAAGCCCATCTCTGGCCATCTCATCTGTTTGTTCAGTCCGTCGAGTTGGTCTCCTCCTCTCCGTCGACTATGTGTACGTTTCATCTCCTATTTCTTCGAATGCATGCCCTAATCTTCATTTGCTGTCGATTTATTCAATTTAGTTCTGATTTCATATCCATGACACCCAAATCCAAAACTTCATCTTCTAAAAGGAAATTTCTCTCTCTCTCTGAAGAAACCTAGGGAACCTAGGGTTAGGGTTCCTAAGGTGGCCCCGACCAAAGCTCGCATGAAACGAGCTCGGTCTCCATCACCTCCTCCAATTTTCACTACTCCCTCTGATTCTGAGGAATCGTGGGCTAGTGAATCTGAGCCCAAGCCCCTGATTCATAAGCGTCGTAAACCCCATGTTCAACCCCTATCAATCGTCCTTACCGAACCCCAAGTTCAAGCTGAAATTCCTAATGTTGAACCCCAAGCCGAGCCTTCCAATCCTGAAGCAAAACCTCAACTAAATCCTTCTTCTAGGGCTCCTACTTCTTTTGTTCCTACTTGCTGTGACGATATTTGTCTCAGGAAGTATAATGCTTTGATTAACGTCAATCTTCTCAAGGAGCGATTCATTTCATTTCCAGCATTTCAGGCCGAGAACCTCTCCCAGCTCATGACTACAACCAAGTTAGTCGATCTCTTCTGATATTCCCAAGCTGAGTCTCACATGCCTTATCCCATGTTCGTTAAGCTTTTCTATGCTAACAGTATTCGCGGTGAGTATAACGAGTCAGGGATTCTAGATACTGTAGTGTAGGGGACGTCGATCAAGCTTGACCCCAAGCTTGTAGGGTCCATTCTTAGCATGCCGTCCTCAAGATACGTACCTGATGATATCTCCATATCCTCTGTTGTTGACCATCAAGCCGTCCTCTAGGACATGTTTCGTGTCATCCATCATATCCTCACCTCTGGGGTGAATTCATCTAGTTCTCTCCTCGTATTTAGGCAGTCCATCATATGGTCAAGCCCAACATCCAACCCAAGTATAGATCCTCAGACCAGCCCTCACATGACATCCTCAATTGAATGTATGCTATCTTTTCGGAGATGGATGTAAACTGGGCCGAGGTTATTTTAGATAGGATGTACCACATAGAGATCACCTCCTTCACATCTCATATTCCATATGTCTGCATTCTCACTCATGTCTTTCGACACTTTGCGATTGATTTGTCCTCTTATGAGCCTGTACCCCTTGGCCCCCTCTTGGATGTAACTGTAAAGCTGAAGTCTTCTTCAGCTCTGCAGACCGTAGCCAAGAAGAGGCAATCAGCTTCTCAGCCCTCTTCGTCTGCTCCTCCTATTGGCACCTCGATTTTATCATCGTCTTCAGCTCCTCCTATTGATCCCTTCTGTGACGACTTGTATTCATCAGTACCCGTATTTTCGTATTCTACAGATTTTTATAATTTGAAGATATTTTGAAATGGTTTGTCAGGAGTTTTATATGAAAAATAGTTTCAAATCAATTATATCAAAAATGTTTTCGTATCATCATACTCGTTATAACATGTATTCATAAGTTTAAGTGTCGTCAAAAAGTTTATATAGTTTATATAATTTTTTCTACTTAATTATTGCTGATATAGCCGTATCAATTAATTTTGGGTTATTTAGTACTGACCCCCTGTGTTTTCTCGAAAATTAGTAGTACCACCCTATGGTTTCAATAATTAGTAAGACCCCCCCTCCACAATTAGTATCACCCCCCAGGGTTTCTCAAAAATTAGTATCACCCCCCTATGGCAGGGGGGTCTTACTAATTATTGAAATCATAGGGGGGTACTACTAATTTCCGAGAAAACACAGGGGGTCAGTACTAAATAACCCATTAATTTTCTATGTAAACATTATCGAAATGATTTCAAACATCTACCATGTGATTCTATGATCATTAAGTCCTCCCCATATTAATTTTGTAATTTTTCGGAGTCAAATTGACCTAGAACCCGCAAACCCGCGACCTAAACGTTTTGGCCCAAAACTCGTACTTTCATACTTCAAATTTCAAAATAGACCTCGTATTCACAGTCCTCATGACGATACGAACTCATGGCTATGTTTTTGTAATTTTTCGAAGTCATTTGTGAAAATGGTTATTTTGGTATTATAATGAAATTTTAATTGTTTTCGTTAATAATCTTTACTTATTACTAATTACTTTTTAACTTAACTTAATTACCTTTTTAATCATTTACCTCAACATTGGCAGCCTGGGATTTGAGAAAACGTTTTTGTTTCCTCTAATAAGATTCATCCCCCCAATTAATTCCCACGCACCCATTAATTACACCATTGACTAACTAATTAATATTATAATTCTTAAACCCTTATTTAAACCCCCTCTAATTAATTACGCCACCGACTAACTAATTAATATTATAATTCTTAAACCCTTATTTAAACCCCTTATAATCACCCTCTTCTTCTTCATGCAGAGGCCGAACCCACGCTCTCCCCTCCTCCTCTTACTTTCAAACCCATCACACTTTCTTCCTCTCTCTCTCTGTCTCCTTTCTTCCTCAAACACTCAGCCCGAACCCATCGTCGAGCCTCACTTGAGCTTCCTCGAGCTCCCTCGAGCTCCGTCTTCGTGATCCCCCTACTGGCGCCCCCACTCCGATGCAGCAGCACCCTAGCTCTGTCGTGTGATTACCCATGCTCGCAGCCCCTCCATGTTGCTCCCCTTATCCAGCGTCACCCTCCTCTCCACAGTGCCGCCTGCCTCGCCTCCTCCTTCGCCCCTCCACACGTAGGCTGTCGACACCGCCGCCCTACTCTCTGAGCTCCCCAAGCCCCATGTCAAAAACCCCACGACAGTAGCTGCCGTCCGCCCCTCTGGCTCACTGACGTGCACCCACGGTGCTTCGATGCCACTTCCCTGACTTTCCACAGAGCCACCACCTCCCTCATCGTCGCTGCAGCCCCCGCCTCCCTCTGACGAAGCCCCACACCGCTGCTTCCTCTCCACAACACTGACAGCCCCCACAGGCCACCCCCTCTCCACCCCCTCTCCCCGTTCAACTCTAGCGGCAAGCCCCACCATGACGACGACACCCCACGACGTTGCAGCTTCCCCTCGCTGCCACCCAGCACCCTCCTCCACCGACGACGAGAACCCCGTGCACCGCCACCCTCTCCGACGCCCAACAGCCCCACGTTCTCCCCAGCTCCTCCCCTCTCATCACAGCCTCTCCGACGACACCGCTGCCTGCGCCACCACCTGCCACTACCCTCCTCCACTCCGCCTCAACCACGTCGCTGTCGCCCGTCCGCCCGCTCCTCCGACGTGCACAAGCGCGCGCGAGTTGCAGTAAGAACGAAGAGAGGAAGGTTTAGTTTTTATACGTATTTGTATACAAAAATACGCGTATAAACATATATATACGCATATTTATATTTATATAATATGCATTTCTAATCTAAAAATTTATATTAAATTGTATAGGTATCAGAAAATTACAAGACAAGGCCCAGAAAATCCGAAACGACGAAACGGACTAATTGACGCTGGTTTTATCGCCAAAAGGCAAGTACATCTCCCACAATGATTTTTCAAAGTTAAAACCCAATAACGCTACTTTCGATTTAAAATTTATATCACATGATTTTCACGTACACTGACGTATGAGAAAAAAATATGTTGTAGTGCTAGTTAATACGGGTATTTTGATCCCTTGTTGGAAGAATTTCGACATACGGTTTGCCCTAAATAAATCTTTAAATATATAACGTAAAAATCAATTCTTGGTTTTAAATTAGTTTTTGGCCTTTTAAAATACCTATTAATTATTGAAAAATCTTGAAAACTACCTACTAGCCTTAGAAAAATATTTTAAGCTTAATTAGACTCATTTGCTCAGTTGGAATCATTTTTGTGTTAAATTCTTTATACTATCGCATGTTTTCACATTTCGTTTAATTGTTAAAGTAAATCGTTAGTCGTGAACTGTAACGGCCGCTTTTCGACCGTTCGTATATTCTACGTGCACGTACTTTTTCGTGCACGTATTTTATTTGGCTCTTTCTTGGTTTCGGTATATACGATGTGATATGCCGTTGTGACCGTAAGTAAGAGTAGTTATTTGTGGGATTTTTGGTGAACGTCATTTCACAGGTCGTTCTCCCACAAATCTGGTTTGATTGCATGATCGTCGTAGCTTTAGACGTAGTCACCGGATCTTTTATTTTTCTGTTCATTTTCTGTGGACCAAACGCACGATTGACCATCGTATCCCTGAGCCTCTCTTTGTCACGGTCGTCCCCATATTTTTTTCGTATTTTTCTGACACTCCTAGCCCACCCAAATCGCTAATCAAAACCCAAGCCCATTAAGCCCAAATCAATTTCAAAATTCTGTTATTAATTAAATCAAGGGAGATTAGTACGTATCATGTTTAAAGATTCTGCCACTACTCTCACCAATACTTCCCTACTTCGTACCCCCCTTCACTCACCCTCTCTCCTAGTCACCCTCTTATCTACACCCACTTTAAAATGCCTTTAGCAAATCACCATCATCTTCAAAAACCAACCAGGCCAAAATCTAAACTCACGCAACCCATCACCCTAGCCGCCATTGCTTCTCCTCTAGCCGATGTGGCAGCCCCCCAAGCTCCCCAACTCCGGCCACCAGCATCTCCTCCTCCTCCTGCTCCATCTCCACATCCCAAAAGCTCTCAAAAACCCCATTAAACCCAAGTTTTTGGCCAAAAACTGTGCACAGAACCCATTGCCGGAAAACAGCCGCCGCCACCGCTCCGGCCACCCCCTCCAGCGACCACCACCACCGATCAACCCCTCTCTGACCCCCCAAGCATCTCCAACTCCACTTACCCTTTTTCCACGTCTCGATCTCCTCGAAAACCCCGTGGAACTCAGATCTAGCCACAGTTTTACAGATCTGCGCCACCTCCGGGAAAACTCGCGCCCACCGGCCATCCGGCCACCTACGATGACCACCATACTGCCGTTGGATTCCTATCGAACCCCTCTACCAACTGCAACTTCTCTCACGCTCATATCCCACCTGTAGCTCCCGGAATCCTCGTCGGAACACGCCGTATCGGCTGTTTTTCACAGATCTGGAAGCTGAACTTCGACGCCCGCGCACGACCATCTCCGACCACCCCCGGTGACAACTCCACTGCCATTGGCTTCGTATTAAAGTCCTTAACCTTCTGCAACTTTCCGTTTTCGATGTTCATCGCTGGAATTCCTCTGAGACGCGCGACAACGAACATTGCGCGAATCTGTCCTCTCCGGCTTCTCACGGCCATCCACCGCCGTACGCTCGCGCCGTCGGCTACCCACCGGGCCGAGCATCTTCCACTGGTCCTACTTCATCTATCGACAGCTTTCTTGGACTCTCGGAGTTCACATGCATTTCCGCACACACGTGTTTTTAGCCGACGTCGCCGTTATCGTGAAGATCCGTTGCGCTACTCGCAACGGGAGGAGGATCGATGTTAGCTCGCTGATTTTGTGCCATCACCCTGCTGTCCAGAGGTGCCTCACTGTGGTACTCGTGGCTGAGGAGTTCCAGACGACGCCGATGTTTCGCCGTTCAGACCCGACTTCCGCTTGTTGGACGACGTCACGAGGTTGGTTTCCCTAACGAGTAGTAAAACCCACACCGTAGCTAATCAAAACCTAAACTAAAATTTGGTCAACGTGAACTAAAATTTATTTCAGCACTTTAAATTGTTGCCCACCGTAGGAAAGATCGACGAACGGACTTATTTTCTGTGCACATAGGGTAGACGTCGATTTAGACTGAACAAACATAAAAAACATGACTTTTTGACTATTAGGATAGTCCCGCCAATTTTAGAAACAAACCCTAATAGGATTTGTTGAAAAAACACGACCTGACACCGTCGCCGTGACCCTGTTTCAGACGGACTACCGTAGATGCGACGCTTGGACGGGACGCTCCGGACGGATGACACACTCGCCACCGCAGGCAAGTGTACTCACTTGTACTTCCGGCCGTGTTTAGGCCATAGACTCTTAGAACTGTTAAAATGTAAACAAAGAGAACCAGACGTGAAATGATAGCGTCCGGAACACCCCTTGACAGCTTAGACTTGACGACGAAGTCTAAGCACAACAACAACAACAACTGACACCTTAGGGTTATTCTGTGTGTGCGTGCGTGTGGACACCCTAGAATGAACTTTCCCTCAACTCTGTCATGTCATGTCATGAAAGCCTACTACGTTTCAGGTGCCCTCCATGCGAGGATGATCTCTGGTTGTCTTTTCTTGAGCACTTTGGGTGGAGAAAGATTGAGCGTTCCCTCGGCTTGGCGGGTTTGGCCACCCACAAACCGAAAGGCGTGAATCTCTCTTGTCACCCTCAGTCTTGTCTCGTCTTGTGCACTAGGTTGAGCGTTCCCTCGGTTGAGAAGGTGCTGGCCGCCTTCTAACCGAAAGGCGTGAACCTCAATGACACACTTCCTGTCTTGTCTTGTCCGTGCACTAGGTTGAGCGTTCCCTCGGTTGAGAAGGTGCTGGCCGCCTTCTAACTGAAAGGCGTGAACCTCAGTGACACACTTCTTGTCTTGTCTTGTCCGTGCACTAGGTTGAGCGTTCCCTCAGTTGAGAAGGTGCTGGCCGCCTTCTAACCGAAAGGCGTGAACCTTAGTGACACACACCTCGTCTTGTCTTGCCCCATGCACAAGGTTGACCGTTCCCTCGGTTGAGAAGGTGCTGGCCGCCTTCTAACCGAAAGGCGTGAACCTTAGTGACACACTTCTTGTCTTGTCTTATCTTGTCTTCTCGTGTCTTGTCTTGTCTTCTCGTGTCTTGTCTTGTCCTGTTTAGGTTAGTCCCGCAGTCGGTAGCACACACTACGGCTACAGCGTGTTGTGTTTACTTTTTCATGCACCGTTTTACTTTCTTTAACTGCAATGTTATAACCCCAACATGTTAATCAACAAGTAAATCGTTGTTTTAAATTACAGTACACTTACAGTAGAGTCTAACCCTCTTTTGTAGACTTTACTTGACGTACAGTTCCTTTTCTCTTGGGTGCTGTACGTCAGGTGTTGAGCCAGAGCACGTGGACGAGCCGGACATTCCTGAGTACGTGGAGCCAGAGGACGTCGACCCGGAGTACGTACCTGACGAGGACCAGTCTTAGCGGTCCCTCACCGTTGCAGTTCAGAGTTTTTCCTGCTTTCTAGTTCGGGTGCGTAGCACCGTTTACTTTTCTGCCTAGGTTGGGTGCTTGCACCAGTAGTTTACTTTCTGCGTTGTTGCCATGCTGGGCATTACTTCTTTTATTAGTCTCTTGTACTTCTGGATATCTTGATGGAATAAAATGAATGCATTTCCTTTCAGTACTTTCTGTTGTTACGAATTTTATAAATGCAAGAACCTGAAATTTTAAGATGGTTTCCCCCTACAGACGCTTATTGGGTCCGAGCCTCACGGCTCCGGCCCAAGCGGGCCTTAGTCACGCTTCGCCTCCGTAGTTTTGGGAAGCGGGGCGTGACATGAACTTTTGTGAGACTATTATACGGACTATTGAGACACCATGAAACTATTGTACGCATCTAATACGATGCAAATAAACTGAATGTACAGAATGGAAGATGGAACTTCAATATAAATAAGATAGTACAGAACTTTTGACCCGGCATTTGACTTGACCCGTGGAATTGGGGTAGTCTATGATACAAGTGTTATGCAATGACTGGATGCACCCGACAAATACCTCCACCACTTATGAAGGTTAGTGCTTGACCATCGCCATATAGGGTCGGTGAGTAGCGCCTCCGATTGGCTCCAGTCACGGGGCGCATGTTGGTCATTTCTTATACTCTTGGGTATGGACTTAGCACTAGAATAAAATGGTTATTAAATATTGTTCTAACCTCTTCTTCTACAGGTTACTGACAACATTACAGTTTTGTTATCAAATGTTAAATTGTTACAGGTTGCTAATAGTATTGCAAATTGCAATCAAATGATTAAATTACTGCAGGTTGCATACCGTGAATGCTTAACTACTATTAAACTTATTGCTTGCCTTTAAATTCAGCTTGGATTAATTAAAATACTCAGCGTTTTGTTTTGGAGATTATCTTGCCGAGTAAACCTCGCTGACAGACATTTCACTTTATTGTTTTACGAACTGTCCATCAGGTATCGATAGTGAAATCTGAAGACATTACTGCAGAAGTCGAGCGAGTACTCGAAGAATACATGGAGTACCTACCTGCTGAATACTAGATTATTACCTTTGTGATTGAACCTTTATATTGGAATTAATATAAATTGTGTTTGTTTGTATTGGCATGCTAGGCCCAAAATGTATCTTAAATTCTGTACACTGGATATGTAATAATGTTGTTTGGAGTACTTCTTAAATTTTCTTGCAAGGACCTGCAGTTTACACAGACGCTTAGTGTGTTTAAACCAAGGAGGAAGAAATAAAAAGAAAAGAAAAAAAAACTACTCCTCCTTGTTTTAAGCACACCGCAGACCTGCTCGCGTCCTCGCTCCCTTGTAGAATGGTAAGCAGGGCGTGACAGGTTTTAGTGGCGACCTATGCAGGTCATGCTTTTGTAAATGCTTTAAGATCGGTTTAAATGACATTAATATCAAAGTGTACAATTAGAATAGATTTTTCACCTAACTTATATTTCGGTTTGTCTTGAAGTATGGCAGGTCGACCAAATACTCACGACAACGACATCTTGGGTGTCATAAGAGAAATACTGGAAATTCAATGCCAAATTCTATATAAGGCTGTTGACAAACTCTGTGAAGCATCCCAAGGAAAGCATCCTATGGAACCACTGGGAGATGCCCTCCAACCGATGAAGGCTACTTTCAAGAGGCATACTCCTCCGACCAACAAGCGATCCCGGATGGTGTGCTTCAATTGCAACCAAAAGGGACATGTCAAGAAGAACTGTCGCCTGCTGCTGAATCAATGTTTGGTTTGTGGAGCATCTGAGCACTCTACTAGGAACTGCCGCTACCACATTAATAAGAAAGCGACTACGACAGCAGGAGTTTCTGGATCAGCACAGCGTAAACCAACCCTAGCTCCACAACATCGAGTCTTTCATCAGGCCTAGCTAAACCACCCCAAGTGCCAAGCATTCATCAAGTCAACTAGAGAAGCTGAGGTTGCAGAGCCAGTAATCACTGGTATATCCGAACCTTTCCCCTTTACGTCGATTTGACGCCCAACGTCTTTATTATCATCGCTAGCCTACATTATTATACTATATGTATTTTCTTAGCATACCCCTTCTTGATTTGGAAGCTTCCCATTGCTTCTTATCACAAAAAGTTGCAACGATCCATCTCCATCGATCCTCATTATCTTCTTCGAACTCTTGAACCCTCAACTAGGAACTCGTGTTCCATTTTGATGAATCTTATTCTAGAACCTTCCTTTGATAACTACTAGAGTGACCTTCCATAAGATAGAACGATCCATTCATTTCATCACCATCGTCCTTCTTGTAATGGACTTCCGATCGTCCTACTTGTTCTTAAAATACTTCTTGGTCGCGTTTAGTTCACCTAAACTATGGCTATACTCTTTTATAAGGAGGGTAGCATTCGAATTTTTTTTCGATCATTCGAAGTTCGATTTCAACAACGGAAGTAGATCGAAGGACGTTTAGAAGTATTTGAAGATGGTGCTAAAGAATTTGAGACGAGCCAAACCACGACATGCAACTGTAGGCTGTTACGTCTTCTTCATCTTTCTTGAGCTCGTATTTCTATTCTACCCACTGCTTTCATCTTATACTCGATTGAATCCTTTTTTCACCCACCGTCTCCCTTTCCTCTTTATTTCCTTTTGTCTGCATTCTCTCCTCGAGCCCGGTCCCGCCTACCCTACCCTACCCTATCGACGACTTCGGCACCCCATTTAAACCCCTCCTCCCTTCGCTCACCAAACCTATCCCGTGACTTCCTCATCGCCGCGACGATACCCACTTCTGCACCCTGCCTCTCCCCGCGAGCCCTACCCATCTCACTTCAAGCTCCTCCGACCTCACTCGGACCTTCGCCATGCCACCCGTCGTCACTGAGCAATCGATGTCGCTGCACGACATAGATCGACAACCGTCGATGGCCCTCCGACGTTCTGTTTTAGGATTTTTAGGTTTAGCGACGATCCTTGCTGCCACCCTCACTGCCATCGTGTAGTTGAGATCTTGGCAAGTTGTAATTCTTGGTCATCTTTTGAGCTCCTTGATATAGATCTTGCCACTATTGATGTCCCACCTGGGCATTTCCACAGGTCCACTCCTTCAGATTTGCAGAACTGTATGTTTTTGGCTATTGGCTTGTTTGGGATTGATGATGAGAGCTGTGGATGTCGACAATTGTGTTGAATATTGGACTCCCCAGATTTGGTTTTGGATGATGAGCAAACATAAATAATTCATGAACTAACAATTTGTGAGCGCAGTTTTGGAGATCGTCGCCAAATTCACGAGAACAATCAAAGCGACATCTCAAGACTTCTCAAAGCTTGTATTCATTGCCTAAAGCTTCGTTGAAGCTCTTGGACCGTTTTGGAAGTCATGAAGAATTAATCGAAGCTTTCGAAGACCGTTCATTAAGGTTTTATTTATAGTCTTTTAGCTTCGATCTATAGAATGTTAAGCCTTGAGTATATCTTACGATTCTATCTTCATAACGCTCATATCGTAGCTCTAGGATCTTAGTACAAGTTCATTCTAACTTCCTCGAAGCGTCGCGCTTCGATTCGGACTTGTTTGTGCATATTAGTTGGTACAAGAAGAAGTACTGACCGACTAGATTGTGATCTAGTCGGTCAGCAGAGCTTCTTGGACCGACTAGTTTGCTTCCTTAATTTCTTGCACCTTACTGTTTACAGTTAGTCGGTCTACGTTGACTCACCGACCGACTAGTTTGTGAACTAGTCGGTCAGTGATGCTTCTTTGACCGACTAGTTGTGATTTACTGTAAATGCTAAATTTCTCCTAAGCTACTGTTTATCGTTAGTCGGTCTAAGAACGTTTGGTGACCGACTAGTTGACAATCTAGTCGGTCAACTTTTGTTTTTGGACCGACTAAGTCAATTTGTATTCAGACTATTTCATTATGCCTCTTAGTCGGTCTACGTTCACTGACTGACCGACTAGTTGTGAAACTAGTCGGTCAGAATGTCTTCTTGGACCGACTAGATTTCTAGGTCTGAATTTCTATCTCTTCTCAGTTCCTCACTTAGTCGGTCCATGTTGTTTGACTGACCGACTAGTTAATGAACTAGTCGGTCAGTGGTTGTTCTTTGACCAACTAGTTGCCTCAGATTTCTATCCGTTGGGAATTGACCTAACTTGTTTTTATGGGACCCTATAAATACGAACCTAGGTCATTTCTCTCTAGGTTAGAGCTGCCATTAAGAGATTCATTGAGATAGAAAGAGATAGCCATTCTCACTCATTTCTAAAGCTCTCTTCCTCACAAGAAACCCATTCTCTCACTTTCTAGATCTAGAATCCATATTGAGAGAAGCTTGTTCTTGGTGAGATCTTCAAGCTCTAGCTTGAATCAAGTCTCCAATTCACTCCTAGGCACCTATTGCTGGTCATTTCCTTGGCGCTAGTTCTTGGTGACTTCATCTTCCTCAAATCCCTCCTTGCACCTATTTGGTAAGAAAACTCAAGGTATAGGATTTTGTGGTAAGATTGTTTATTTCATTATAAACTCATTTATATTGTTTATTGATTCTCTCGGTTGTGAGAGAAGGTTGTGATCCCGGGTTGTGGGATTCACTATTGCCATTGCATGTATGATTTGATCTTGTGAAGGTTTTTCACAAGATATTCATAGTGGAAATCTTGGGTTAGGGTTTCTAACCTAAGTATCCGGAGGGGATCCGGGTGGTTGGGATGTAGGATCACCGGGAACAAGTCGGGGAGACTTGGGTGGATCCGAACCCATTAACATCTCTTGTTAGCATTGTTAAATTTGTTGTTGTCATTCAATTTAAGCTTCCGCAAATTGTTTTGGTAGTTGTTTGCACTATAATTTGGAATTATACTCCTTGTTATTTTTAAAGTACTATTCACCCCCCCCTCTAGTACTTGTGTAGTAGCTTGTAGGGCATTACATTTGGTATCAGAGCCAGATACTTAGCTATGTATGCCAACGACAACAAGACCGTGCGTCCACCTTCCAACTATGACACCTTCAGGAACCGAGAAGGAGCATCTTCGGTGATGGAAGGACATTCCTCTACGAGGCCTCCATTCTTCAACGGTACCAACTACGGGTACTGGAAATGCCGGATGGAAACCTTCCTCCGGAGTGCATCTCTATGGAGGACCACAATGAAGGAATACATCGAGCCCGAAGAAGAAGACTTTGAGAAATGGACTACCGCGGAGATCGCCGCGGAGGTAAGCAATGCCAAGGCAATGAACGCCTTGCAATGCGCATTGGAGCCTGAGGACTTCAATAAGATATGCACATGTAAGAGTGCATATCAAATTTGGAACTCCCTCCTCATTCTACATGAAGGGACGAGTAGGGTAAGAGACTCTAAACTCGTAGTTGTAAACAAAGATTACGAAATGTTTCATATGCAACAGGGCGAGAAGATGAAGGAATATTACGCTCGTTTCGTTGACATAATAAACGAGTTAGAGGCCCTCGGAAAATCCTACACCCAAAAGGAGAAGTGCTCGAAGCTTATCGAAGGACTTCCTTCTTCTTGGGAGAAACGTACCTTCGCCATCGAGGAAGGTAATGACATGAATAAGTATACCGTAGTTCAATTGATGGGTACTTTGATGTCATACGAGGTACGCAAAGATAGCAAGGTGAAGTTACAAGAAAAGATGAAGTCCTATTTGAACCAAGACGTGCCTAAGAAAAAGGCAATTGCATTCAAGGCGGCTTCATCCACCTCTACCGATGATGAGGACTCGGAAGAAGAAATGGACATGGAATCCATTGCACTCATGGCAAAGAAGTTCAATCGCTTTTTCTGAAAGGGTAACTTCAAACAAAAATCTAAATTTACTTCTACTAACGCCTCTCCACCTTTGTGCTTTAAATGCAATAAGCCAGGACACATCAAAGCGGATTGTCCTCAAAACAAGCAAAAGGAGAAGTGGAAGGCGCCGAAGTTCGACAAGTCAAAGAAGTACAAAAAGGGGTACAAAAAGGGACTTGTCGGAGCAACATTCACCGACTCCGAGGATTCCTCAAGCGGAGAGTCGGACGATGAGAAAGTGGAGCAAGCGCACATGTGCTTCATGGCAAGAGAGGAGCATGATCAAGGATCTTCCTCCTCCGATGATAGCGACGACGAAGGCGATGAGGTAACTATGGATGATCTTAGGAATGCTAACTCTCATTTATGGTCTAAATACACTAAATTAGTAAATAGATATACTAAAGTAAAAGATGACCTTGCTAGCATTCAAACCTCGCCTAAGACTATCATCACCAACAACGACACCGTTGTTGAAGAGTTAAGAAATGAGATTGTTAATCTCAAATCTAAACTTGAACATGTTAGCATTGATGATACGGAAGAACATAGGATAGCGGATTTGACTTCTCAAAACTCGACTTTGAGTATTGAGAATGAGAATCTTAAATCTCGTGTTTATGTGCTCACATCAAAAGTATCAAACTTGGATACTTCTATGCGTTCTCTCAAAGAGAAATATGAGAACACATTAGGCCGAATTAATAAATTCAATAAGGGTAAGGACCACTTGGATAAAATCCTAAGTGAATTACTTCCGGCCAATCACCACATTGGTTTGGGGTATACGATGGGATGTCCATCCAAATCGGCCACTACTTTTGTTAGGCCAACTTCCGGTGACTCTACGAATGGTAGCAAACACTCTATTGGTTGTTCATCTACCAATGGTGCTTCCACCTCGTCCACACCTTCTTTTGGAAAGAAACCCACTTTGGGTGGACCTCCAAAGAAGGGGCATGCTTATATGTACACCAATACCATGCCACGTAGGAACACACGTCCTACTCCACCGTCTCACACATATGATGATTTTTATGCAACACATTCTCGGGCACGTGCACACCATGTGAGACACCCTCACGCACGTGTTCCCACACATGCATATGTTCACCCACCTCATCATATGAATACTTCTCGTCGTGCACCATTCCATCATGTTCCTTATGCCTATCCATGACATGCATCACGTAGAAACCAACAACGCATGCATGCACCCAATAGGATGATGGCTCCCAAAATTTTCACTATTTGGAGCCCAAAGGACACAAGCATGGATGAAAAACAAGTGTATATGAATGCTTATTTTTCGGATGTTGTGCATAGTAGAAATTATGTGGGGAAGTCTAAGTCCAATTGGACTTGGCTTCCAAAGGTCTAACCTTTTAGGACCCAATGACCTTGGGTACCATGATATGAATGTTTCTATCTTTAGGTACTCAAGGAAAAGAAAAAGAAAAGGAGCAACAAATTTAAATTTAGCTCCAAAGGGAATTGGATACTCGATAGTGGGTGTTCAAAACACATGACGGGTGACGCTCAATTGCTCTCCGGAGTGGTTCCCATTGCAAATGGAAATCGCGTCGTATTTGGAGGCAACGAGAGCGGAACCATCGTCGGTGTTGGTAAAGTGGGTAACCCATCTAAACCCTTAATTAGTGATGTTTATCTAGTTGATGGTTTAAATCATAATCTTATTTCAATAAGCCAACTTTGTGACAAAGGTTACAAAGTTAGCTTTGTGAAAGGATTTTGTCATATTTCAAATGATAATAATAAATTATTATTTTCCGGCACACGCCATAAAGATATCTATATTTTGGATCTTCCTAAGTCATATGAACAATGTCTCGTTGCCAACACAAGTGAACAACACTTATGGCATCGACGCTTTGGACATGTGAACTTTGGAACACTTTATAAGCTTTCAAAATTAAATTCCATTAAAGGTTTTCTGAAGCTCGTTTTTGAAAAGAAAAGTTTTTGTGATTTTTGTCAACGTGGCAAGCTTCCTAAATCTTCATTTAAACCTAAGAAAAGCATTTCTACTAAACGGCCACTAGAGCTATTACATCTAGATTTATTTGGGCCAACTAGAGTTGCTTCCTTAGGAAATGCAAGATATGGACTTGTCATCGTCGATGATTATTCTAGATTTACATGGGTATTTTTCTTATGTAATAAAAATGAAGCTTTTGAAAACTTCACAATATTTGTGAAGAAAGTACAAAATCTCATCGGAACCACCATTGTCACTATTCGTAGTGATCATGGGGGTGAATTTGAGAATGAATCTTTCTCAAATTTTTGTGATGATCTTGGAATTACTCACACGTTTTCTTTCCCTCGCGCACCTCCTCAAAATGGTGTTGTTGATAGGAAGAATAGAACGCTTGTGGAGTGTGCTCGTACTATGCTCGAAGATAGTCAACTTGGTTATCAATTTTGGGCGGAAGCGGTACACACCGCTTGCTATGTGTTTAATAGAATACTTTTGAGGCCCGGCACCAAACAAACTTGCTATGAATTGTTGTTTGGTAGATTGCCTCAAGTTAAACATTTTCGTGTTTTCGGCGCAAAATGTTTTATTAAAAACACATATGATAATTTGGACAAGTTTGATCCGAGATCGGATGAGGGGATATTTGTTGGGTATTCCTCACGTAGCAAAGCCGACCGGATATACAACAAAAGATCCTCTACGATCGAGGAATCACTTCATGTCTCTTTTAATGAGAATTTTACTAATTCTAGAATTTCAAATGACAATGATTCTATGGATGTTTTATGTGATTCGTTTGAAAATTCTAAGTCTATTGATTCAATTGATTCTATTGATACTAACCCGACTAATGAAGTTGTTGAGAATGTGCCTAGTGATCAAGGTATTCCCAAGCGGCTTCATACCGTTCGCAACCATCCCCATGAGCAAGTCATTGGCAATATTCATGATAGTGTCAAGACGAGATCTCAAGTCCACCACTTCGCCAATTGTGCCTTTGCCTCATCGATAGAGCCAAAGAATATAGTTGAAGCTTGCGAAGATAGTGCTTGGATCCTTGCCATGGAGGAGGAACTCATTCAATTCGAGAGGAATGAGGTATGGGAGCTTGTTCCTTTGCCATCGAAGAACCACACCGTCATAGGGACAAAGTGGATCTTCAAGAACAAAACCGACAAAAACCAAGTCGTCGTCCAGAACAAAGCTCGGTTAGTTGCTCAAGGCTATCGCCAAGAGGAAGGTATCGATTTCGAAGAATCCTTTGCTCCGGTAGCTAGATTAGAATCAATTAGATTATTATTGTCTTATGCATGCCATAAAAATTTTAAGTTATTTCAAATGGATGTTAAAAGTGCATTTTTAAACGGAGATGTTGTTGAGGAAGTTTACGTTTCTCAACCTCCGGGCTTCATAAATGAAAAATTTCCAAATCATGTTTTTAAACTAAAGAAAGCTCTTTATGGTTTGAGACAAGCTCCTTGAGCTTGGTATGATCGCCTAAAGAATTTTCTTTTGGATTTGAATTTTAAAATGGGCGAAGCCGATTCTACACTTTTTGTTAAGCATGCGAATAATGATATTTTATTAGTTCAAATTTATGTTGATGATATCATTTTCGGTGCTACTAACTTCACTCTTTGCGAAGAGTTTTCTAATGTTATGAAGGAACAATTTGAGATGAGCCACATGGGCGAACTCAAATATTTCTTAGGTCTTCAAATTCGCCAATTGAACGATGCAATCTTCATCCACCAAACGAAGTATACGGTGGAGTTGCTTAAGCGATTTGGAATGGAGAGTGCTTCAGGGAAAAAGACTCCAATGAGCACGACTACGCATCTTGACAAGGATACGGGCGGTAAGGATGTAGACATTCTTCTATATCGAGGTATGATAGGTAGTTTACTTTATCTTACCGCAAGTAGGCCCGATATTATGTTTGCCGTATGCATATGTGCTCGTTATCAGTCTCAACCTAAGGAGTCTCACTTAGTAGCGGTAAAACGTATTTTCCGTTATCTAAGTTATACACTTGATTTTGGATTACTTTATCCAAAATCTAGCACGTATGAGTTAGTCTCATATAGTGATGCCGATTATGCGGGATGCAAATCCGACAGGAAAAGTACTAGTGGCACTTGCCATTTTCTAGGAAATTCTCTTGTCTCTTGGTTTTCCAAGAAGCAAAATTCCGTATCACTTTCAACCACCGAGGCGGAATATATTGCCGCTGGTGCTGCTTGTGCCCAGGTTCTTTGGATGAGACACACACTGAAGGATTTTGGTATTCATTGTGATACTAGCCCTATCATGGTGGATAACCAAAGCGCTATCTGTCTTTCAAAGAATCCGGTGCACCATTCCCGATCAAAACACATAGATGTCTGACACCATTTTTTAGATGATCGTGTTGCTAAAAAGGACATCATATTAGTGTACGTTGAAACCCAAAAGCAAATCGCCGATATTTTCACGAAACCCCTAAAGGAGGACTCCTTTGTGCGGTTGCATCGAGAATTGGGGATTATGGGTGAATCCGAGATATAGGATTCATGTTTCATTCAATTATCTTGCATGCTATTATATTTCGTGATATTTCGTTCATACTAGATTTATTGAATTTTTGGGGATTTTATGTGATTTGTTTGAATTTTTGCTCGATTTCTTATTTGAATATCGTATATGAGATTTCGACGTTTTGTGGGGTAGTTTAGATGACTAATGAGAGAGTTAAGATTTTTCATCCAAGTGGTTTTTGAAGAGAACTCATTTATCAACTTTTGGACTCTTCTAGTCGGTTTCAGTTCATTAGTCAACCGACTAGATGCTCATCTAGTCGGTCAGCTAGTGAACTCAGACTGACTAGTTCAAGCGTTTATCTTTCTTTGTCATTAACTTTCTTTAGTCGGTCACAGTACACTTACCGACTGACTAGATTGAAAACTAGTCGGTCAGTAAGTATACTGCGACCGACTAACTCTAGCCCTAGAAATTTCTGTTTGCCTCTGTTTCGACTTAGTCGGTTCAAGCTCATTGACCGACCGACTAGATCGTAATCTAGTCGGTCAGTGCTTGAACTGTGACCGACTAAGTGCGTTAGGGCAAACACGTCTTTTCGCATTCTCAACCGACTTATGCCCCTTTCTGTCTGACTAATCTTCTGTTTAGTCGGTCTATTTCGTTCTCCATCTCGAAATCTCCCTCTCCCCTATCGAAAACCCTTCATCTTCCCGTCGTCTCCGGCCAGTTTTCCGGCCATCCCCGCCGTCCGACGCCGTCGCCCTCTCTCCTAGGTATAACCCCCTTCCTAGATCTCTGTTTTGACTCTCTAGGGTTTGATTTAGATCTCATCTAGGTTCTAGGGTTTCGAATTTGTCTCTCTTAGATCTATTAGGGCTTGTGTTGTTTGAGCTAGGGTTTCGGATTCTCTTTGTGCTTGATTGTCTTAGGTTCTAGGGTTTGAGTTAGGATCTTTGATCTTATCCCGTCGCTTGGTTGTGCTCGTTGTGCCGAGATCATGGCACGAACAAGAATCCTGATTACATCTTCCGGGGCATCCCCTATGACCGTAGAGGGTGCTACCGCTTCGACCCCTCCCAAACGTAGGGCCAAGACCACTCGTCCCCCCTCTTCGTCTTCGACTCCGTTGAAGAGGAAGAGGACGTCCAAGCCTAAACCTACCGGCCAATCATCCAAGCCTAAACCTAAACCTAAAAAGTTCCGTGCTCCCACTCCTCCCGGTGAGCGTTCGGGTAGTGATTCCGAGGATGATACCGATGAGGAATACACTCCTAAACATCCCGAGAAAGCTCCTACTCCACCCCCTCCTCCACCACCTCCTAAGTCCCGTAAGGCTAAGGGTAAAGCTCCTATGCCAGTCGGCGGTGTAGACATATCGTTGTACCGCGATGACCCTCAGTGTTTCGCAGCGTACAACCGTATAGAGCACTGCCCACTGCTGTTAGAGCATTACGTTCAGTTTTCTGATTTTCTTGGCCTTGCTGATCTTCTCTCCTATAGTGGCCTATTGGACTACCTTCGATTTGACGCTAAGGCGAACCCCGGACCATATCCTTGCCTGGTCAAATTATTCTATGCCAACCATGTCCGGGGCCAGTACGATGAGTCTCACTCCATCGAGACTTCTGTTTTGGGGACTTCTATAGTCCTCACGGCAGAAATCTTGGGGGAGTTGATTGGTTGCTCATCGTGTGGCCTCCTCCCTTCTGACATCTCTGTCGATGACATCTCCTCCCTCGATCAGCCTACCCTAGGTGAAATCTTCCAGGTTATCCCCCCGCATTCATTGGAGTCCCTTCCAAATCATTCAAGCCGAATGCTTGGGTGATTAACCTGATCTTGAAATCATGCCTTCTTCCCAAGTATGGATCTTCATCTCTTCCATCTCAGCCGTTTTTGAAACTGATTTACGCTCTGTTTATGGGTAGCGAGATTAATTGGGCTCACATTATACTCGATAAGATGGACTCTTTTGAGTGTATACGCAAGACCACTAAATCTGCTCATATCCCATATCCATGTCTGTTGACCTTGGTTTTCCGTCGTTTCGGTGTTCCCCTCCCTCCTGATGATGAGCGTCCCCTTGGTCCTCCTCTGAACGCGACGGCCGTTAAGAAATCTCTTGCGGCACTCCGTCACGTGCAGCGGTCGACACCTTCTGCATCTCAGGCTACTCCCTCAGCTGCTTCAGTTCCTCCTCCCTCAGCTGCTTCAGTGCCTCCTCCCTCAGCTGCTGCAGCCCCCACTCCCTCTGCCACATTAGATGATGTCGTACGCTTACTTTGTCGGCACGAGTCGCGTTTGGCTCGTACCAAAGAGGTCGTTTGCCGTATGGCTAGCTTGATGGGCGTCCAGCTTCCTCCTCCTGTTTCTGAGGACGAGGAGATGGACGATGAGGAGTTTGATGAGCTTGTCACCTCCTTGGCTCGTGGCGATGAGGCCACTGCTGCTGCTGCTGCTGCTACCACATCTGCTCCTGGAGATGGCACCTCTTCCGGTGCTCCAGAGACTTCTGCACCAGTAGTTCAGACTTCTGAGGCTGCTGCTGCTCCTGTTGACGACCTTGCTCCTGTCTTGCCTGCTGATACTCCTGTTGAGACCCCAGCCGTTGAGCCCGTCGTCGTTTCCACACCTGCCCCGACGATCCCGTCTGTTGACACGCCTCTCCTCCCTACAGAGCCTGAGTCCACTCCGTCGACTGGACCCACGGAGACTGCAGATCCAGCCACTCCCTCGTGAACATCTGTTTCGAGGACTCTCCACTGCTCTTTGGATGATGCATCTTATTGTGAGTATTTTGGGTTAGGATGGAGGTTGAGGGTTATTTTGATGTATTTTGATTTTTATGGATGTCCGTGTTGTATTTTGATGTACTTTGGATGTTGCTGATGATTAGATGATGTATGATGTATTTTCCTTTTAGTTGTTGATATCCATGGTATGTTATACTTGATGTACTCGATGTGATATTTTTTTGGGATGTACTCATGATGTTTTTCTATATATATATATATATATCGATGTTCTCTATGTTTTTATTCGTCGTGCACTTTTACTATTCGTTCAACGCATATGATATGTGAATTCGTCGCTCGACGATTGAAAAACTTGGTTAAACATATTGAAATTCTATAATTGTATAGAATTTTTTTCCATGCACAAATTTAACCAAGAATATTTAATATTGAAGAGTATGTTTCTTTATTCAAGAAATGAATAAAAATTTGGTATTTTTGATGATTTTAATTTTCGCTTTTAGATGATGGACATTTGGGCACACCTTGATTTGATTTCATCGTTTTTCCCTTGGTGTCAATTGGGTCCATCGTCAACATCTACGACTCCCGATGTTAGATTTTAATTTCCATAGTTGTTGTCGTTGTATGCCCCCCATTTTTGGGATAATGCCAAAGGGGGAGAGATAATGATAATAAATAGGTCAAATGAAAATTTAACTCAATTTCCTAGAATCTAATTTTATGTGTTAGATTTAGGGGGAGTTAAGATATATATAAGGATTTTCAAAATCGGATATTTCATAAATCGATTCTCTTTATTTATCTTACTCGTCTGATTGATGCAATTCATATATATTCATTTTGGAATTAACGTGTCATCAATGCAGGGGGAGTAAGTATTTTACATTTGAATCATTATTTTTGATTATTATTTATGTTGGTTTGTCATCACCAAAAAGGGGGAGAATGTTGAATATTGGACTCCCCGGATTAGGTTTTGGATGATGAGCAAACATAAATAATCCATGAACTAACAATTTGTGAGCGCAGTTTTGGAGATCGTCGCCAAATTCACGAGAACAATCAAAGCGACATCTCAAGACTTCTCAAAGCTCGTATTCATTGCCTAAAGCTTCGTTGAAGCTCTTGGACCGTTTTGGAAGTCATGAAGAATTAATCGAAGCTTTCGAAGACCGTTCATTAAGGTTTTATTTATAGTCTTTTAGCTTCGATCTATAGAATGTTAAGCATTGAGTATATCTTACGATTCTATCTTCATAACGCTCATATCGTAGCTCTAGGATCTTAGTACAAGTTCATTCTAACTTCCTCGAAGCGTCGCGCTTCGATTCGGACTTGTTTGTGCATATTAGTTGGTACAAGAAGAAGTACTGACCGACTAGATTGTGATCTAGTCGGTCAGCAGAGCTTCTTGGACCGACTAGTTTGCTTCCTTAATTTCTTGCACCTTACTGTTTACAGTTAGTCGGTCTACGTTGATTCACCGACCGACTAGTTTGTGAACTAGTCGGTCAGTGATGCTTCTTTGACCGACTAGTTGTGATTTACTGTAAATGCTAAATTTCTCCTAAGCTACTGTTTATCGTTAGTCGGTCTAAGAACGTTTGGTGACCGACTAGTTGACAATCTAGTCGGTCAACTTTTGTTCTTGGACCGACTAAGTCAATTTGTATTTAGACTATTTCAGTATGCCTCTTAGTCGGTCTACGTTCACTGACTGACCGACTAGTTGTGAAACTAGTCGGTCAGAATGTCTTCTTGGACCGACTAGATTTCTAGGTCTGAATTTCTATCTCTTCTCAGTTCCTCACTTAGTCGGTCCATGTTGTTTGACTGACCGACTAGTTGATGAACTAGTCGGTCAGTGGTTGTTCTTTGACCGACTAGTTGCCTCAGATTTCTATCCGTTGGGAATTGACCTAACTTGTTTTTATGGGACCCTATAAATACAAACCTAGGTCATTTCTCTCTAGGTTAGAGCTGCCACTAAGAGATTCATTGAGATAGAAAGAGATAGCCATTCTCACTCATTTCTAAAGCTCTCTTCCTCACAAGAAACCAATCCTCTCACTTTCTAGATCTAGAATCCATATTGAGAGAAGCTTGTTCTTGGTGAGCTCTTCAAGCTCTAGCTTGAATCAAGTCTCCAATTCACTCCTAGGCACCTATTGCTGGTCATTTCCTTGGTGCTAGGTCTTGGTGACTTCATCTTCCTCAAATCCCTCCTTGCACCTATTTGGTAAGAAAACTCAAGGTATAGGATTTTGTGGTAAGATTGTTTATTTCATTATAAACTCATTTATATTGTTTATTGATTCTCTCGGTTGTGAGAGAAGGTTGTGATCCCGGGTTGTGGGATTCACTATTGCCATTGCATGTATGATTTGATCTTGTGAAGGTTTTTCACAAGATATTCATAGTGAAAATCTTGGGTTAGGGTTTCTAACCTAAGTATCCGGAGGGGATCCGGGTGGTTGGGACGTAGGATCACCGGGAACAAGTCGGGGAGTCTTGGGTGGATTCGAACCCATTAACATCTCTTGTTAGCATTGTTAAATTTGTTGTTGTCATTCAATTTAAGCTTCCGCAAATTGTTTTGGTAGTTGTTTGCACTATAATTTGGAATTATACTCCTTGTTATTTTTAAAGTACTATTCACCCCCCCTCTAGTACTTGTGCAGTAGCTTGTAGGGCATTACAAATTGGTGTTGGCAAGGAGTATCATTGTCGATGGGTATTGGAATGCTGTTGGCCTTAGGTGTTGAAGTTGGAAGTCGATCTTGTGCTTGGATTTGGATAATGGTTTCTGTGTTGGATTCTTATTGGGCATTATGGGAGTTGATACAAGTAGTGGCAGTGATAAGTATAGTGATAAATATGGTCTTTAGTAGTTGGCCATGTACTTGTTTATTTGTGTTGTTTTGGACGTTGACCTGTCTTTGGGCTTTATGGGAGTTGATGTCATTTGCGCTAAGCTGGTTAGGTATAACAGCACGAACACATATGGATTAGTCATTACGTTTTTGTATGCTATATTATTGATGACTTCCTTAGCTATGCCCCGTTTGTCACAATTATCACGAGTAGAAACTTTAAACTTTATGATCTTCCTTTTCGATGTAGTTGATTAGCTCATTGCTAGCTTATCACCTCAGGTTCCAAGTTCGAACAGATTTTATCATAATAACTATCATTTTCATGTAACGCCATTAGCTCATTTTAACTTTGGCTACTTGAGAAGTCAATGTAATTATTATGATGATACTGGTCACATGACTAATTATAGAAGCTATGGTGATTAGGGCTGTTGACGAACGAGCTTGAACGAGCTTGAACAGGGAGCTTGGTTTTGTTCATGAACAAAATCCATGTTCAAGCTCTGTTTGTTTACTAACCGAGCTCTAAAAGCCTGTTCAAGCTTGTTCGTTAAGCTTACCGAACGAACGTAAATGAACGTAAACGAACATTAACCTATTTTGTTCACGAGTAGTTAATCGAACGTTCTGTTCGTTAATAAGACTTATCAAGCTTCTTCGTGAACATGTTCAGAAACATGTTCGTGAACACATAATCAATTTTGTTCATGAACAGATTTTCAATCAAACAAAGGAATGTCAATTTTTTAATTAGGAATAATAATATTTAAACATAATTGCCAATGACTAAATCAATTAAATAAAAGGATTAAATATTTGCAGGACAAAAACAAATAAATCCATCATAATAGCTCCATAGATCCCATTACAAGCATCCATTCCAGGCATAATAAAGAAATATAGTATTTGTCTAAATTTACTATTTTCGGTACATGTTCATGCACGAACACTTAACGAGCTTGTTCATGAACATCGCTTAACGATCTTGTTCACGAACACTAAACGAGCTTGTTCATGAACATAAATGAACGAAAACAGTTATGTTCAAGCTCTGTTCGTTTACTAACCGAGCTCTAAAAATCTGTTCAAGCTTGTTCATTAAGCTTCCTAAACGAACATAAAAGAACATGTACCGAGCTTGTTCACGAGTAGTTCGTCAAACGTTCTGTTCGTCAACAGCCCTAATGGTGATGTTAATAGTATATATTTATTAGTAACATCTCTTCTTTTCTTGATGTTATGATATCACATTATATTGCATGCTATTAACAACTTATTTTCCTATATCGTAATCATTCATCGAGCCTTCCCTTTGATCATTTAAATTGCTTCAGCAATGATCGGGCTTCTAAATTCCGAGGACGGAATTATTTTAAGGAGGGTAGGATGTGACGACCCATATTCATCAGTACACGTATTTTTGTATTCTACGTATTTTTATACTTTGAAGATATTTTGAAATGGGTTTTAGGAGTTTTATATTAAAAATAGTTTCAAAGCAATTATATAAAAAATATTTTCGTATCATCATACTAGTTATAACATGTATTTGTAAGTTTAAGTGTCGTCAAAAAGTTTAAATACTTTATATAATATTTTCTACTTAATTATTACTGATATAGCAATATCAATTAATTTTCTATGTAAACATTATCAAAACGATTTCAAACTTCTACTATGTGATTCTATGATCATTTATTACTCCCCGTGTAATTTTCTAGAGTCAAATCGACCTAGAACCCGCAAACTCGCGACCTAAATGTTTTGGCCCAAAACTTATACTTTCATAGCTCAAATTTTGAAATAGACCTCGTATTCACGATCCACGCGACGATACTAACCCATGGCTATGTTTTCATAATTTTTCGGAGTCATATGTGAAAATGGGTATTTTGGTATTATAATGATATTTTAATTGTTTTCGTTAATTATCTTTACTTATTACTAATTACTTTTTAACTTAGTTTAATTACCTTTTTAATCATTTACCTCACTAGCTGCAGCCTGGGATTTGAGAAAACGTTTTTTTTCCTCTAATAAGATTCATCCCCCCTAATTAATTTCCACCCACCTATTAATTACACCATTGACTAACTAATTAATATTATAATTCTTAAATCCTTATTTAAACCCCGTCTAATCACCCTCTTCTTCTTCATGCAGAGGCCGAACCCACGCTCTCCCTCCTCCTCTCACTTCAGAACCCATCACACTTTCTCCCCCTTTCTCCATCTCCTCTCTTCCTCAAACACTTAGCCCGAACCCATCGCCGAGCGTCACTCGAACTCCCTCGAGCTCTGCCTCCATGACCCTGTACTGGCACACCCACTCCGACGCAGCAGCACCCCAGCTCTGACGTGGGCTTACCTATGCTTGTAGCCCATCTACGCTGCTCCTCTCATCCAGCGTCACCCTCCTCTCCACAGCGCTGACTGCCTCGCCTCCTCCTCCGCCCCTCTGCCCGTGGGCTGTCGACACCACCACCACCACCACACTCTCCGAGCTCCCCAAGACCCACGTCAAAAACCCTATGACAGCTGCTGCTGCTCGCCCCTCTGGCTTACCTCCGTGCACCCATGGTGCTCCGACGCTAATCTCCCTGCCTTGCCACAGAGCCACCACCCCCCTCGTCGCCACTGCAGCCCATGCCTCCCTCCGACGAAGCCCCACACTGCCGCTTCCTCTCCACAGCATCGACAACCCTGCAGGCCACCCCCTCTCCTCCCCTCTCCCCATTCAACTCCAGCAGCAAGCCCCACGGCGACGATGACACCCCACGATGCTGCAGCCTCCCCTCGCTGCCACCCAGCACACCGACGACGAGAACCCTGTGGACCGCCACCCTCTTTGACGCCCGATAGCCCCACATTCTCCCCAGCTCCTCCCCCCTCGTCACTGCCTCTTCGACAACACTGCCACTTGTGCCACCGACTGCCACCACCCTCCTCCGCTCCGCCTCAACCACGTCGCCGCCACCGGTCCGCCCGCTCCTCCGATGTGCACAAGCGCGCACAAGTTGCAGCAAGAACGAAGAGAGGAAGATTTAGTTTTTATACGTATTAGTATACAAAAAATACGCGTATAAACATATATATATACATGTATCTATATTTATATAATATGGATTTCTAATCTTAAAATTTATATTAAATTGTATAGGTATCAGAAAATTACAAGACAATGTCCTGAAAATCCGAAGCGATGAAACATATTCATTGGCACTAGTTTCATCGCCAAAGGGCAAGTACATCTCCCACAATGATTTTTCAAATATAAAACCCAAGGCGCCGGCGGCTTACTCAAGTGCCCCCCGAAACGCGCGAAATAACGCTACTTTCGATTTAAAATTCATATCACATGATTTTCACGTACACTGACTTACGAGAAAAATATATGTTGTAGTGCTAGTTAATACGGACATTTTGACCCCTTGTTAGAAAAATTCTGACGTATGGTTTGACCTAAATAAATATTTGAATATATATCATAAATATCAATTCTTGGTTTTAAATTAGTTTTTGGCCTTTTAAAATACATATTAATTATTGAAAAATCTTGAAAACTACCTACTAGCCTTAGAAAAATATTTTAAGACTTATTTGCTCAGTTGGAATCATTTCTGTGTTAAATTCTTTATATTATCGCATGTTTTCACATTTCGTTTACTTGTTAAAGCAAATCGTTAGTCGTGAAGTCTTGTGAGACTATTATACGGACTATGTCACGCTCTGCTTCCAAAAACTACGGAGGCGAAGCGTGACTAAGGCCCGCTTAGGTCGGAGCTGTGAAGCTCGGACCCAATAAGCGTCTGTGTGGTACTCTAAGACGAAGGAACAGGTCCCTGCATAAAAGTACGGAACAACAAAAGTACTAAAAGAGATGCATTCATTTTATTCAACAGATATCCAGAAAAGTACGGGGAGTCTAAAAAAAAGCCAACACGGCTACAAACAGCTGAAAGTAAACAAATGATGCAAGCACCCAACCTAGACAGAAAGTAAACGGTGCTACGCCCCCAACACAACTGCAGTGGAACCTCTGAATGAGCAACGGAAAGATCTCTAGCTCTGGTCCTCCTCGGGCACGTACTCTGGGTCTGCGTCCTCTGGCTCTACGTACTCTGGCAGGTCCGCCTCGTCTATGTACGCTGGCTCCACACCTGACGTACAACACCTAAAAGAAAGGAACTGTATGTCAGGTAAAGTCTACAAAAAGGGTTAGACTCTACTGCAAGTGTACCGAATTATTAAACAACAGTTTACTGGTTGATTAGCATGCTGGGGTTATAACAGAGTAACAAAAGGAAGTAAACGTAGCAGGAAAGGTACACCGCAACAAGTAGTAGCCGTAGCGAGTACTACAGACTACGGGACTAACCTAAATGTGTCCAGACAAGACGTGACAAGACAAGACAAGACAAGATAAGATGTGTCAATAAGGTTCACGCCTTTCGGTTAGAAGGCGGCCAGCACCTTCTCAACCGAGGGAACGCTCAACCTTGTGCACGGGAACAAGACAAGACACGTGTGACTCGAAGGGTTCACGCCTTACGGTTCGAGGGGGATCAGACCATCTCCCCGTGCGCACGCTCAACCCTACCCCAACCCAAGTGCACAAGATAAGTCCGTACAAGGGATCAATCACTCTAGCTTGGTGAGTGCCCTATTGCCCGCAAGCTATGTATCCGTACAAGTGATCACTCGGTGAGTGCCCTATTGCCCGCAGGCTGTGCAAAACAAAACACGACATGACAAGACATGGATGGTTCTTCTAGGGGTCCACACGCACACACACACAAGATAACCCTAAGGTGTCAAAAATTTTTGTTGTTACGCTTAGACTTCGTCGTCAAGTCTAAGTCGTCAGGGCGTCCCGGACGCTATCATTTCACGTCCGGTTCTATTTGTTCACAGTATAATAGTTCTAGCAGTTTAAGACCAAGGCACGGCCAAAAGCGCAAGTGAGTACACTTGCCTGCGGTGGTGAGTGTGTCGTCCGTCCGGTGCGTCTCGTCCAGGCGTCGCGTCCGCGATAGTCCGTCTGAAACAGTGTCACGGCGACGGTGTCAGGTCGTGATTTTCATCAAGTCCTATTAGGGTTTGTTTCTAGATTATCGGGACTATCCTAATTGTTATAAGTCACGTTTTGGTGTTTCATCAGCCTAGATCGACCACTACCCTAAATGCACAGAAAAGTTGTCCGACGGTCGATTTCTACAGTGACATCGTTTTACTGGTGCGGAAAAGTAAATTTAGTTATCGTCGTCCAATTTTTAGTTAGGGTTAAGTTTTGCTACGGTGTGGGTTTGCTACGAATTAGGGGTCACCAACCTCTCCGGTGTCTGGAGTAGAGCGGAAGTACTGTCTGGACTGCAGGAGATCGGCGTCGTCTACGGCGTCTCGGCTACGGGTAGCGTAGCCAGACACGCTCTGGTAGTGAAACGGAAGTGAGGGCGGCGAGCGGGAAAAACGGACAGCGAAACGAGTCCGGTAACGATCTCTGGGAGTCGTTGGCAGCGTCGAGAGGCCGCTGATCAGCGAGTAAGGAGGAAGAAAAGTCACGGGAAGCCAAACAGCGGGCAACGGCGCGATCACGACGTCGAAAAAGAATTGAAAGCTGGCCGTGGCTATCCGTCCTAAGGCTGCCGCGTGGGAGGGGGAAGCAATAGCAGCTAGGGGCTGCTCTCGGCTAGATGGTGGCGATGCAGGTGGGGCAAAGCAGCGGTTGGGCGGTGCAGAACCGTCGGGGCAGCGGCTAGGCACTCTGACGCCTCGCAGCGGTCAGAAAACAGCACAGCGGAGAGCTGGGGTTGTGTATTGCGGAAGGAAGAAGGTCGTGCGGCTGTCAGCAACGCAAGGGGGTCGGCGGGTGACGTTCTCCGGCGGAGGAGGCCGTTGACGCAGGTGGATGGTGTCGGAAACGACAGCACGGTGGGATGTGGTTGATGCCGTTGCTGCAGCGAGAAGAGGTCACCGGTCGAGGTCTCGTGCGGCGGCTGAGTGGTGCTCTCCGGTGATCTACGGGGCTGGGCGGCGCCCTGTACAGGCGAGCGGTGCCGGGAAACTGCACAGCAGCCGCGAGCGCTGTGCGGCGGTCTGCGTGCGCTGTGGTGGCGGACGGCGGCCTTGCGGCGGTCGGGGGGGTCGCAGCAGCGCCGGCGGAGGCGTGGTCGATGGTTGGAAGTGGGTTGAGGCCGGCGCGGGGGTGAGGTGCGAGGGAGGGAGAGAGAGCTCGGGGAGAATTGTGTTGCGGCGGCTGGAGAAAACACAAGAAAACCCTAGTCTCCCTAGTTGTTCACGTGAGTTGGTTTTTAAAAATAACCCTATTTGCTAAATACCTCTAAATTTTAGGTTAAAGAGAGAGAGGGAGAGAGATAGAGTGGGTGCAAAAGAGGGGAAAGTTTAGGGAACAATAGAGAGAGAATATATTTGGTATGATACGTATGAATCTAATTAGGGATTTGCTAAGATCTAATTACCATTTGAAAATTGAATTGATTTGGGGAGATCAACGGTTGAGATTTAACCGGAAGATATCTCTCGCTACGGGCGTCGGAAAATTAATCCGAAAATACCGGGACGATCGTGGAGTTGAGACACACAGAGCTACGGAGCCCGATCGTGTGCTACATCTACCAAAAATTTATGTAAAATTGGAGACGGCGTTTTGAGATAAAAGACTAAAACGTCCCTATCATTCCAAGTCGTTTTGCGAGAAAACGAGCCGTGAAATGACGTTTCCAAAAAGTGCTATAAAATTCTACATTCCCAGAGGGTCACAACGGCATATCACATCGCATATTTCGGAATTCGGAAAGAGTCAAATAAATTACGTGCACGATAAAGCACGTGCACGCTGAAAATCCATAATGTCGGAAAGCGACCGTTACAGACTATTAAGACACCATGGAACCATTGTATGCATCTAATACGATGCAAATAAACTGAATAGACATAATGAAAGATGGAACTTCAATATAAATAAGATAGTACATGTACTTTTGACCCGACACTTAACTTGACCCGTGGGATTGGGGTAGTCTACGATCACAAGTGTTACGGAATGACTGGATGCATCCGACAAATACCTCCACCACTTATGGAGGTTAGTGCTTGACCGTCGCCATGTAGGGTCGGTGAGTAGCACCTCGGATTGGCTCCCGTCGCGGGGTGCTTGTTGGTCATTTATCGTACTCTTGGGCACGGACTTAGCACTAGAATAGAATGGTTATTAAATATTGCTCTAACCTCTTCTTTTGCTGGTTACTGACAACATTACAGTTTTGTTATCAAATGTTAAATTGTTACAGGTTGCTAATAGTATTACAAATTGCTATCAAATGATTAAATTGCTGTAGGTTGCAAATTACCGTGAATGCTTAACTGCTATTAAACTTATTGCTTGCCTTTAAATTCAGCTTGAATTAATTAAAATACTTATTGTTTCATTTTGGAGATTATCTTGCCGAGTAAACCTCGCTGACGGACATTTCACTTTGTTATTTTACAAAATGTCCGTCAGGTATCGATAGTGAGTTCTCTGATGACATTGCTGCAGAAGTCGAGCCAGTGCTCGAAGAATACGTGGAGTACATACACGCTGAAGACTAGACTATTACTTTTGCAACTGAACCTTTATATTTGAAATAATGTAAATTGTGTTTATTTGTATTGTGCCATGCTAGGCCCAAAATGTATCTTAAATTCTGTACATTGGATATGTAATAATGTAGTTTGGACTGCTTCTTAAATTTGCATGCAAACCTGCAGTTTACACAAACGCTTAGTGTGTTGAAACCAAGGATGAAGAAATAAAAAGAAAAGAAAAGAAAAAAGTACTCCTCCTTATTTCAAGCACACCGCAGACCCGCTCACGTCCTCGCTCCCTTGTAGAATATGAAGTGGGGCGTGACACCTTCTTTGTCTAGTTGGACAAGAAGGTGACTGTCTTACTTGAGCTGTTCCACACATTTTCAGCACCATGGCATACCTATTCCAGCCTCCCTCTAGACATTACTTCATCCTGCTGCTGAGCCTACTCATATTGCTACTTATGGTGATGCTCAGGCTCCTCTAGCTGACATCATCCAGCTACCTCCAGCTTACGTCACTCCGACTCCTGCTGCTGATCAGCTTGCTGAGGCTACATCTGGTGACATCCCTACTGTTGCTGTTGCTGAGCCTGTTGACGCTGCTCCTGATGCTGCCGTTGTGTCTTCGTCAGAGTTAGAGACCCAGGGCTTTCATGTTGAGACAAGAGCTCCTGAGGATGTTTTCCAAGTTGATGATTGATCATGCTCAGAGACTGCTCACCCTAGGACCTAGTTTTTGTAGGGTTAGAGAGTCTTGGATCTATTGATGGTTATTTTGGATGTATCTATGGATATTATGGTTACATGTATGTATAGTTGGTTGGTTATACTTTTGGTTGTATTGGTGTTGTTATTCTATGTTGTGATCATTTTTTGGTTGTTATATGATGTCTTGGTGTTGATATATCATTTTGTACTCCATACTCATGTGTGTGTGTGTGTGTGTGATCACGTTTGACTCATTTATTCTCTGATGTGAATATTGTGTGATTTTGTCTCTCTTTATGCTCTTTCACATATATGTTGTGTGATGAGACGTATTGCATGTTTAATGTTGCTATTGGACTCATATTCCTCTAGTCAACCTAGTTTTGATGTTTTTGATATGTATTTGTGTGATACACCTTCATGGTTTTCATATTTTCATTTGGTATCACATTAAATGCATATGCAATTCTTTATACTCTCATGATTGTTTTACTTTTATTTAGCACAAGTTGGTATTTCTCTACTCCCACTTTTTGGATAATGCCATATGGAGAGAGAAATAAATAAATCATAATTTTATGCTAATTAGAAGCTAAACTTGAATCTAATTTCTAAATAGCCTTAGATTCAGGGGGTAAGATATAGTGAATATGGATTCAAAAATCCTAGATTCAAATACTTGAAATCATTTCATTCACTTATAGCATACTTAAGCTTTAATTGATCACATGATGCCAATATCTTTATTGTCTAACTTGATTGTCATCTATGTAGGGGGTAAGTATTTATTTTAAGCACAATTACTAATTTTTGTTTATGATTGGTTGTCATCACCAAAAGGGGCAGAATGTTGAGTATTGGACTTCTCCCTACTTGGTTTTGATGATGAGCAAACGTAAATACTTGTGACTAATCCCCTCCATGTAGTTAATCCATTGCCTAAGATAATCATGATGGTCAAATAGCAATGGATGCCTATCAAGATCAATCAAAGCTCAATGAATTGAAGATTGGGTGATCAAGTTGAAGAAAGAAGCTTCAAGGACTTCAAGGCCATTCGAAAGAAAGAAGAGAAGCAAAATTCAATGTAAATCTTTTTATGATTTTATTTCTCTTGATTAGAATGTAGCCTTGTAGTAGAACTATCTTGGAGCTTATACACTTCACTCTATCTAGCCTAGGAAGTCATTACAAATCATTTTTAGGACTCCAACTCTTCATTCCCTTTAATGTGCATTCTGGACTTTCAACAGGCAACTGAAGAACAAAATGCAGGCGCCTGTCTCCATACAGGTGCCTGATAATGGTTCTACAGTCTTCTGTAATGCACATGTTTTGACATAGGTTTTTGGGCTTTTCATTCCTAACTTTCGATATGTGACTGATGTACAAAGTACATGCGACTATCTAGTTTCAGGCACCTGTAACTTGATAGTCAGTCGCATGCCTTCTGTTCTCCAAAGATCACATGATCTGTTAACTTACGCACTTATGCATACAGGCGCACTATGTAGGTTTTATAGGCACTTGCCCATGGCACAGGCGCATGTCTATACCTCTACAGTCGTATGTCCATCACTTGCCCAGATCTTTCATTTTGGCAAGTTACGCACTTGTTCACACAGACGACTGAAGTTGGTTTCCCAGTCGCATGCCCATGTCACAGGCGCATGTGAATACCACATCAGTTGCCTATCCAAGCTTACCCAGAATTCTTACATTATGTCAACTTACGTACTTTGCCATACAGATGCCTGTAGAAGATTTCTAAGTCGCCTGTCGGTTTTTAGGCACTTGCCTAACCTTCATCAGTCGAATGTCCTACATGGTAAGTTACCATTTGAATACTCACCTACCATCTGACACAGTGCATCAGGCGGTTGTCCGTTCTTCATCAGTTGCCTATCCTGGCTGTAAAATTAATCCGTTGGGATTTTCCACAAGGATTTTAAGAGGGCTTTTGGGTATTTCCTTTGAGGGTTTCAGAAAGCCTATTTTAAGAGCATGCTACTGTTCCATTGGGAGCCTCTTTAGCCATTCAAGCACTCTTAAGCTCTCATTTTCTCAAAGCCCTAGAACTCCAATCTCATTCTCTCTTGCTCTCCAACCTAGAATCAAAGTTCATATATTCTATGCATTTGGTGGTGACAAGAGAAAGTGCTTCTCTCTCTTCTTGGAAGAGATCAACACTCCAATCACTTTGCTCCTTCAAATTCTACTTCAAGGCATATGTGGTTTGTAAGTGTAAATTTCATATTTCATAACTTTCGTTATTTGGTTTTACTCTCGGTTGTGAGAGTGGTTTGCTTGATCCCAAATTGTGAGATTCAAGGACATTAATTGTGTATTGATTACACTTGTAGGGTTACTACAAGTGGGTTTAAATGAAACCTCAGGTTAGGGTTCTAACTTGAGTATCTGAGTGGTATCCCGGGTTGAAGGGACGTAGGATTACATGGAACAAGTCGGGTTTGACTTGGTTAATCCGAACCCTTGAAACATCCTTGTGTTTGTATTTCTAATATTGTGTTTCATTTAGTTCCGCATCTTTGTTGGATTAGGATTTTAAGTAGGCATAATTTCTTAATTAATTTTATAAACACTATTCAACCCACCTTCTAGTGTGTTCCTCATAGCCAGGGTCCTTACACATCTTTCCTTTCCAATATCGATAGTTGGATCCATTGAGTATTAGTGGAGTTTGCCTTTGGGGGGTGGGGTGGTGGTGTTTGTTGATGTCATCCTTTAATCAATCTTTGATACCACTTGTTGGGATCATGTGGATAGCAAGTAGACATTTGAGGGGTGTGATTAGTGTATAAAAATTCCTCTAGTATAACTAAGATTACAATAAGAGTTACCCAATTTAATCATAATCATCAATAATTATCACTTGCAATAGAGTATACAGTGGAAATAACAAGCAAGAGGTAAACACCAAATAGATTAGAACAAGCACAAATACAAGATGTACTCTGGTTCGGATATCTCGTATCCTACTCCAACACTTGGTCCCACTTCGCTAGTTCCATTGTTATCAAAAATAGTACAACATCTCTTCTCAAGAGATTTTCTTACAACTAATCTTTGCACAAGAGAAAATAACAACTCATCACCTGACAAATAAAAATTTCCACTTATAATGAAAGTTGATACACTTTTACATATAGCCTTACTTGAAGCTCTTGTAGATGTGTAGTGGCTATAGTTTTGATCTCTAATAGTTATGAAAATGAAAGATTTGAGATCAAGAAAACATTATCAAGAAAGAATTGAAAATCTTTTAAAACATATGCCAAAGGAAGATGGGTTTTCAATAAGACTTTTGAACTTAAAAGATTGTATTTCTCTTTAGAAATGATCATAAAAACCTAGCTGTAAAATCTAAAAACCCCTTAATATATAGAGGAACATTAGGATCTAAAATGTTGACCAAAATGCCCCTCCAACGGTCAATCGATAACCGCTAGAAATATGACCGTTGTAAGCTGCCAGTAGGGTGGGAGTCGACTCCTGTACAATTACTAGTTGACTCCTGGTTCAGTAGTCGACTACCTGCAAAGAAAGAGTCGACTACATGTAGGAACAGAAAGTTCCAGACAGCAGCCAAGACCCAATAGTCAATTCCTACACAATTGGTAGTTGACTACTTTTCCGGTACAGAGTTGTTTATCAGAAAACTAAGTGATACATTATACTAATCAATATAATTCATTTTAAAATTATTTTTAATGTATTCTTAAGAGAGAGAGTGTGTGTGTGTGAGCTTCAACCAAGGCTTTAATATGCTAAGACAAGGATAAATAAAATTACATAAAATGAACCTTTTACATTGAAGTCTATGATGCAATCTTGATACTTCAAGCTCATTATCTAGCTCTATTTGATTCTTCGTCTTATTAAACTCACTAATCCTTTGAGTGCTCCTTAGATTTGCCTTAAGCTCTTATACATGCACTCATAGATGTTAGATGATATATTTGCTCATCATTAAAACTACAAGGCGTGAGACTCAATATCTCAACACACTTTACACAATCACAAAACCCAATTTTATTTAAAATTCATCTTTTTTTACTTAGCAAACGGACTATATCTCCAAATTATCCATCTCCGCTTTCTCACCTCCCCTTTTCCCCATACCTGCCATCATCTTTGTTGCCTCCACATCTAGCATTAAACACTCTCCATCCTTGGGCTAAAATGCTAAACTCGTCTCTCCCTCATCTCTCATCAATGGTAAAAAAGCTGATCACTCACTATATTACATTCCCTTCTCCATCTCTCTATCCATATCTCTCTCTCAACTTTATTTTTATTCCATATCTAGGGCAGAGCTCCGCAGAATAGATATGATGGAAAGGTGTGGAGCTCGTCGGAGAAGAATAGAAAGAGGTAAGGTGGGGAATTGGAGGAAGAAAAATGGAGGGAAAAAGTAAAATTTCTAATGGCAAACTTGTAAAGAAGTGATGTTGACGGATGAAATCGTTGAACAATGAGGTGGAGCTAATGAGGACGCCTCTGGTGACGTGGACCATCGTCAGCTGTTGAATGGGACCCACGATGGCTAGAACCTGGGTCTGGGAGAGCCAAGTTCGAGCTACAGTGATGAAGCTCGACCTAACTCTGGGTCGTTCTGAATGACCCTTCGATTTATTTGTTGAGTCAACCATCGAGTTATCTGTAACATAGACAATCGTCAGGGGTTGATCTGAGTTCCGACCCAAATCCTCTATGATGCTTAAGTCAGTATAGGACTTAAGGAGACTCAGAGCAGCTGGATCGACCTATAGGGAGATCGTTCGAGTACTATCTCACCAAGTTAAGGAGCAAGAAATATGTAAGTGGAAAGTTAAGAGAGAAGTTGTCATAGTACCTAGTATGTAGTACCTCTGGAGTCTTCCCCTGTTCTGTTGACGTTTATACTATTTATAAGTGAAGGTGTCCCCTCTGTGCCGTTGGCGAATAACTGCCTTCCATAATGGCAGCATGATCGCCCCGGAAAATAGGCTTAACCGCTGTCCACTTATCCCATCATTAATAAGCCCATTATTTACCATCTCCTTAAGGATCGGAAGTACAATATGCAAAATATGACCTGGCTTTGACAGAGCAAACGATTAGTCTCCCACGTGGACTTCGTGGGCTTGATAGCCCATAACTTCTCCTTCGTGGGGTCATTTATTCAGATGGTAAAATTCCTCTCCTCTTTGGGGGCCGGCCCAACGATGTAACAATAGCTCCCATCACTTGGACTCAGAAAAAGTGTCTGTTGAGGTCGAGTGATGCGATATCTCATTAATTGGGCACGATAGTCGAAGTGGAAGTATTTGATTTCAATCGCCAAATTTTCTACCCATCTGATTAAGCCATTACATCTACACGAGGCTCGGGATAAGAATGCCTATCAATCACCGACACATGCCCACAGATGAGAGGGTCAGTCTCAATCGTGATAGAATATTATGCCACTTAAATAAGGAGAGGGGTAAGATGCGGTAAACTTTATTTTTTGAGTATTTGAAAAGAAACTCTTCGCCTCCCCTCCAGTCTCTTCAAAGGTTTTAGCCATGGCTTCTTCTTCAACATCCAGAATTACTGAGCAATGTGATGAGACGTGCAGAGCTTTGCAAGCTTCGACCCAAATCTCTCATCTCGAGGATGCTCCAATTATGGATGACGTTTGAACGAGCATTGATCCTTTGGGACAAGCCAGTGAAGAAGGGAAAAGCCTGCTCCTTTCTTCCATCGGTCCGATGGTTTCTGTTCCTCAAGGTGATGACGGGAAGCCCGTAGGGCTAGATGTAGTTGCTAGCCAGGCTTCTTGAGTAACAACTGATCAACTCCTGGATCATCAAATGAACTATATACGACATCATTACCAAGTCCAGCTGCCTCTGGCGAATGAAAGGGTTTATGACTCTAGTGAATGCAAGGTGGGAGTGTATACAAAAGCTTTTCAAATTGGACTTCGCTTCCCCATGCACACTTTCATGCTTATGCACTAAACACGTTGGGGATTTCCCTCTGTCAGTTGATGCCAAATTCAGCCAATCTGTTTGGCTTCATCGTGCTTTGTATGTTGAGCGATGTGGAAGCGACCATGGCGTTGTTCAATCATTTCTTTAAATTAATCCCTCATGCGACCTCCGACTGGTATCTTATCACCGCCTGGAAAGGTAGACAAGTGATTAAAGTTCTCCCTAGCTCCAATCTGGAGCTCGCTGTGAACGAGGAAAGGCCCCTCACCAAAGAAGACAGAAAAGCCGCAATGTATTTTCTAGAACTGTCGGGGAGGGATAGATCAATGAAAAAGCTCACATCCGACAAGACATTACATGGAACTGTTTGGGCAGAAGGAAAAATTTTTCCTCGTGATTTACCCGATCTCGTTCTTGCTTGACTCCTTTTCCTCTTTTGTAGGCATGATCAGGCAAGAATATTATGTTGAGCCTGACCTCCAAGAGGTCCTCTAAACTTCCCTTCAGGGGGTTGAGGGAAACATGTACACCGTTAGGTGACTCCCCCGAAGATAGCTTAGTTAGAGCTATAGAGGGTTCATCTCTGGTGGCTCAAGATATCACTCAGTCGGGCCAGCCTTCAAAGAAGAGAAAGCTTCAGACCAGGGCCGAGGTTGAAAATGCCCAAGCCAAGAAAAAGAAGCGGATAGATAAGATCATTGTTTTAAGCTTGAGTTCATCAGGTATGAGCGGTGCTGCAGCGTTGACCATGGCCCCTAAGCATCCATGGGCCATAACCATGGAGGAATCCTTGAGGGGTCTGACACCGTCGGAGGAGCCGTGCTTCCATGAGGATTACTGGCCATGGGGGCGGCCTCCTACCTTAGGAACCGCTGGCTGATGACATTTCTCCTGAGTATAGGTCGATCTTCTTGGAAGATAGATCACCTCAAGCTCAGGTAGAGTGTCCTTAGGAAGGGCTTCATCAACCCACTTACCTTGTGGGAAAGGGCGAGTCAGTCTTCTTGAGTTGTGGGACTACTTCTTGGCTCGCTGAGAATTTGACTCTTCCCCGATACAAGGCCATCCTGGAGAGGATGGACCATGAAAGGCTGGTCGCCTATACAGTTCGACAAAACATCTAAGTGAGTCCCTTGTGATCAATGTTGGGGATCAAATTAAATCTCCTCTTTGTTTGCAGGCAGCTTCAGCGGCCGCCGAGTTATGACTGTGGCCTATTTGGCTCGCAAATTAAAGCAGATTACCTTTACCCGAAAAGCCATTGATCAGGCAAGAATGAAGTTAAAGATGTCAAAGTTTTGCAGGGTCAAGCTCGCCTCTCGAGTGAAGGAGGTTGAACAGGAGTTAACAGAGGTCTGGACGAAGGTGTGGGGGTGAGGCCACTTTCAAGAGGGAAGCCAAACATCGATTGCTTGAAGAAGCCATATTGAAGAAGCTGGTTGAAGAACGGCTACTTGAGGAGATATCCCTGAGGATGCAGGCCGAGGAGCAGTTGCTCGAAGAAGCCTCCTTAAAGAAACAGGCTGAGAAACATCTGCTTGAATAGATTGCCTTAAGGAGGTAGGCCATGGAGCGGCTGCTCGAAGAATCCACCTTTAAGAAGCAAGTCAAGGAATGGCTACTTGAAGCTAAAAATAAGTGGGAGACAAAAGAGGCCGAGCTACATGCTTAGTTGCTTGTCACCTTACAGGGGCATGACCCTTCAAAAATTGCAGAGAATACTATAGAGGAGTATAAAGACAGCATTGGTGATCTCAACGTGTTGCATAGGGTGGGCTTTGAGCAATGCCAGCTAGAAATCAAGCATCGGTTCTCTGCTTTGGGGAGTGATCTTGATCAGATGACAATGTCATCAGATGATGATGAACTCGAAGGCTCATCAGAAGAGATCGACCACACTTCGGATGGGGGAGCCGCCAATTTGGTCGAGGGAGCCGTCACTTTGGATGAGGGAGCTATAGGAGCTGCGCCTTCAGTAGGTCAGGGAGCCACCACTTCGACTGAGGGAGCTACAGGAGTTGCGCTTTTTGGAAATCAGCATCAGGACTCCGTGGTCCCATGAGCCCCACACTTGTATTAGGGTGTAAAGTCCCTTTTCTTTGTTCTTTAGAAACAAAAGTTGGAAAATTCATGATAAGCAATAAATTTTCGATTTTCCATGGAATACCTTATTGTTAGCGGGCCATCATATTATTTGTTTGCCCCCTCAACAGGCCAGACTCACTCATGGAAAGAGTGTTGAGGGTGAGCTGTTGAATAACGAGCCTTTCTCTCATTTGAGGGTTTCTTATTCCGGGTTGTAGGAAGTTCTCCCCCCTCAATGAACCAGCTTGGTCAACTTGCAATTAGAGTGCCCCTTCATTCGTATGGTTCGGTTGGCCCGCGAAGGGTTGGTCCTCCAGATGGTTAGCTGATTCTGGGAGAAGATTACGTTTATTACCCCGCATTTGACTGTATTTTGCGCATATATAATGTCTATTTGGTCTCTAATAAGTGTATTATGTAAGATCATTTAATTTTAGAGCATATCGCTTGTTTATACGCAAAATACCATTTTATGGCCTAATTTTGTCTCATTTATATTTTTCAGATGAAGCTTGCAATTTTTCGAATCCAACGGCTATTTTTCCATATTTTCGGAAGTCGGAGCAATTTTTGAGGATTAAAAAGGGCCAGTAAATGTGTTTAAAAGAAGAAACATAAAAAAAATTTAAAAAAAAGATTTGTTGATGCCAGTGTTGGCATCAGCCGCCAGCCTAACGCCAGGTTAGCGTCAGCAGGAGCAAACCTGCCCGCATTGAGGGCGGGTCCCAACGGGCGGGCACCGACCCGCCTACATTTTAATGCGGGCGGGCGTCGACCTGCCCGCATTCAAATGCGGACGGGCACTCGCCTTTGCTGAAAGGTGGGTGGGCGGCCCGCCTTCATTAAAGAACGCCTTTGACCAAACTAAGCTGGCCGGGTTGCAGGTTTTGTAACCCGCAAGCCCTAAATTTCTATATAAATGTGTTTTTGGGCATATCTTTATCATCCAAGCTTGGTTTTGAGCGAAATTTGTTTTGGGGGCTTCTTCCCCAAATTCCAAAGGAGTTGGAGCAGCTGTAGGAGAAGTTTGGAGACGTTTTAGCATCGTTTTGGTGAAAACTCTCCACTTTTCTATGTTTTAATTAGTTTCGTATTAGAGTTTTTATTAAAATCATGTTCTTATCAATAATATCTATTGTTTTTGTTACCATGAGTGGCTAAAAATCTTGTGAGTGTGTTGTGTAGTAGTTAGTACTGTTGGGTTTCATGTTTCATGTCTTCATAGCACTTAAACTAATCGAAAACGTTGAAAACGTAGTTTTTCACTTTCTTAATTAATTACGCGCTATACGAGAGGAATCCACTTAGGATGACATGCCATAAGACATCGTCTACGTGCACAAACCCGTAGCAGGGCCCAAGGATGGTGATGAACTACGAGGTTCATCTAGTTATACGTTATTGTTTAGAAAAACGACCGATTCAACATTAATGTAATTTTCTATAAAATCACCGTGCTTTTTAAGTTAAATCTTTTGATCCCCATATCTTGATATGGATGAGGGATTGAGTTATCCATGAAGAATGATTACCCTGATACCCTACAACACTAACAAAAACACAACACACACACATTTACCGTATCACTTTTTCACTTTATTTTCGTAAAGAGTTGTACACTTTTTTTTACCTCAAATCAAAAACCTAACCAAAATTCACCTTCAAAAGGTGGTTCATAATTCACTAAATTATTCCAAAGCAAATTTCAGATTAGTTTGTCCCTGAGGAATACGACCCTGGACTCACCAGGTTTCCTACTTGACCGACTTCCTATACTTGGAAATATAACTGCAACATGTTGGTCCAGTCAAGTTTTTGGTGTCGTTGCCGGGGACAACGGTCTATATTTTTTACAATTTCTAATTAGCTTGGAAATTTTGGTGAGATTTGTCCACTTTTTGTGTATATATTCTTTGTATATCCATACTTTCAATTTTCTCCTTTTGGTTATTCATTTTTTGTTACGTTTTCTATAACTAGTTTTTATTATTGGTTTTGGATGTTTGGTTAGAGTGTCCCATCTTTAGTGTGTGATTTAAAATTTCTTTCTTTAATTTACATTTTTTGTCATTTTGTTTTCTTTATATTTTCACTTTTCTTTATATAATCCAAAAAAAATTTAAACCTGTAAAAAATTTTTAAATGGATCATGATATTGATAATGATGCACTCGTTTCAGACTTTTCGGGGTTGATTCAAATCCTACCAGTTTTTCATGGTACGGAGGAGGTGAACCCACATTTACATTTACAAAAGTTTAAAACGATATGTCGCACCTTATTCGGTGGGAATGCATGCATTAATTACTTATTTCTTAGATACTTCCCATATTCTTTGAGAGATTTTGCTAAGCATTGGTTTGAAACATTGACTCTTGACTCAGATTCTACTTGGTTGGCGTTTCAGACTGAATTTCCTCGAGTATTTTTTCCTATTTTCTTTGAGCAGGTACAGAGGCGACAGACCACGGAGCACCATATAGCGAGCTTTGCTCAAGCTGATGAGGAGGCATACTATCAAGGATGGCATAGGTTTAATGATTTGATGCTTGCATGTCCACACCACAGCTTCCTCGATGATCATCTCCTACAAATCTTCTACACTGGATTACTACCTTCTGTGCGAGATTTTGTGCAGACGAGCTGCAATGGGGAATTCTCTGCTTATTCGATCGAGGAAGCATGTTAGTACTTGAATGATCTTGCTGAGTATGAGGTTGCACTCCAACAGGTCCACGGTCATCCTGAGGTTCCACCTGTGGGCTCATTCCAATGTGACCATCTGGAAAAACTTGAAGAGCATATTGATGGGGGATATTGGAGCCAAAAGAAAGAGGATGAACGACGATATCTTAAGGATCAAGAGGAGATGGATGATGTGGTGTGTGTTGACAATGAGAGAATCTACTTTGATGATGACGATGAGGATATATACGAGGGTGTGAGCTTACATACCAAGATAGAGCCCGAGCCATACATTCTTCCTACTTCAGTGCAGCAGTTCCAACTTCCTTCACCGTAGGAGGAGATTGATGGCAATTACGAGATGGTCTACATTGAGCCAGTGTTGTTTTACCATCCAGATCCACTTCCGCAGACCCTATCTCCTCCTCCTGAGGCAGAGTATCAGGACGTGCATAGCGACACATGATTCTGGAAGAATATTGTGTTTATTACCCTCTCATTTGATTGTATTTTTATGTATATTTATATCTATTTGGTCTCTAATAAGTGTATTATTGTAAAATCATTTAATTTTAGAATATATCGCTTGTTTATACGCAAAATACCGTTTTATGGCCTAATTTTGTCTCCATTTTATTTTTCAGATAAAGCTTCCGATTTTCCGAATCCAACGGCTATTTTTCCACATTTTTCGAAGATCAGAGCAATTTTTGGGGATTAAAAGGCTCAGTAAAGCTATTTTAAAAGAAAAAAGAAAAAAAATAATAAAAAATATAAATTGGGGCGAGACTCGCCTGTGTGAATAGGCGGGCCCGCCCGCCTGTATGAACGGGCGAGCCGCCCGCCCGCCCCCGCCCATTGACAAGCGGGCGCCCCGCCCGCCTGTATGAACAGGTAGGCGCCTGCTCGTCTGTTCACACAGGCGGGTCCGCCCGCTTGTTTACTGGCGGGTGCCCACCCGCATTGAAACGCGGACGCCCGCCCATGTTTTCCACGTGGGCGGCACCCATCAGCCTTCTTTGACCCGTCATCCTCCTTTGACTAGCTGACTGGGCTGTTGGTTTGCAACTAGCAGACCTGCAAGCGCAATAAGCCCTAAAATTCTATAGAAGGGGGTAAATTATCCGAACTCTGATTTGAGTGAAACAAGTTTTGGGGGCTTCTTCCCCAAATTACAGAGGAGTTGGAGCAGCTATAGGAGAAGTTTGGAGACGTTTTGGCATCGTTTTGGCTTCGTTTTGGATGAAAACTCTGTTGGATCTGGATCGTAGCCTAGAGGGGGTGAATAGGCTAATAAAAATATTCGTGCAACCCACAAACAATCCCACATAGTTATAGGCACAGACAGGGCAATAAAATAGCAATCACAGAATACGCACAGATATACCCTGGTTCGGTCGTCCCTACGACCTACTCCAGCCCCCGAAAGCAACTACTAGATAGATATGTAATCAAGTACAGCTACAATGAGTCATGATCTCAAATCTACTCTCACCTAGCTTGTACGCACACCACGTGCTCTACACTATCAATCTAGTCAGATGCTCTCCCTCCGTGACGACTACCAAGTCGTCAGGTCCCCAAAAGTAAACAAACAGGTAAAGTTTCCCCTACGAAGATCTATCACAATTGCTACACAAAATAATAAAGTATTGAGTTTAGAAAGCTCAGATTGTGCAACGGTGATGTCTTCGTCAATAAGCACGGGCCAAAAGTCGTCTGGCAAGTAGTAGTAGTCTCTTGGCAACGACAACTCAAGTTGCGGCACTTGATAGTTCGACTCCCCTCTCGATGAAACTTGCGCCTTCCACCAAAGATTGAAACTTGCGGCACCTCCCCAAAGATTGCAACTTGCGGCACCTCCTTATCTTTAGATTGACCCTCTCCAATTAATAATGACTGCAAGAAGAAGATCACAGAATCAAATTACAAAATACCAAGTGAACAATAAAAAACAATGGATCATTAAAAACAATGTCTATTAGTTAGATTTCCCTTTGCTTTTGTATTGCATGCGAATCAGCAGTAAACAAAGGCAGAGTTTGTTGATGAGGATTTCAACGACATCACCATGGATAGGCAAAGACAATAGATCACGATGGTGAGGATGTTACGGCAGCAAGGTGCAATATTCACAGCATGGAGATGAGGCTGATCTTTAAGATAAAGCTTTGGAGATCGATTGTTCTTCGGGATGAACTCTGCTTTGATGTTTGCGCCGCCACCCAATTGTTTCTCTTGGAAACTTGCAGCACATGCTGCTCTTTTTGATTTCTATGGGAGATAAGAAATCCGGCTCCTTTTGATAATTTTTGTTGACTAGGGTACGGCTCTTGAGGATGGGGAATCAACAAAAAAAACGGTGGCTCCTCTAAAAAATGTTTCCTCAAAATGATGTGCCTGTGAACTCCTCTGGGATTTTTCAAAGGGGGAGGTTTTCTCTTTTGAGATAAAGTGCGGCTCCACAAAAAATACTGCGGCTACCCTTTTTTCGGCTTTTTTTTGTTTTTTTTTGTTTTTTTATTAAAACCCTTGTTCCTTGTTTGCTGCTCCTTGAGGAAAATTTGATGAGAGATTAAAATAGGTTAGTTTTTTTAAATGGGCTCTCAACTCCCTCTCTCTCTCTCTCTCTCTGTCTGTATTGCGGCTGAGCCCAGAAAAAATGAATGCACACAAAATTGTTGACGTGCGGCTTTTGGGCTTGAACATTTTTTGTGCGGCTGAGTGATAAAATATGATTGACTCTTGGTCAAGGGCTAGATTGGCTATTAACTAAAAAACATTGCACCTCCCATCTCTCTTTTATACATTGATCAAGGCCTTCCGTGAATTAGTCGCACGTTCCTGAAACACTTAACACACACGTTAAAACGTTCACTCACGTTTGTTATCATCAAACACGAAGGTCATATATCGTTGCTACCAACAATCTCCCCCTTTTGATGATGACAAACCAAGTATAAGATTTGCACAATAAAGTTTCAAATAGTGTGTGTGAGAGTATGGCGATAGAGGGTGACATGCGGTGATAAATACTGACGTGTAAACAATGGTGTGCAAAGTTAGCAATATGCATGCTCCACCTATTTTTGTGCTTCCCGAATGTTCATTAATTCTCCCCCTTAATCAAACAATCATATTTTCACTATTTTTACGAGCATTAATATCAAATCTTTCCCAAAATTTCTCCCCTTTGTTATCATCAAAAGTCATACCACGAAGTCAAAATCATATACTATGCAAAAACAGAGCATTATAAGCCAATACCAACAATTGCATGTATACAATCATAGAATAATCAAGTCAAAATCCAATGAAATTAAACAACTAAGACTTCAACACCAACGTGTACATGTGATGATTAAAATTGAAGCACATAGGGAAAATCATTAAGAAAGTCATCTAAAACCAATCCACATTTTCCAAATAACATTCTATCACCTAGGATTGATTTTTCACACCTCATTAAAAATGAGTTCAAGGTACCACACCCCAAAACATAGCCTATAAGGACTCTTAGATGTGGGGGTGGCATTGCTTGACGAGTAAATACACCAACGCTAAAGTTTACCCATAAAGCTTATGTTGGATACTCGTGGGTAATACCGTTGCCAAGGATTGTATCCATTTTTCATACGGAGCAATTATCTTTTGTTTTCAATTTTTTTATATTAAAAATACTTATAACAACACTTTCTTTTGCTCAATTTTTATCCATGGCAAGTGTTACGAGGTGGAACTCGCGTACAATGAATTTGTATTAATGGGAACCAAGGGCACGGTGGTTATGTGGAGAAGGGGGTTTAGGTAGGCTATTTGACAAGCGATTAGTGGGGTGAAGAAGTCGATCTCGACGCCAGTGACGGTCGCGGGGCTGAATCTCGCCGGATGCGGCTGGACAAGGTTGAACGGCAGGGGGGTGACGCCGACTGGTGTTGATAGGCGAGCTCTCCTGCAACACGAACAACTCGTCAGAAGGGCTGGGTTGGGGGTTCAACCCTTAGCCCCTCCGATGCCTAAGTCAGTGATAGGGCTTAAAATGGGGGGCTGGTCACGCCGGTCGGACTAACGGTGTGTCGACCGCGCGTGGCGAGCTATAGGTGGGAGCACAAAGATATGGAAGACCTTTGCACTCGTGTGTGAATAGTTGAATGAGAGAGAATTCTGCAGCAACCCCTTCTCCGTAAGAGGAGAAGGGGTATTTATACCTGACGGGTGATGACTAGGCGTGCTGAGCTGGCTCGGGTGTCGGCGGAGGCTTCGGACAAGGACGCCGGGAACAGGAGTCTCTGACCTGCCTTTGTCAGGCGGCGCAACGGCCCAGGGGTGCTTTTGTCAGGATGTCAGAGCCGAAAGTGAAAGCGTTATCTGTCAGGTGGCTCTTCCGTCAGGGGGTGCTTTGTCGGATGGTCGGGTGACGTATGTGTCAGGTGTCCTTATCCTTAGGTTGTTTGTCGTTAGCGTGGGACTAAGAGTCGGCCGGCTGCGGGGGTCCGCCCCGGCCGGTTCGGGGAGCGCTGCAAGGCGCGCCTGTCTCCATGATGCCCCGGATTTTCGGGGCGGCGGCCCTTTTGTGTAAAGGTGAGTTAATGGGGTATGTTAACGGATCCGGGCGGGAGTCGGGCTCCTACGATCTTTAGGTCGTAACAATTGCCCCCGGCATTCGAGTGCGAGGCGGAAGCCCGGTTCGTCTCGGATGGCGTAACATTATCCTTTAACCGGACTCGGGCTTGGGTCCAAGCTCAGGGTTGGATACGCTGTTTCCGCGGGGTATTGCCCGCTGTTGCGGGATCGCGAGGTCTCATCCCGCGTGGGAACCAAGTGGGGCGTTGCCTCATAACGGCGCGCCGCTTTATGTGGCGGCTGGGTCGGATTTTGGGGGAGCCCGACTTTTTGAGAAGGTTGTGGTTTTTGCTGAGATGTGTTTACCGGACATGTTTGTGATTTTCACGGGACTTCCACCGCACTGTGCCCGGTGGACCTCCCAGCTGTTGTGCTCTTGGGCTCAGGGAAGGCGTCCATAAGGAGGAATATTATTCATCAACCTTTACCGGAGATTTAGATGATATTTACAGTGATAGCGCAGGTGTGACCCAGCCTATGGTCGGGATGGGCGGTGGTTTATACTCGTCGCCCGCTATATCGGGGTGGGTAGATCCCTGTTGCCGGGCGGTCTTCCCTTTTACTGACCGCCTAGTTCCTTCTGCTTCGTTGTCCGGGGAGGGGCCGACGCGCCGTGAACCACCATTTGGTTTAATCAGGGATGAAGTCCCGTGGTGGTTCCCCCTTCGGGGGGCTGACCCTCGTTTGTCGGGTGGAGCTTCTTCCTTTTCCTTTCCTCGCTTCCTCGCGATCTGCCTTGCCGCCGCCGCGCTGGAGAGTTCCTCGCTAGGAATCCTGCGCACCGAGGGGGAACCCCAGGGAGGTTGAGGACGAGGTGGCGGTGGCGGCGCCTAGGGGGACGGCGTTAATTGGGGTGTTGCGGCACGCGGGCGGCCGTCTGAACCTGCCTTTTGATACAGTAACAAGCAGGAGGCATGCTGGCGGGCGGGGCCTTCCGCGTGTAAGGGGAATATCCGGACGGAGGTGGCGGGGCCGTGGCGCCCATCGTCGGGGGAAGTGAAGTTCGTCGGTGGCTATCGGCTTTTTTCGTAGCTCGGTGGGGCGTTTAGGGCCGCTTTATGCCCGGAGTGAGGGGAGAGGAATCCCGTCTTTCTTCCTTCTTTGCCCTGACCTCTGGAGGGGGGGTATTTATAGCGAGGTGTTGCGGACGGGTTTCTCTTAGGTAACGCCGTGGATTAGCGTCGCTCATGGGCTCTGCGGAATCACGCGCTTCGGGAATCACTTTTTCCTGGCGGTATCCGGCACTCTGGCCCCTTGGGGGGCGTGTTGCTGTTGATGGCGTGTTGAACCAGCGTCCTTTCGTTATGTTGAGTCGCATCGGGGCGCTGTTGTGACGGGACAAGGCCGCTGTCATTTCAGGACAGGGCGTATATTTCGGGGTTTCTGTCTTGCGACCGGTCCGATCCGGGTCACGTGTCTTGGCTTCTTGCGGGAGCTACGCAATTTACCCATTATCCCATTATGCCCCCAACATCCCCGTGTCCTGTCTGGGGGAGGGGGATGTTGTCTTCCCGTGTTGCATTTGGGGCGGCCTCGAACGGGTTCGGGATGGGACGCACTGGTCTATCCTGATTTGGTGTCTGGCCGAATCGGTTACGCGAGGCGAGCCCCAGTGCACCCCTTTCGCCATGGGGAAAGTTGTTGGTGGGTTTCAGGGAGCAGGGGGAGCGGGACTGTGCGTCCCAGATTTCGTAGGTGTCCTAGGTCAGTTAGGCGGGGCGGCGCGTTGCTCGCCCGGTGCTTGGCGTGGGGGGATAGACACATGCTATGATATTTAAAGAACAATGTTTTCGTTTAAATTTATGAGTGCTGGGCCACAGCTTGTACATTAGTTTTTAGTTCGTCGCCCGTTGTAGGGTCAGAACCGAGTCGGGGAGGGGCTTTAGAGCTGTCCTTGCCCTGTCGCACGTGCCTAATGACCGCCGGGTCCTGGGGCTTCCGCGGGCCGTGTGGGCAAGTTGTCTTGAGCCGATCTTGGCATGGAGGCGAGGGGCCGCCGTCTTGGCTGAAGTGTTGCGAGGTCTCTTTGGCTCGGGATAGGTGGGGGGTACCTTGCCGACCGGGCCGCCTTCCCTCCGCTGCCTTGTCTTTTTTCGCGGACAGGGGTTTCCTCGGTCCGGTATAGGCGCTGAGAAGGGAAGCCGGCTTGCCCCGCCTTGCCCCCTGGGGAGGTTCTTGAGCATCGGGCCGTTCCCCGCTGCCCCACGCCCCGCTGTTTCGGTTTGAGGGTGGGGTCCCGAGCCCGATGGCGCCTCGGCGAGCTGACATGCCAGGATTCGCCGTTTGGGCTTGTCGGGGATGCAGCCTTGCCGAGGTCCTCGGATGGAGGTCGAGGGCGAGGAGGTACTGGCCGGCCGGCGCTGGGGGCTCTCGCCTGCCCAGATTACTTTGAACGGATGCCATTCTTTCTCCGCCTCGTCCCCGTTTATGGGACGGAGGCGTGAAAGGTGGATTTCCCGTGTGTAAGCGGAATATCCGGAAAGCGATCCGTTTGTAAGCGGAATATCCAGTTAGTGGTGCTGGGGATCTAGGCACCGCCGTTCTGGGTGGCGGGAACCATTGATGGCCGGTGACCTCTCTTTTGTTAGGGCGGTGTATCTCAGCCCTTTTCCCGGAGGGTGGGGGGATCAAGTGGCGGTTTTTCATGTCTGTTGATTTTTTCTCTTCGGGGGGGGGGGGGGGGGGATGGACTCTTTATAGGTAGATCTTGTTGACGGTTTCTCCCTTATTTATTGCGCTGAGCTGGCATTATTAATGGGCTCCTCGAATTCGCGCTTGTGGGAAACCGCCTTGGCCAGGTGGCTCTTGCGTGTCCTCTTTTGGAGTGCATCATTAATGGTGGCGTGTTTCGCGAGCGTCCTTTCGTTTCGCCGAGTCCCATCGGGGCCGTCGACTCGGGAACTGATGTCATTTTGTCCCGGTTCGCGTGCTCCTGTTTTCTTTTGTTTTTCCGAGTCAGGGGTACGTGGCCCCCCTCGGGTTGGCCCTGCCCCGGGGGTCTGGAGGGGGGGAGCGGGCGCGTAGCCCGGCCCGTGCCCTTCTCTGGTTTGGGTGGCTAGGGTTGGCCCTGCCCCAGAGGTCTGGAGGGGGGGAGCGGGCGCGTAGCCCGGCCCATGCCCTTCTCTGGTTTGGGTGGCTAGGGTTGGCCCTGCCCCAGAGGTCTGGAGGGGGGGAGCGGGCGCGTAGCCCGGCCCGTGCCCTTCTCTGGTTTGGGTGGCTAGGGTTGGCCCTGCCCCAGAGGTCTGGAGGGGGGGAGCGGGCGCGTAGCCCGGCCCGTGCCCTTCTCTGGTTTGGGTGGCTAGGGTTGGCCCTGCCCCAGAGGTCTGGAGGGGGGGAGCGGGCGTGTAGCCCGGCCCGTGCCCTTCTCTGGTTTGGGTGGCTAGGGTTGGCCCTGCCCCAGAGGTCTGGAGGGGGGGAGCGGGCGCGTAGCCCGGCCCGTGCCCTTCTCTCGTTTGGGTGGCTAGGGTTGGCCCTGCCCCAGAGGTCTGGAGGGGGGGAGCGGGCGCGTAGCCCGGCCCGTGCCCTTCTCTGGTTTGGGTGGCTAGGGTTGGCCCTGCCCCAGAGGTCTGGAGGGGGGGAGCGGGCGCGTAGCCCGGCCCGTGCCCTTCTCTGGTTTGGGTGGCTAGGGTTGGCCCTGCCCCAGAGGTCTGGAGGGGGGAGCGGGCGCGTAGCCCGGCCCGTGCCCTTCTCTGGTTTGGGTGGCTAGGGTTGGCCCTGCCCCAGAGGTCTGGAGGGGGGAGCGGGCGCGTAGCCCGGCCCGTGCCCACCTCTAGTTTGGGTGGCTAGGGTTGGCCCTGCCCCAGAGGTCTTGAGGGGGGGAGCGGGCGCGTAGCCCGGCCCGTGCCCTTCTCTGGTTTGGGTGGCTAGGGTTGGCCCTGCCCCAGAGGTCTGGAGGGGGGAGCGGGCGCGTAGCCCGGCCCGTGCCCTTCTCTGGTTTGGGTGGCTAGGGTTGGCCCTGCCCCAGAGGTCTGGAGGGGGGGAGCGGGCGCGTAGCCCGGCCCGTGCCCTTCTCTGGTTTGGGTGGCTAGGGTTGGCCCTGCCCCAGAGGTCTGGAGGGGGGAGCGGGCGCGTAGCCCGGCCCGTGCCCTTCTCTGGTTTGGGTGGCTAGGGTTGGCCCGGCCCCAGAGGTCTGGAGGGGGGGAGCGGGCGCGTAGCCCGGCCCGTGCCCTTCTCTGGTTTGGGTGGCTAGGGTTGGCCCTGCCCCAGAGGTCTGGAGGGGGGGAGCGGGCGTGTAGCCCGGCCCGTGCCCTTCTCTGGTTTGGGTGGCTAGGGTTGGCCCTGCCCCAGAGGTCTGGAGGGGGGGAGCGGGCGCGTAGCCCGGCCCGTGCCCTTCTCTGGTTTGGGTGGCTAGGGTTGGCCCTGCCCCAGAGGTCTGGAGGGGGGGAGCGGGCGCGTAGCCCGGCACGTGCCCACCTCTGGTTTGGGTGGCTAGGGTTGGCCCTGCCCCAGAGGTCTTGAGGGGGGGAGCGGGCGCGTAGCCCGGCCCGTGCCCTGCTCTGGTTTGGGTGGCTAGGGTTGGCCCTGCCCCAGAGGTCTGGAGGGGGGGAGCGGGCGCGTAGCCTGGCCCGTGCCCTTCTCTGGTTTGGGTGGCTAGGGTTGGCCCTGCCCCAGAGGTCTGGAGGGGGGGAGCGGGCGCGTAGCCCGGCCCGTGCCCTTCTCTGGTTTGGGTGGCTAGGGTTGGCCCTGCCCCAGAGGTCTGGAGGGGGGGAGCGGGCGCGTAGCCCGGCCCGTGCCCTTCTCTGGTTTGGGTGGCTAGGGTTGGCCCTGTCCCAGAGGTCTGGAGGGGGGGAGCGGGCGCGTAGCCCGGCCCGTGCCCTTCTCTGGTTTGGGTGGCTAGGGTTGGCCCTGCCCCAGAGGTCTGGAGGGGGGAGCGGGCGCGTAGCCCGGCCCGTGCCCTTCTCTGGTTTGGGTGGCTAGGGTTGGCCCTGCCCCAGAGGTCTGGAGGGGGGAGCGGGCGCGTAGCCCGGCCCGTGCCCACCTCTAGTTTGGGTGGCTAGGGTTGGCCCTGCCCCAGAGGTCTTGAGGGGGGGAGCGGGCGCGTAGCCCGGCCCGTGCCCTGCTCTGGTTTGGGTGGCTAGGGTTGGCCCTGCCCCAGAGGTCTGGAGGGGGGAGCGGGCGCGTAGCCCGGCCCGTGCCCTTCTCTGGTTTGGGTGGCTAGGGTTGGCCCTGCCCCAGAGGTCTGGAGGGGGGGAGCGGGCGCGTAGCCCGGCCCGTGCCCTTCTCTGGTTTGGGTGACTAGGGTTGGCCCTGCCCCAGAGGTCTGGAGGGGGGGAGCGGGCGCGTAGCCCGGCCCGTGCCCTTCTCTGGTTTTGGTGGCTAGGGTTGGCCCTGCCCCAGAGGTCTGGAGGGGGGGAGCGGAAGCGTAGCCCGGCCCGTGCCCTTCTCTGGTTTGGGTGGCTAGGGTTGGCCCTGCCCCAGAGGTCTGGAGGGGGGGAGCGGGCGTGTAGCCCGGCCCGTGCCCTTCTCTGGTTTGGGTGGCTAGGGTTGGCCCTGCCCCAGAGGTCTGGAGGGGGGGAGCGGGCGCGTAGCCCGGCCCGTGCCCTTCTCTGGTTTGGGTGGCTAGGGTTGGCCCTGCCCCAGAGGTCTGGAGGGGGGGAGCGGGCGCGTAGCCCGGCCCGTGCCCACCTCTGGTTTGGGTGGCTAGGGTTGGCCCTGCCCCAGAGGTCTTGAGGGGGGGAGCGGGCGCGTAGCCCGGCCCGTGCCCTGCTCTGGTTTGGGTGGCTAGGGTTGGCCCTGCCCCAGAGGTCTGGAGGGGGGGAGCGGGCGCGTAGCCTGGCCCGTGCCCTTCTCTGGTTTGGGTGGCTAGGGTTGGCCCTGCCCCAGAGGTCTGGAGGGGGGAGCGGGCGCGTAGCCCGGCCCGTGCCCTTCTCTGGTTTGGGTGGCTAGGGTTGGCCCTGCCCCAGAGGTCTGGAGGGGGGGAGCAGGCGCGTAGCCCGGCCCGTGCCCACCTCTGGTTTGGGTGGCTAGGGTTGGCCCTGCCCCAGAGGTCTTGAGGGGGGGAGCGGGCGCGTAGCCCGGCCCGTGCCCTGCTCTGGTTTGGGGGGCTAGGGTTGGCCCTGCCCCAGAGGTCTGGAGGGGGGGAGCGGGCGCGTAGCCCGGCCCGTGCCCTTCTCTGGTTTGGGCGGCTAGGGTTGGCCCTGCCCCAGAGATTCAGAGTTTTAGCGAACTGCAAAATTTGTGTAGGAACAACCAGGTTGGGAAAACCGTGTAGATGTGTATATTGCGCGAAAAAAGAGAAACTCACAACTATTGGTAGAATTTCAGCAGATGTTTCGCGTTCCAGGGGTGGGCCAGCTCGCTCCCTTCGGGGGTGGCAAGGATGTAGGTGGTCGGTCCGACAATGTCAATGACCGTGTAGGGCCCCTCCCATTTGGCGGCCAGCTTTCCCCGCTGCGCAGTCTCGGGGCGGAAGGTGGCGTCGCGGAGGACCAAATCGCCGATCCTGAAAGTCCGCGGTTTCACCCGGGAGTCGTAGTATCGGGCCATCCTCTGGCTGTGTTTGACGAGGCTGGTTAGGGCCTTGTCCCGGACCTCGTCTATCAGCTCAAGGCTGAGGCCGAGCCCTTCTCCGTTGATTTCTTCGTCGAAGAGTTTTAGCCGGAGCGTCTTTTCGCCGATTTCCACAGGTACAACCGATTTCGTAACAGCAAGGTATATCATATCCCTTAGATTTTCAGTTAAGTTTTCCTCCTACATTCACTTTCCATACTTCATAAACGATATCTCCAAATGTGCACCAATAATAATACATGTGGAAGTGAAGTAGGTGGTGCAAAAATCAAGTTATTTTCATTCATTGAATATGCCATGAATATTTAGAAAGATGAACATGCGCATGTGGCAAAAGAAACAATACACCAATTTCTACATACATATGAAATTCATACGTGCATACTTCTATAATAGATCAAAGAGAAAAGATACACATTTAAGCACAATTTTTTTTCAGTTTTTCAATTTTTTTAAAAGCATGAAGTACTAAAGCAAACATGAGATGCAATCACACAAACAAAAAAAAGTCATGCACACATAGCAATGCAACTACCAGCACACAAACAAAGAAAAGTCATGCACACAAAAAGTTATGAAGGTATGGATTAAGTTCAAAGAATGAGATATACCTTCGCGTCGCCGTTTGACTAAGGAGCTAAAAAGTAATGAGACATTCAATTTATTGCTCCTCGTCAAATTTCCATCCTCCTACAAAAGAAGTGTCATGTGTGACCTTGGAATCCAACAAGGTCCACTCACGTTAGTCATCAAAGATTTAGGAACCCATATTTGTTTGAACTTAATGTTTTTGTTCCTATATTTGCAATGAATTGAAGTATGACCAACACATCCACATGTAAAGCACTTAGCATGAAAATTTCCAACCTTTGTTGATTCAATGTGAACTTTTCTATATTTTGATTTTTCAACATTTTTAAGACCATATCCTAGTCATCGCCTATTATTGCCATAAAGTTGATTTCCAAGAATAATGTCCAAATTTTGTTTTCCAATGGAAAATCTCTTTAATGAAAATTCTAGGGTTGTGACTTTGGATTTCAAGATATCGTTTTCATTCATAAGCAAAGTGCATTTACTAATGAAAGCTTGCTTGTTTTCCTCTTCTTTCTTTTCAAAATCCATCATTTTTTCTTTAAGTTCAAGATTTAGCATGTTAATCTTTTCAGAAAGCAATTTCATGGTGGCAATTTAGGCCCACCAGGCCGGCCCGGCCCGGGCCCGGCCCGGGCTCAAAAGAAACCCGGGCCGGGCCGGCCCGGTCCGGGTGGGCCAAAGCCAGGCCCAGCCCGGCCCGCCGGCCCGGGCCCGGGTAGGCCGGGCCGGGCCAAGGCGGGCCGGGCCGGCCCGGCCCGGTTTTATAAATAAAAAAAATTAATTTTTTCTTCAAAAAACTTAATAAAATTAAATAAAGTATGCCGTTGCCGTTGCCAAATAAAAAAACAAAAAAAACAAAAAAATAATAATAAGTATGTAGGTAAAAAACAAAAAAAATAAGGGGGGAGGGGGGTTTTTTATAGGGATTTTTGTAGGTAAAAAACAAAAAAAAATTAAAATAAAAAAAAGTATGTCGTTGCCAAACGGGCAAATTTTTGCCCGTTTGGCAACGGGCAAATTTGCCCAGGCATCCGGCCCGGGCCGGGCCGGGGGTGGCTCCCCCAGCCCGGCCCTGGGGCCGGGCCCGGGCCGGGCCGGGCCCGGGCCGGGCCCGGGCCGGGCCCGGGCCGGCGGGCCGGCGGGCCCATGGGCCAAAATGCCACCATGAAAGCAATTCATTTTCAACTTCAAGCTGTCTTATCTAGCTTATACATGCTAATATCCTTTAATAAAGAGGGACATGAAAGACAATCAATTTTTTCAGGCAAGCTAGCTTTTTCTTTTTCTAAAATAGTGATGGTAGATTTGCATGCAACAAGCTCTTGTTTAATATTTTTCATTTCTATAGATAGGTCATACTCAGTTTGTTGCATATCAAAATTATCATTCCTATAACATTCCACATCAGCTTCTAGCTCATCAATTCTATGTTGCATTCCTTTACAGATTTCTAAGAATTCAGCTTTAGTGGGAGATTCTACCTCATTGTGTTTGGCCATCAATGCCATGCAGGAGTGGGCTTCATGTTCCTCATCCTCCTCCTCAGCTTCACTATCCATGTCCCACGTCAGCACTTTCGTTTTTCCTTTTGCAACTTGAGCTGTGTGTTGTTGTGGGCAATCTTTTATGTGGTGCCCTTTCTTCCTGCATTTAAAACATTCACTTCTATTAATAGCTTTCTGATCATAGGAATCTCTACCAAAATTAGAATTATTAGAATGAATGAACCTTTTTCCCATCTCAGCTCTTCCTTGATCCGTCTGAATGTATCTCCTGAAGTTTCTGACCATTAGGGCTTGTTCTTCATCAAGATCGTCGTCGTTAGCTTGAAGAGCTAATGGTGTGGAAGCTTTGGTATTCTCTTCAGGTTTCTCTCTGGCTTCTATACTCTGCAACTCAAGCTAGTGTGACATTAGGTTGCCTATCAAATCCTCCACTTTCATTGTTGATAAGTCTTTAGCTTCTTGAATAGCGGTGACTTTAGGCCTGAACGAGCTTGGTAGCGCCCTTAAGATCTTTCGTACCTGTTCATGGCTAGAGTATGGTATACCGAGGGAACTGGATTTGTAGACTATGTCTGTGAACCTCGCAAACATGTCTTTAACTGATTCTGTTGGTAGCATGCGGAAGCTCTCGTATTCTGTGCTCAGCAACACAAGTCCGGATTCCTTTACTTGCGATGTCCCCCTCGTGTGTCACCTCCAGAGTATGCCAGATTTCCTGCGCAGTTTGACAAAATGAGATACGATTAAACTCAGATTTATCAAGAGAGCATATAAGCGCATTCATAGCTTTACCATTAAGAGTATAAAGTTTCTTATATGCTAAATCCCACTTGTCTTTAGGCTTAATCATAATAGTGTCTTCAATTTTAATAGTGGGTAAACTATAACCATTTTCAACAATATCCCACACATCATAATCTACAGATACTAAATAGATTTTCATCCTAGCCTTCCAATATGCAAAGTCTACACCGTTAAACTTAGGGGGACGGGCTATAGACTGACCTTCAGCAAAAGCACAATCAGATATATTCATGGTCATCTAAAAATTCTAGACTAGATCCTCTAAACTGGCTCTGATACCACTTGTTGGATCTGGATCGTAGCCTAGAGGGGGGGTGAATAGGCTAATAAAAATATTCGTGCAACCCACGAACAATCCCACGTAGTTATAGGCACATACAGGGCAATAAAATAGCAATCACAGAATACGCATAGATATACCCTGGTTCGGTCGTCCCTACGACCTACTCCAGCCCCCGAAAGCAACTACTAGATAGATATGTAATCAAGTACAGCTACAATGAGTCAAGATCCCAAATCTACTCTCACCTAGCTCGTACACACACCACGTGCTCTACACTATCAATCTAGTCAGATGATCTCCCTCCGTGACGACTCCCAAGTCGTCAGGTCCCCAAAAGTAACACAAACAGGTAAAGTTTCCCCTACGAAGATCTATCACAATTGCTACACAAAATAATAAAGTAATGAGTTTAGAAAGCTCAGATTGTGTAGCGGCGATGTCTTCGTCAATAAGCACGGGCCAGAAGTCTTCTGGCAAGTAGTAGTAGTCTCTTGGCAACGGAAACTCAAGTTGCGGCACTTGATAGTTCGACTCCCCTCTCGATGAAACTTGCGCCTTCCACCAAAGATTGAAACTTGTGGCACCTCCCCAAAGATTGCAACTTGCGGCACCTCCTTATCTTTAGATTGACCCGCTCCAATTAATAAGGACTGCAAGAAGAAGATCACAGAATCAAATTACAAAATACCAAGTGAACAATAAAAAACAATGGATCATTAAAAACAATGTCTATTAGTTGGATTTCCCTTTGCTTTTGTATTGCATGTGGATCAGTAGTAAACAAAGGCAGAGTTTGTTGATGAGGATTTCAACGACATCACCATGGATAGGCAAAGACAATAGATCACGATGGCGAGGATGTTATGACAGCAAGGTGAAATATTCACAGCATGGAGATGAGGATGATCTTTAAGATAAAGCTTTGGAGATCGATTGTTCTTCGGGATGAACTCTGCTTTGATGTTTGTGCCGCCACCCAATTGTTTCTCTTGGAAACTTGCGACACATGCTGCTCTTTTTGATTTCTATGGGAGATAAGAAATCCGGCTCCTTTTGATAATTTTTGTTGACTAGGGTACGGCTCTTGAGGATGGGGAATCAACAAAAAAACGGTGGCTCCTCTAAAAAATGTTTCCTCAAAATGATGTGCCTGTGAACTCCTCTGGGATTTTTCAAAGGGGGAGGTTTTCTCTTTTGAGATGAAGTGCGGCTCCACAAAAAATACTACGGCTACCCTTTTTTCGGCTCTCTTTTGGTTTTTTTTGTTTTTTTATTAAAACCCTTGTTCCTTGTTTGCTGCTCCTTGAGGAAAATTTGATGAGAGATTAAAATAGGTTAGTTTTTTTAAATGGGCTCTTAACTCCCTCTCTCTCTCTGTATTGCAGCTGAGCCCAAAAAAAATGAATGCACACAAAATTGTTGACGTGCGGCTTTTGGGCTTGAACATTTTTTGTGCGGCTGAGTGATAAAATATGATTGGCTCTTGGTCAAGGGCTAGATTGGCTATTAACTAAAAACCATTGCACCTCCCCTCTCTCTTTTATACATTGTAACGACTGCTTTTCATGTACCTGGATTTATTATAACATAATATATGTTTTGGTGGATTTTCTCCTCATGTGTGGCTTTCGTCTCCGTAACTTTCATTTTCGATCGTTCCGTCGTGTTTTCTCGTTTCTTCCTTAGGATCGTCGATTTCGAAGTATGTCATTCGTGACGGGCTTCATAACGGTCGTATCTTACTGTTAGATCAAGCCTAGGAGTCTTAGGAATCGATCCCGGAGCTCCGCGCTCCGTATCGGAACTTTTGGTGCTTATTAGCCGGTGTAAGAAGGGGCACCGACCGACTAGATGACGATCCAGTCGGTCGGCAATCCTTCTTGGACCGACTAGTTGGCTTCTAAATTTCTCAGGAGTTACTGTTTATTGTTAGTCGGTCTAAGAACGTTGGTTGACCGACTAGGTTGCAAACTAGTCGGTCAGCAATGCTTCTTTAACCGACTAACTCTTCAACTAAATTTTAGTATCTATACTGTTCACTCTTAGTCGGTCTAAGAATGTTCATCGACCGACTAGATGTTAAACTAGTCGGTCAGTCTTTGTTCTTCGACCGACTAATTCTAAATCCTATTTTCGTTCAGAAGTTACTGTTTACACTTAGTCGGTCTGTGTTGGTCGACCGACCGACTAGTTGCCAAACTAGTCAGTCAGTGGTTGCTCTTTGACCGACTAATCTGTGTTAAAACCCTAATTTCTGGGCAGCCGCCAGCCCAACCTATTTATACCCCTCCCAAACGTTTTCTTCTTCCTCCACTCGACCCAAAACCCTAGTTTCTCCCCCATTGAGCCCCCTTCTTCCCCAAACCCTAATTCCTTCATTCCAAGCCCTAGATCCATCATCCAAACCATCTATCAACTCTTTCTACCTCTCATCTTCCCCAAAATCTCCATCAAATCCCCAAATCCCCCAAAACCCTAGTTTCCCAAACTTCTCCATTCGTTTCCAGATCTGGTCCTCGGGTTCTCCGGAGTGTTTCTTCCGCCTCCTCTAGGTAAGAAATCGATCTCTCGATGTTTTCATAACCTATTTGTATTTTTTTATGAAACCCTAATGAAATTTCATGTTGTTTGATGATTGTTTCCCCATAACAGCGATTTCCCCCGTAGATTAGCATCCGCGAGACGAACCTTCGTGATCGTCATCCCCGGTGCTAGGCAAGTGAAACTTGCCACTTAGGGTTTAGGCCATGTTTTAGGCCATTTTGCTTGTTGTAGGCGTAAAAGAGGCTAGGCGAAGAAATGATACTCGCCTAGGTGCAAATTTGGGGAACTAGCTTGACAACGAAGCTAGTTCCGACATTTAGCATGTTGCACAATTACCATGTCATGTTTACTTTCCATTAACGGTACGCAAATTAATTGTCATGTCATTGCATCCTTTAAGTGTTTCCGTGAATGCGTAGCTTCGCTACAATGCTTGTGTTCCTGGCTCGTGTTCCAGAAGCGGGCCATGTGTTGGTTGATAGCCAATGCCCGAATTGCTTGTTTCTGGCTAGGTGCACCCCTACGCCAATTGTTTATGAATCGTGATATAGAATGCGAGCTCCTGTGCGGGGCAACCCCGGCTCATTTACTGAGCTCATGTGCGGGGACCCTGGCTCGACTACATGTGGGTATTGGGGGTAAGAGTTAAGCGGCCAATCAACTGGGAGTCTACCCGATTAGCAACTGCAGTGGTAAGGCGTAAACTCTGGGTTTTGGGGTAGTGTTAAGCGGCCAATCAGCGTGAATGTGAAACCATTCAGCTGTAAGGCGTAAACATCTACAAACAACAGTGAAACGTGAATTGATTGAGATTGATAGTAGCTTGGCTACTCTTGTCTTGTCCCGATGATTGTTCTCTTGTACAAATTGTCTTGCCATGTCCTGATTGCGCACTCATGTCATAACTGCCATGTCATGCATACTATAACTGCTAGGTTGCTAGTTGCCTTACTTTCAGTTTCCTTGCCCAAGTCTTTTAGACTTGCTGACATGTGCCCCTTTACTCTTTTGGGTGACACATGTTAGATCCTGAGCCTGAGTACCTTGTTGAGGACGAGGTGTTTGCTGACGCCGAGCCTGAGCTTGTGTTTGACGGGAAGTACGTGGACACTGGGGACCAGTCCTAGTGTCTCCGTTGTGTTTTCCTTTTGTTTAGACTGCTGTTTTGTTGTCGGTGCGTAGCACCTATACTTTGTTATGTCGTTGCTTTTGTTGGCCTTGTTCTGGGCCTTTAGACTCTTTCTTTTAGCCTGGTGGCTTTTCTGGATGTTGGACTTATTTTCATGTTGGACAATTTATGAGAGATGAGAATTTTATTTCTGTCTCTCTTTTTATTATTATTGTTGCTCCGTTTGTGGTTACAGGGACCTGCTTATGTTTTATTGACGCTTATCGGGTTTGGGGCTTCACATCTCCACTCTCGTGCGGACCTTTTCACGTCTCGCCTCCATTTTAGGGAAGCGGGTCGTGACATACATTGATCAAGGCCTTCTGTGAATTAGTCGCACGTTCCTGAAACACTTAACACACACGTTAAAACGTTCACTCACGTTTGTTATCATCAAACACGAAGCTCATATATCGTTGCTACTAACAAACTCTCCACTTTTCTATGTTTTTATTAGTTTTAAGTATGTTTTGTAATAAAATGATATTTGTATTAATAATATTTGTTGTTTTTTGTTACCATGAGTGGCTGAAATTCATGTGAGTGTGTTGTGTAGTAGTTAGTATTGATGGGTTTCATGTTTCATTCTTCATAGCACTTGTTTTAATCGAAAATGTTGAATACGTCATTTTTTTCTTTCTTAATTAATTACGCACCATCCGTAGAAGAATCCGCTTATGATGATATGTCGCGAGGAATCGTCTACGTGCATAAACCCCTAGAGGGGCCTAAGGAGGGTGATGAACCGCGATCTTCATCAATTTATACGTTATTGTCTAGAAAAACGATCGATTCAACGTTAATGTAATTTTGCAAAAAAATCACTGTTCTTTTAAAGTTAAATCATCTGATCCCCATACCTTGGCCTGGATGAGGGATTGAGTCATCCATGAAGAATAATTACCATGATACCATACAACACTAACGAAAATACATCACACTTACACTTTTACCGTATCACTTTTCACGTTATTTTTCGTACACGTGTTATCTCAAACCAAAAACCCAAACAAAAATTTACCTTCAAAGAGTGGTTTATACGTCACTAAATCATTTCCAAGCAAGTTTCAGATTGTAAAACTTGTAGAGTAGCTTGTCCCTGAGGAATACGACCCTGAACTCACCAGGTTTACTACTTGACCGACTTCCTATACTTCGGAATATAACTGCAACATTTTGGTCCAGTCATGTTTTTGGCGCCGTTGCCGGGGACAACGGTCTATTTTTTTACGATTTCTAATTAGCTTGAAAATTTTGGTGAGATTTTTCCACTTCGTGTGAATATATTCTTTGTATATCTGTATTTTCAATTTTTTCCTTTGGTTATTCATTCCTTTTTTTACGTTTTCAATAACTAATTTTCTTTTATTTTGGATGTTTGGTTAGAGTGTCCCATCTTTTTAGTGTGAGATTTAATATTTCTTTCTTTTACATTTTTTAGTCATTTTGTTTTCTTTTAGAGTGTCCCATCTTTAGGGTGTGATTTAAAATTTCTTTCTTTTACAATTTTTTGTCATTTTGTTTTCTTTATATTTTCACTTTCTTTATATAATCAAAAAAACTTTGTAAAACTGTAAAATTTTTTAAATGTATCATGATATGGATAATGATGTAATCGTTTCAGACTTTATTTCGGGGTTGATCCAAATCCTACCAGTTTTCCAAGGTACGGAGGAGGAAAACCTACATTTACATTTACAAAAATTTGTAACAATATGCCACACTTTATTTGGTGGGAGTACATGCATTTATGACTTATTTCTTAGATATGTACCATATTCTTTGAAAGATTTTGCTTCGCATTTGTTTGAAACATTGCCTCTTGACTCAGATTTTACTTGGTTGTCGTTTCAGGCTGAATTTCTTCGAGTATTTTTTCCTATCTTCTTTACGCAGGTACATGAGCGGCAGGCCATGAAGCACCAAATAGCGAGTTTTGCTCAAACTGACGAGGATGCATACTATCAAGCTTGGCATAGATTCAATGATTTGATGCTTGCATGTCCACACCATAGCTTCCACGATGATCATCTCCTACAAATCTTCTACACTGGATTACTACCTTCCGTGCGGGATTTTGTGCAGACGAGTTGCAATGGAAAATTCTTTACTTATTCGACCGAGGAAGCATGTTGGTACTTAAATGATCTTGCTGAGTATGAGTTTGCTCTCCAACAGGTTCACATTCAACCTGAGGTTCCGCCTATGGGCTCATTCCAATGCGACCATCTGGAAAAACTTGAAGAGCATATTGATGGGGGACATTGGAGCCAAAAGAAAGAGGATGGATGACCATATGTTGAGGAGCAAGAGGAGATGGATGATGTGGTGTGTGTTGACCATGAGAGAATCTACTTTGATGATGATGATGAGGATATATGCGAGGGAGCAAGCTTACAGACTGAAATGGAGCATGAGCCATACATTCTTCCTACTTCAGTGCAGCAGTTCCCACTTCCTTCACCGCGAGAGGAGATTGATGACGTCTACAAGATGATCTACATTGAGCCCGCACTGTTTTACCCTCCAGATCCACTTCTGCAGACACTTCCTTCTCATGTGGCAGAATATCAGATCGAGCGTAGCGACACATACCAGGAGAGTTCCCACAGTTTCATGCCCTATATTATTGAATCACAAATTTCAATTCCATATACTTTTGATTCAATTGAATTTAAATTCTTTAGTTAATTTTGATGACCCATTTTGTAACACTTTTGTTAGAGGACATGAGGTTAACGATTTGATTGATGCCGCTTGTCTGGGAGTTGCATTGCTGGAATCCAAGAAGGCTGGTGGAGGCCTAACTTCGCAGCAGCTGGCTAAGGAGCGCACGGATCTGATCATGCAGATGCCACCTCTGCTAGAGATTCTGGCTCCTCCATTTTTGATGGAGTTGGCACTTTACCGTCCGCGACGCCTAGCACTCATTGGATGTTAACTTTTTCACAATTGCCTTTGGCGTCGCCGTCTCGAGCACAGACGGAGGATATACGCAAGGAGCTTCTGGAACAAATTCCTCCACCGATAGATATCTATGATCCTCCATTTGGGAGGCTACGATGATCTCTTCCCTTTTTACCCTTAAATGTCGCTATATATATTTGAAAGGGAAGCTGTTTGTTTATGCATTCACATATTCTGATCTCCAAATTTTATTCTACTACGCTTTAAACATTGAGGACAATGTTCATTTTAAGTTGGGGGAAGGAAGTAGTAAACAATATATCATATATGTTTTGCATAAAAAAATGTTGTTTGTTTGCATTTACAAGTTGACAAGTTTGCAAAAAAAAATAGTTTTCATATGTTTGCATAATTAAAAAAAGAGTTGTGTTTTTCACCCAAACCATCTTTATATGCCCCTTTTGAAGTGGAAATTCCATCGTCTTTAAGTGAACACCCATATTCATTATTGTAAAATAGATTAAGAATGTTTTATCCTTGCGAAGAATTTTAAATTATCATGACTTTCATGTAAATTAGTGCATATATCCACAATTGTAATCTCATGAAACTATTATTTGGTTTAGGCAATTTCATGTCACTTATGCGTTTATGAATTGGTAATGTTTACGGGTGTTTTCTCACCCCTGAACTGTTGACTGGAGGATGGGAGATCAACACAGTCAAAGGGGACACGTGGGGCCTCCGGGATCGATAGAAGGCGGAGTCGCTCGACGAAGGGCGTGCGGATCCTCGGGTCGGCTTACTGAAGGGTAGCCTCGGCAGAGCGACGACCTCCTGTGGTGGAGACGAACGGGCTCGGGGATGATGGTGCTCGGCTCCAGCTGTGAAGGTGCTAAGGGGTAGCCTCGACGCCGCTGGATCTCCTGGACCTGACTAGATGAGAGAGCTCGTCTGGGGGGTCGGATCTTGGTTCCGACCGATTCCCCTCCGATGCCAAAGTCAGAGCCGGTCTTGATAGGTGCTCGGCGAGATTGGGCTTGGTTCGCAGAGAGACCAAGCCCCGATCCTCGAGCCGAGCTATGGAGGCGAAATATGTTAGGTGGAAAAAGGTGTAAGAGTGTATCAGATACCTCCATTGTAGATCACGAAGATCCGGCCTCCATGGATGATGCAACCCCCTCTCCTCATATAGGCCCATTCTCCTAATAATGTGGCATGATGTGACATCATGGCCATCATTCACATGGACGTGCAAATGGGGAAGTGTCGACCCCCACTAATGGTGCCCATTTGATGAGGAAATGAATGTCATGAACATGGCCATGATTGGCAAGTTAAGGCCATTAAGTCCAGCCATGATGACTGGAGTGATGGCCATTTAAGTCGGGCCATTATTGGCGAGGGTGATGGTATTTGGCGGTTGCCATCTTTGGTGGGCCATGATGGCGAGAGTGATGGCATTTGGCGGTTGCCATCTTTGGTGGGCCATGATGGCGAGAGTGATGACATTTGGCGGTAGCCATATTTGGCGAATGCTTCCTCGATTTGGACCCCGATTTCCTCCACTATGGAAGTGGGCAGTCTTTTGGGCCTTCGTCTTGGGTGGAGAAGCGCGGCCGGCCCGTAATATACTTGGACCGGGGCCCCAAGGCCATAGTAGGCCGGTTGACTAGTCGTAGTTGACTTGGCTCTTCTGGGCCCTGTCAAAATAGTCGTATCAATTGTCCCCATCTTTCGAGCTCTACCATTGTTGAGGTGGAGGTCGGGAGATGTAGTATAAGGGGAGAAGTTGCTCTCTCTGTACGATTGGTCCATCTTGCGGAGTCGGCTAGTGACGATAGATTGTCGATCCGAGATTCGTTCGGTGGCAATGGGACTTGCCCCTCGACTTACGGCTGACGAGGGAGTGGATCGACCAGCTGGGGGAGTTGCCTCTAGCCTTACGGTTGATGTGGTCGGTTTGTTGGGGGAGTTGCCCTAGCCTTATGATCGACGGGTCGATTGGCCCACTGGAGAGCTAGCACTCAGTCTTATAGTCAATCGAGTGATCAGCCAGCTGGGGAGTTTCCACCAGCCTTACGGTTGATCTTGTCGGTCTGCTGGGGGAGTTGCCCCCAGCCTTATGATCAACGGGTCAATTGGCCTGTTGGGGGGCGACCCCCAGTCTTATGGTCAATCAAGTGATCAGCCAGGTGGGGGAGTTGCCCCTAGCCTTACAGTTGATCTTGTCGGTCTGCTGGAGGAGTTGCCCCAGCCTTATGATCGACAGGTTGATTGGCTTGCTGTGGGAGCTAGTCCCAGTCTTACAGTCAATCGAGTGATCGGCCAGCTGGGGGAGTTGCCCCCAGCCTTACGATCGATCCGTTCATTTGGTTACGAGTGGAGTTACCCCTCGACTTACGGTCGATGAATGAGTGATCGGCCTGCTTGGGGAGTTGCCCCAGCCTTACGGTCGATCTATTCATTCGATTGCGAGGGGAGTCACCCCTCGACTTACGGTCGTCGAAGGGGTGAGGACCTTGTGAAGACTTTCGAAGATTCCATGGTGGCGCTCTGTCGCTACTTCGTCCGGCTCGGGTGGATGCGGGAGCGGTTCGGCAAGCGGGGGCCAAGCAGCAAAGTCAGAGGAGCTGGAAAGACGCTCGAACTCGGACGACGTGGTTCGGTCAGACCGGCTCGGCCACGGTCAGAGGAGATGCTTGGATGCTTGAACTCGGATGACGGTGCTTTGGCCAGCTCGGCTCGACCATGGTCGGAGGAGCTGCTTCAATGTGGATCCCCCAGCCACTGGAAGAACTCAGCACGGATGCGACCCATGGAGTTGGACATGTCGAGCAGCTTGTAGAGCTTTCACGGCTCCTTGGAGCCTTAGGCGATGCCTTCATCGAAGCGGAAGAAGGTGGCCATGATCTTGTCAGTGATCTTCAAGACGCATTTTGGCCAGATCGCACTGCCCATGATGCCGCAAGGAACTCGTCTGCAGAGATGCTTCTTATCCACAGAGACGAGCCTTCCTGCCGGCTGGAAGTGTTCGATCCGTAGGCGAGCACATTCTCAAGAGCGATGATCCAATGATCCCATTGAGCACTCGCCAATGTGCCGTGGTGAGACGACGTCGGAGGGTTCCTTGGCGAGGGCCGCTACGGAGGTGGTCGGACTTGTGGTAGCCGGGGAGCATCGGGCCGGCGAGGAGACCTCGCAGCTGTTGGAGAGGGTTCCTTTGTAGCCTCCAGTTGCTCGATGCAAACTGAGGAAGAGGGATGTGAAGAAGCTTCTTGTTTATGGGTCCAAGTTGAGGAGGAGGTAGCTCCATTGGCTGTGTGACCTTGGGAGGAGGCCTCACTTCTGCCGATGGTAAGATACATCGGTTAAAAAAGGTCCGCTGGGGCAGGGATCAGTCGATGCTCGAATCATTGAGCTTCGTTGGATCTGAGGCATTCCCGGATCAGACATCTGCCCATGAGATTGATCTTCATCGGATCTGAGGCCTTCTACATCGCCTTTCCTTTGATCCTATTGTGTCGCATCCCCTGGCAACATCGTAATATGGCCATCATGTCTGCCACCATACATGCATCACTTTGTCGACCTTGTCCTTGCTCTGGTGGATGCGACGATACTGGTTCCGGCGTATGGGATGAGAAGGAGCTAGAACATCAGCTGGGGGGTTGGACGACCGAGCTTCGACTGTCGGTATCACCGTGGCGGCAAGCATTGATTGTTGGGATACTTAATTGTTTGCTAGGAGAATAAGTCAAGGATTGATGGATCTTAATTAGGAGAATAAGTCAAGGATTGATGGCTCTTAATTAGGAGAATAAGTCAAGGATTGATGGCTCTTAATTAGGAGAATAAGTCAAGGATTGACTTTTGAGATTTGATTTCTTTGTTAGTGGCATAATATCCTCTAGAGGATTTGTAGCCTTTAGTTTAGCATTTTGTTATGCAACCTGTATGGCTATTAATATGGGATTTCTCTATGAGAATAAACAAGAAAATAGAAGCTTTCCTTCCACCGAAATTGTTCGTCTTCCATAGGTGTTCCAACACTTGGTATCAGAGCATCGTTGGGAACTCTAGTAGAAGGAAGACGACGCCACAAAGTAAAAGGCGAGTTATTTTCTTCGAGTTTCTCTAAATGTCGTCCGGAGGTGGTTCAGAGGATCCACTGAGGACGGGATCATACAGAGGAAACATCCAATACCCCATGCTCAAGAGGAGCAATTACGGGGTATGGTCGATGAAGATGAAGGTGTTCATCTCTGTGCAGGAGGCATGGGAGGCCATCGACCCATCCGACCCAGCTGGGGTCATTGACGCCGGGAAGAACCATAGGGCTCTAACGGCGCTTTACCAATCCGTCCCCGATGAGATCCTTCTGATGTTGGGGGATAAGTCGGCGAAGGAGGCGTGTGAAACTCTGAAGACAATGAATCTAGGCGCAGATCGCCTCAAGGAGGCGAAGTTGCAGACGCTAAAGAGCGAGTTCGAGTCCCTTAAGATGAGGGATGCGGACTCGGTGGACGAGTTTGCCATGAAGTTGACGACTAACGTCAATAAACAACGGGAGCTTGGTGAAAAGCTCGAGGAGGTGGTTGTAGTGAAGAAATTTCTTCGTGCGGTGCCATCAAAGTTTATCCAAATTGCTTACAACATTGAACAATTTGGAGACTTTAAGAAGATGACCGTGGAGGAAATAATTGCACGTTTGAAGACCCACAAAGAGCGTATTCGTGGGAGTGTTGAAAGTGAAGATGGCCGAGTCCTTTTGACCCAAGAAGAGTGGACTGCAAGGAGCAAGAAGGCCATCGGTGAAGGAGGCCATGGACGTGGCCGCGGAAATTATGTCCGGGGACGTGGTCGTGGTGGAGGACGCGGTCGTAGTGGAGGACGATATTCCAATCCGAATCAAAAGGAGGGGGGCTACGACAAGTCCAAAATCCAGTGCTTCACTTGTCAAAGGTACGGCCACTACGCCTCTGAGTGCCCCTCTAGGAAGAAGGAGGAGAAAGCCAACTTCACGGAGTTTGTAGGGTACGAACCGGCCCTTCTTATGACAAAGGGAGAGGGAGATCTTGCCCCATCATTGGTGTGCACGGAGCTTCTACTCAACGAAGAGAAGGTACGACCTGAAAAACATCGTAGTGATTGTGAAAATCACACGTGGTACCTCGACACAGGAGCGTCTAACCACATGACGGGGTCGAAAGATTTTTTCACCGCACTTGACTCAAGTGTGAGTGGGAAAGTAAGATTTGGTGATGGTTCCGCGGTAGAAATCTGTGGACGTGGAGAATTTGTCATCAAAGCTTTGAAGGGAGATCTTATGGTGCTAACAAATGTGTACTACATACCCAAACTCCGCACGAATATAGCGAGCTTGGGTCAACTCGAAGAAAACGGGTGTAAGATCGTCATGGAAGGAGGTTACATGCTCTTGTTTAACCAAGAGAGACACTTGTTGGCGAAGGTAGAGAGATCCAAAAATCGTCTCTACACTCTTGGTCTAAACGTGGATCGACCGGTGGCTATGTTAGCAGAGAAATACGCCGAAGAAGAATGGCTTTGGCATTCGAGATACGGTCACCTAAACTTCCGGTTTCTCCATGACATGGGGCGGAAGGAAATGGTAGAGGGTATGCCCTCTATCAAGCATGTTCAACAACTTTGTGATGGTTGCATTGTGGGAAAGCAACGGCGCACACCGTTCCCACAAGAAGCTATTGGCCGGGCGAAGGAGCCACTCGGGTTGGTTCACGGAGATCTTTGCGGGCCGATTTTGCCACCAACTCCGGGAGGAGGTAAACAATACTTTCTCCTACTTGTCGATGATTTGAGTAGATATATGTGGATATCACTAATTAAAACCAAGGATGAGGCCTTGGATGCTTTTGTCAAATTGAAAGCATGTGCTGAGATGGAAGTGAATTACAAGATAAGAGGCCTTCGAAGCGATAGAGGAGGAGAATTAAATTCAAAGGCCTTCAATTCTTATTGTGAAGAAGCCGGTGTCAAGCGGTTCCTCACGGCGCCATATTCACCGCAACAAAACGGCGTTGTGGAGCGACGAAACCAAACGGTGGTTTCAATGGCCCGGTGCTTACTCAAGTCAAAGAACGTGCCAAATGAGTTTTGGGGAGAAGCGATGACTACAGCGGTCTACTTGCTCAACCGAGCGGCCACTCATGGAGTTGAAGGGAAAACCCCATACGAAGCATTCCACAAGAAGAAACCCAAGGTACAACACTTGCGGGTGTTTGGCTGTGTGGCGTTTGCGAAGATTGTGAATTCGCATCTCACAAAGTTGGCCGATCGAAGCGAAAGGATGGTGATGTTCGGGTATGAGACGGGATCTAAAGCCTACCGACTATATGATCCAATTACCAAAAGGATTCATGTGAGTCGGGATGTTATTTTCAAGGAATCGGAGAAATGGGAGTGGACGAAGGAAGCTTCAGATGGGCTCTCTGTTAGCGGAACATTTCTTGTACCGGAAACAGAAGCTTATGTAGGCGGGGTGGATCTCGCAGGAGCTGCCGCAGGCGGGGCGGATCGGCCTGCAGGAGTCTCCGCAGGTGGGGCTTCGCCGTGCGGGGTTCTTCTGCCGGAAGCTGCGGATGACCGGGCTCTTCTGCCGGGAACTACAGCGAGAGGGACCTGCGGCGGGAGCTGATACGAAGAGATACACTGGCCGCTTCGCCATTGCCTTCGGCGAGCGGGGCCTCGCTGCGGTCCGCTGCAAGTCAACCAGCTGGAGGTGGGGTCTCACCGGCGGGGAGCTCTATTGGAGAAGGGTCCTCTGTTGGTGGGTCTCTTGGAGATGACTCTCCGTCTTCTTCTATCTTGAGTGGACCAACACGGTTCCGGTCACTTCAAGACATATACAGTGAGTCACAGCCGGTGGATCTAGCGCTGGAGGATGCAGGTCTATGTATGTGGACAGCCGAAGAGCCATCAAGCTTTGCCGAGGCTGAAAAACATGCAAGTTGGTGAAAGGCGATGAAAGAGGAGCTGACTTTGATCATTGAGAACAATACTTGGGAGATTGCCACTCTTCCAAGTGGCCACAAGACCATTGGTTTGAAATGGGTCTATAAAGTGAAGAAAGACTCGCAAGGTGAAATCATTAAGCACAAAGCTCGTCTAGTGGCGAAGGGATACGTCCAGCAGCCGGGAGTGGACTTTGATGAAGTTTTTGCTCTAGTAGCTCGAATGGAGACAGTGCGCCTTTTGATTGCGTTAGCGGCACAAGAAGGATGGGATATCCATCATATGGACGTGAAGTCTGCGTTCTTGAATGGTGACTTAAGTGAAGATGTTTATGTGTCTCAGCCGCCGGGGTATGTGTAAGAGGGAGATGAACATAAAGTGTTGAAGTTGAGGAAGGCCCTCTATGGCCTTCGTCAAGCGCCACAAGCATGGAACTCCAAGCTGGATCAAAGTCTCACCTCACTTGGTTTTGAAAGGTGCCCGCAAGAGCATGCCGTATACAAGAGGTACGTGGGAGATTCTAATCTACTTGTGGGAGTTTATGTAGATGATTTGATCATTGCCGGTTCGTGCGATATGGAGGTGGCTAAGTTTAAAGACCAAATGAAGGTGTTATTTAGCATGAGTGATCTCGGGCTCCTCACCTACTACTTAGGCATTGAGGTACGTCAAACATCTCATTCTATTACCTTGTGCCAAGCGGGATATGCCATGAAGATTCTTGAAAGGTGTGGTTTGGCGGATTGCAATCCGTGCCAAACTCCAATGGAGGAACGTCTCAAGTTAAGCAAAGAGGATCCAAGTCCGTTGGTGGATGCAACGGAATATCGAAGCATTGTTGGAAGCTTGCGCTATTTGGTCAACACACGCCCGGATATTTGCTACTCGGTGGGGATAGCAAGTCGGTTCATGGAGAAGCCCACCACCCAACATCAAGCGGTGGTGAAACAAATATTGAGGTACATACGAGGCACGATTGGGTACGGTATCACTTATGATCGGAACGATCGTGAAGCAAGACTTGTGGGCTATATCGATAGTGACATGGCGGGTGATGTAAATGATAGGAAGAGTACCACGGGCATGGTTTTCTTCCTTGGAGGAAATATCATTACTTGGGCGTCACACAAGCAAACGACGGTGGCTTTATCTTCTTGTGAGGCGGAATATATTGCGACGGCAACGGCCTCTTGTCAAGGAGTATGGTTACTTCAATTACTTGACGATATACGGAAGCGTTCAAGATGCAAGGTCTTACTTAGAGTGGACAACAAGTCGGCAATAGCTCTTTGCAAAAATCCGGTGTATCATGGAAGAAGCAAACATATAGACACTAAATATCATTACATTAGGGAGTGCATTGAGAAGGGCAAACTCGAGGTGGAATATGTCAACACTCGTGAACAATTGGCGGACATGCTCACAAAGGCACTTGGGAGAGTCAAATTCGTCGAGATGCGAGAGAAGCTGCGGGTGCGGGATGTGAAGATATGGCAAACAACTAAGTAGGGAGTGTTTGTTGGGATACTTAATTGTTTGCTAGGAGAATAAGTCAAGGATTGATGGCTCTTAATTAGGAGAATAAGTCAAGGATTGATGGCTCTTAATTAGGAGAATAAAGTCAAGGATTGATGGCTCTTAATTAGGAGAATAAGTCAAGGATTGACTTTTGAGATTTGATTTCTTTGTTAGTGGCATACTATCCTCTAGAGGATTTGTAGCCTTTAGTTTAGCATTTTGTTATGCAACCTGTATGGCTATTAATATGGGATTTCTCTATGAAAATAAACAAGAAAATAGAAGCTTTCCTTCCACCGAAATTGTTCGTCTTCCATAGGTGTTCCAACATTGATCTTGAAGTAGAGGGGGCAGCTGATCATGTCCTTCTTTGCGCCAGATGCCGATGCTCGGAGCGATCGAATTTGAGCCCTAGCATTTCTCGGGTCTGCCAATCATCACATGGGGCGAGCGTGGATGGATCGACAGCATCAGCCCCGCGTGGAGGTGGGTCCGGTTGGATCGGCGACAGCAGCTCCACCCAATCTGCGGCTCGGAGGGCCGGATGGAGGCGGGTTCGGTTGGTCAGAATGATTACCCCCCCGTTGCCTCCGGTGGCTTGATGCGAGCTGAGGTCGAATCGAGGCGGTGCCGACCCAGTGGTGAGGGTGGTCAGTGACAATCTGGTAGATGGATGGCCGAGGTGGTCCGGCCGCTCGGACAATTCCTGAGCTCGGTGATAGAAGCCCAGACAGCTCGGCGCGGAGGCTCGGACCCTTGGAGCCAGGAGATTGGAGCTCAGTCCGCACGGCGTGGATGGAATGTGTGGATTGATGGAGCTCAGGCGCTACTTAGTTCTGTCCGTCTGCTGATTTAGAAAGCGAAGGCGAGGGGGCGACGAGAGACCTAGCCGCCGAGGAGACGGAGTTTGAAGGAGGTGCCCAAGAAGTTGGCGGCGTCGTCGTCTTCAACCCGCTCTTATGATTTTGGAGGTGGAGGCTGAACGTGATGTGGCCCCAGCTCCAATGCTTCCCAAACCCCAGAGGACGTCGGAGTTGATGTCCTGCATTTTACGTCATCCTCAGCGGGTCGGCATCCTCAGTGTGCTTGGCCGGAGTGTGCCTAACTGGCCAGCACTGTGGCTGAGATCAAACTCCCGCGAGGCGAGGCAAGCCCGGTTGAGGTATGGCGGCTCAGACTGGCTCGGTCACTGTCGGAGGAGCGCCCAAGGGGATGGAGTAGTGCCCAAGGGGATGAGCCGAGCCACTGAGGACAACAGGAGCATGTCGTGCCCTCGATGAGCATCCGATCTGAGCTTCTCGAGCGTGCAGGCCAAGGTAGAGGATGATTGCCGCCAACCTCATGCATATTATGGTCGGCAAGATGGCTCGGAGGCTCGGTAAGGAACCCCGGATGCTCGGCAATGACGCTCGGTGTGGAGGAGCAGGCTGGCACATTCAGGGCAAATGAGGAGAAGGGAGTCCCTAAGGTTCGAGGGGCAGACGCTACTTCAAAGGCTGGAGGCGTTGTGCTTTTGACACTTCCCGAGACCTTCCTCGATGATGCAGAAATTGGCATCCTAGAATCGTTCGCCCAATATGTGTAGCCTTCCTTCTTTTCGCTGATGATGGTGATGATCCATGGGGATTTGGTCTTGCTCTGGTGCACTGGAGATCGATGTCACCCGCTTCTGCAACTTCACAATCTCTGACAAATTGGTTGATGCCAAGGAGAGATGGTAGAGGGCCATACCCGCTTCTCCCCTGGTAGCATGGCCTGTGGATTCCTGACCAGATAGATCGACAAGCGGCGGTATTGCCGTACTCCTATAGCAAGCTCGTTTTCGCCTTCCAAGACCGACGAGGCTTGAAAGTGCAAGGGCTTTAACCACCAACCGTGTCAACTGCACGAAGCTGTTGTTGGAAATTCCGGTGGGCTTTGAGTAGAAGAAAACTTGATCGGAGAGCGATCGAGCTGGGGTGGAGGAGCCCCTGTCTGATCTTCATTCAGGTCCAAGGAGCATTGCAAGCTCCGTCGTATTTTCAGCATGGAGGCTTGGTTTGATGGCTTTAAGTCAAATCGATAGCGGTCGTTTTTCGGGGTCGTCCCAAGACAATCGGCTCTTCTGCCCGTGTTCGTGTTTGATGATCCACATGAGCTCGACGTCTGTGTTTGTCCTTAGGTCTACAAGTCTTTTAAAGTCACATGAAAAAGTCGATCAAGTGTTTTAGCACTTGTCTGGTTTTCTTTGTTTGATTAGTGGCATAAATGAATATACAAAATGAAAAGCTTAAAAGAAATGAGAAATCTTCACTGGATGCATAGCCCAGATCTTTGGGGGGGCTCTCAGGCACTTCTCAGGCTTGGGGTGACCTCTTGGATTTGCCTTGTGCTCGCGGTTTGGGTTGCTCGGTTGTAGCACTGTCTGGCCGAAGCTTGGTCCCTCTTTAGTTTTCCCACCCCATGGGGGGTCGGGTACTTGATTATTTGGCGGAGTGGGGAGACCATTGCCTCAAAAATCGTTAGCACCAGTAAGCCTGGCGTTGTCGTAGGTTACCTCCGACGTTTCGCGATCAATTCAATCCCGCCGGAGGAGGAGAGACGTCGGATCCGACGAGGGGATCTTGGCGCCGTTGATCCCGAGGCATACTCTGGTCGTACGGCGAAGGTGAGACATGGTTAAAGATGAAGGAAAGGTCTCGATCGTGCATGGAGAGGTCCGAGCGTAGAACCAGCGGTTCTCAAAGAAAGAAGACGTCCTCGTCGCCCCGCTGTCTCAGACTAAATCTCTGAACATCATCGGATTTGAGCTCAATGGTTATAGCTAGGGTTTCCGAATCGGAATGTACACCGTCTTCTCAAAGTCAGCGAGAATCGGACCGTCGAACATAATTTGCGGTAGTAGGGGAAGTAGCCCAGCTCGATCAGGCACGCATGTCCGAAATAAGATTCGACAGACAGGATTCTGACCTTCTTCAGTATACCGAGCTTCGTCGACGCGGCGGTCCCTGAAAGCTGCATGATCTGTTTCAAGCTTGCCAATGAGGAGACCGTGCTGGCGTCGGTGCCTGTGACTGCACGATTAAGGTGGCTCGGGAGTCGCCAGTGGTCGATGAGATAGCGTAGTATATGGCTGGGGACCAACGACGTGCCGTGTAGCCTCTGCATTGTGACAGGGCACGTCTGGTTCCTAACGGCGAGCCGTCTTTTTGATGCTCGGCCGGTCGTCGGTCTTGCCCGTGTGCAGCGTCACCGGATCAATGGACATATCCAGGATGATCGGACACCTTAACTAGCGAAGGATGCTGCTGCTGCTCATCTCAAATCTAGTTGTGTGAACAAAACACAAGTAGCTAGCTGGTGTTTATATTGCCAAGTTAGCTCTGGAAACATTGGAAACTGTTTACGGGTGTTTTCTCACCGCAAGATCGTTGACCGTGGGTTGAGTGGTCAACGAGGTCAAGGGGTCGATGCTGACCCCTTGGGAATGCCGAGCGCACGTGCACTCGGCACGGGTCGGAGTTGGCATCGCGGCCGAGCGCCGGGTCCAAGCGGGACGTCGGCTCCTGGATGATACTGAGCGGAGGGGAAGCCTCGGCTCAGCCAATAAGGGCTCGGCCTCGGTCGGACGAGCGTCGAGGGGTAGCCTTGGTGCCCCAATCTTCTTCTCCCTGAACAGACGAGAAAACTCGTCAGGGTGGCCGGACCTTGGTTCCGGCCATATCCCCTCCAATGCCTAAGTCAGATCAGGGTGTGAAGGATACTCGGCAGGGTAGGCACGACTCGAGAGGTGATCGATGCTCTGACCCATGGCGCGAGCAGGGGGAGGGAGAATGATGGCGAAAGGCCAAGGTCGTTGATGGTATACCTTCGGTTAGATTACCTGGGGTTCGATCCCCTGCTCCATTGCTCCTCTGGTCCTTTTATTGGTGGATCCGTCGCGGTCGCCTCTTGCCTATGTCGCTACGCCATTCCCCATGATGGCGCCTGCCGGCGTCATAGGGGAGCTGCTTGTCCTCAGTCACGCCGTTCGCCGCCATCCGCCCCCCTCGAGATCTGTCCCTGCAATGGCATCTGCCAGCGTCATGGGGGGGTGTCCCTCTCACGGGCCCTTTGATTGACGTTAAAGCCTTATACCCCTCGGGAGTGGTTCCTCCGGTGGGTCGCGGGCCGGTCTTGAAGTTCCTCGGGGTCCTCATTGGCGGGGTCGTATTTTCTTCGTGGGCCTCTCTAGCGGGGCCCAACCTTGCTAGCAGGCTTCTCGTCCTCCGCTTGGATTTGGGCCTCTAGCCTTTTGTACTTCATCCATAATAGCCGTATCAATTGCCCCCATCGGTCGTGTCGATCCCATCTAGTTGGCTCGGTTCGGCCGATGTGACTTCCACTGACATTGACAGGTGCGCCAGTCGAGACTGGTTCATTAAATGGAGACCATCATCATACGGCCCGTCCAAATCCCTTCGGTGCAGGTCTCGAAGCGCCGTCGGCCTGCGGATGCTGCCACGTGCCCTTGTGTGTTCATCCTTGCCGCCCGTGGGGTCGTCTTGGGGGAAGTGATGTATGGAAAGGGGATTCGCCGTCCCTAGGGTGAGGGTCTGTCTTTTTCAATCGTCTTCCCTCCTTTTCATCAGGCTGAATCCCGCCCCGAGCCTCATCTCATTCGTCCTCTTCTGTTGCCGTTTTGGGTTGCCCAGAGGACGTTGCCGATCCCGACCCAGCCGGCGGGTCCGTTCCGTCGGTTCACTGCAACGGGGGCGTACTTTCGGGGGTGCCTCCCAAGGTTCTCAGGTGCCCCTCATCCATCTGTGCGACTTCCATCGGGAACATGCGCACCAGCTTCCTTCTTCCCCCCTATTCTATCCGGGTCCCGGAATCAGATGAACGAATCTGCTTTCCCCGGCCTCGGGAGGTCGGGATTTACGAAAAGTGTTTTCGGTTCGGGCTCCGGTTCCCTCTCCACCCCTTTATTCCCGAGTTTCTTTGGGCCCATAGGGTGGCCCTATGCCAATTTTGCCCCAATGCCATTGGCCTCATCGTCGGGTTTGTGGTTCTCTATGAATTGAAGGGGGTGGTCCCCTCCCTTCGACTCTTCGGCCAATTATATCGCCTGAGCCACCATCAGTCGGGGGCCTGGATTTATATCAGTGCTCGGCCAAATAAGAGTCTGGTGCTAGGGCTGTCGAGCTCTCTGAAGCTCTAGAAGGGCGAATACATCTTCGTCGTTTTCCCTTCGGACGTGGACTTCCCGTCTCAATGGAGCAGTTCCTGTGCACTGGCCCTTGAGTTGGGTGAGCCCACCGACGCCGATCTTGAAGCGGTGAAGGCCCTGTTGGCGGTTCCCGCCAAGGATCAAAAAATTGACGTTCTCTTTGATGACCCTAATTTGCGGAAGACCATCTGGCCCCCGGGTGAGTTTTGCTGACGCCCGTCGTGCTGAGCTATCCCGGCCAGTTCTGACCTTTTCCTCTGTGCTTTTCACAGGTGGGTTCGGCCTCGCTTCGGCTCCGACCCCTCCCCTGGTCTCGGTCCCTGAGCCAGCTCCGTGTAGGAGGGACCACGTGTTAGAGGTCTAGAAGAAGCAACAGCCTTCCAGTTTGGGCTTTAAGAGAGCAAGGGGGCATGCCCCGTCTTCCCCCTCACCGGGCGCCTCGAAGAAGGCCCATCCCCAAGTTAAAGAGGGGGGTGCTCTGCTGCCCGAGGATCGAGCTCCGCCCTCTCGGGCTGAGGTCACTTGGTCGTGGTCCGGGCCGTCATCGCTGCCACCGAACCACATTCCTGATGTTTACGAGAGGTACCTGGGAGCATTCCACTCGGTTCCCGCCGATTTGCCCCGGTCCGACGAGGGCCTTCCCCGCCCTCGCTTCCCAGTGGGGCCGGGGGAGTCGGTTTTTGTGGATTGTGGCGTGGCGGTGCGGCTAGCTGAGAACTGCTGTCTTCCCTCAGACCAGGCCGTGCTGGACGGGGTTAAAGGTGACCGCCTAGCTACCTTCGTGATCTAGGCTGGCCAGCAGGTGAGGCATTCCTGCATACATCGTTTTTTATATTCATATTTCATCACATCCTTTTGGTGCAGTTGTCTTCGGTGGGGCTTTCCATAAGACGTCAATTCGAGGCCCTTTATCAGGCTGGGGCTGACGCGGGGCGGCCCGTCGAGGCCGAGGGTGTAACGACCAGTTTTTGTAATGACTATTATAAGAATAATATTGGATGTTCTCTCCTTGTGTGCTTTTCCCTATCAGACGTCCTTACGATAAGCTTCATAGCGTCCATATCTTAGAGCTAGGTTGATCTTAGAAGCCATAGGAATCTTCCCGAATCTTCGCGCTTCGATTCGGCACTTTTGGTGCATCTTAGTTGGTTCATGAAGGGGAACCAACCGACTAGATTGTAATCTAGTCAGTCGGCAACACTTCACAGACCGACTAGTTCATCTTAATAATTTCAGCTGAGTTACTGTTTACGTTTAGTCGGTCTAAGCACATTCTTCGACCGACTAGTTCCCAAACTAGTCGGTTAGAACTTGTACTCAGACCGACTAATTCTGAGTTCTTCTGTTCAGCCGAGTTACTGTTTATAGTTAGTCGGTCAAAGAACATTCACCTACTGACTAGTTCCCAAACTAGTCGGTTTAAGTTCCTTTTCTGATCGACTAACTCTCAGTGCTTAATAGGTATCTAATTTTACCCTTAGTCGGTCTATGAACATTCACCGACCGACTAGTTCTCAAACTAGTCGGTTGACGAGCCTTCACAGACCGACTAATTATGTCTACCCTGTACCGACACTGTTCTCTGTTTGCTTTTTAGTCAGTCTCCGTTGGACGACCGACCGACTAGTTCCCAAACTAGTCGGTCGACCACTCTTCACTGACCGACTAGTTTGCCCAGTAACCCTAGGTTAAGTCGTAGCCGCCGCTTAATATTTCTATTTAAAACCTCGACCATTTCTATTCTTCTTTCATATCTTCAAGCCAACCTTCTTCCCCAATCATCCCCCAACCTTCCTCTTGCCTCCCTTCATCCTCCCGTTCCCCATCTCACCTTCCATTACGTCGGCACCACCCGTAGGCCGCCGGCCGACCCCGAAACCCCGAAATTCTCCTTTTGCTCCAGATTTTCCCCACAATCTCCCATCTTCAGATCTGTTGTTTTGCCGCTGCGAGGAATTCTTTTCAACCGTAGTTCCCAGGATCGCTTCTTCCATTGCCATGCTAGATCCATTTTGGCGACGGCAATCCGGAATCCAGCGAGATCTTCTCCTACCTGCAGATCCGTAGGCGTCTCGATCTTCGCTTCGTAAACGGTAAGTGATCTACCTTTAATTTCCCTAAACCCACACTGTAAATTAGAAAACCCTAATTAAAAATGTATTACTAGAAGTTATAGGATTCCAATGCAATTCGGATTAGAACTCTCAAATCTGATTTTCTGTTTTGCCATAACAGCGAACCCAAATCCCCGTAGAATAGCGATCTTGACTCGACGATCAACAACCTCGGTACCAGGCAAGTGAAACTTGCCAACCTTGTTTTAGGCCATGTTTTAGGCCATGTTTTAGGCCATTACTTTGTTTTAGCGTGAAAGAGACTCGACCGTGAAATGATAGCGGTCTAAGCGCAAATTCAAATTCTAGCTTGACAACGAAGCTAGAATTGCCCTTGTCATGTCATGTCATGCATTGCCTATCATGTTTAATTTCTTTAACGGTACGCAAATTTCTATTCGAATATTTCTCATGTGCATCCATTTTACATGTCATCTGTTTGCATGTTGCATCGTAGCACACGCTACAAATCATTGTACAAATCCGTGTTTCCGGCTAGGCACCCGTTATGCGGGCATAACCCTACGCCATACTTGATAAAACACTTCCTGGCTTGTGATCCAGAAGCGAGCATTCCATGTTCGGGGGTAAAGCCCTGGCTCGATACACGTTGAGGGGTAGGGATAAACGGTCACTTGAGCGTAAGAGTTGGCCCGTACAGCCACTCTAGCCAAAGGGCAGAATCTCTGTGCACGACGTGCTTACATACTTGTACTTGTCATTGTGAATGTTAAATTGTTCCATGCCATGTTAAACGTTCCATGCCATGTTTTACCTGCCATGCTATAAATCATGCCATGTCATAAACTGCTGTTACTTTACTTGTTGTTCTCATTACATAAAATGTCATGTCGTACTATACTCTAGAACTGCTAGGTTGTTTCTACTTTTCTTTAGTTTCCTTGCACAAAGTCTTGTAGACTTTTCTGACATGTGCCCCTTCTCTTTGGGTGACACATGTTAGTTGCTGAGCCGGAGTCGGCTATTGAGGGCGACGAGTTCGTGGAGTTCGTGCCCGATTCTGTTGCTGACGTGGAGTACGAGGACACCGGTGACCAGTCCTAGTGTACCTTCGCCGTTCTTCCTTTAGTTGTGGTTGTTGTCGGTGAGTAGCATCGTTTGTTGTTAGTTTCTTTGTTGGCCATGCTGGGCCTTTTCTTTTAGACTCTTTTTGTTGCCTGGTGGCATTTCTGTGGTTGTTGAACTTTATCTGGACATTGAGATGAATAATTTTTATCTGTCTCTTTCTATTATTGTTATCTTTGTTCCATGTCACATTACAGGGACCTGCTATTTTATGATTGATTGATGCTTATCGGACTTGCGGCTTTGTAGCTTCAAGTCTGAGCGGACCTTCTCATGCCTCGCCTCCATATTTTTGGGAAGCGGGGCATGACAGGTTTCTTTGGTGGCCCATGCAGGTCATCTCTGTAACTGTGACCTAATCGGAACAACGATAAGAATGGTAGAATGTCCGATAAACAATTTCGACACCAAGTCATAAGGCTGAGAGTCTAATTTGTTTCGTTTTCTGTGTCACTAGATGGCTGGAAGACGGAATACCAGTGATGGTGGTGGTGTGCCCCCTCGCGTCGAGGAGCCGGATCGGGAGCCCACCAACGGGGAAATTATGCGGATGATGCATCAGATGATGCAGGTGTAGCAGGGGATACTGCAGAATGCCCGGAATGTTCCGCCTGCTCGAGCAGCGCAGCCTGTTCAGAACGTCCCTCGCTTCGAGCCAGGAGCGAAGCAGTTTCGGGAGCTGGGCCCCGCTTACTTTGATGGGACCGAAGGACCTTTAGCTGCGGATGAGTGGACCAGGAACATGGAGGACAACCTGAAGATGTCGAAGGTCGACCTGGCTGGATGGGTTGACTTGGCGAAGAGGCAGCTTAAGGATAATGCTCGGAACTGGTGGGATGCCGAGGAGGAGATGCTAGAGGAGCTGATATCTTGGGCTACTTTCAAGTCCAGTTTCGATGAGGATTACTTTTCGAAGGCTACCAGGAGGGAGATGGCGCATCGCTTCATCGACCTGAAGCAGGGGAGCTTGACGGTGGACCAGTACCACCAGGAGTTCACCAGGCTGAGTCGCTTCACACCGAAGATGGTGCAGGATACTGATGAGAGAGCCCAGAGGTTTCTGTAGGGGCTTTCTTTGGATCTTCAGAGCTTTGTGACTTCTTCTGATTTGGAGTCCTATCAGAAGGTGCTGGTTGCAGCGAAGAGGCAGGAGCAGATCGTGAACCAGAAGAGAGGATGTGCTTCTGGAGCTGGGAAGAGGCATGTGGAGCAGGCCAGGGCAGTGATGAGACCAGGGTTCAGGCCCAATCAGTCGGTACAATTCAAAAGGCCTGGAGGACCTCCTACTCTGAAGACTTGCCATTTCTGTGGCAAGACTGGGCATGTCAAGGATCAATGCCGGAAGATGTTGGGGTAGTGCTTGGTTTGTGGTGATCATGCGCATACAATGAAGGACTGCCCGAAGTCCAAGCAGCCGTGGAAGGGACCTATTGCAGCTCAGCCGTTGCAGTAGAGGGCACCTGTGCATGCTGGACGTGGAGCGCCTCTCGTTCCGCAGAGGTAAGCTGTTCAGCAGGCTATTCAGCCGAGGAGGCAGGCCTTCCTGATGACTGCAGTTGAGGCTGAGGCGGAGGATGAGGTTATTGCATGTAACTCTCAACATTACCTCGACTCTGGTGCATCGATGTGCATTATTTACCGGAGCTTCGTGGAGAAGCATTCCTTGTCGAATTCCCCTCTTTCCAAGAGTTGGAATATCGTTACAGGGAATGGCGTGGTCTCGGTGCATCGTGGTTGCAATTCTTGCCCTTTGGTGGTCTGTGGACATGAGCTTTACGCTGATTTCATCGTCCACGACATAATCAACTATGATGACGTCCTCGGGATGGACGGGCTTGGGAGTTTCTACGCCACGATCGATTGTCGGAGAAAGAAGGTGGTGTTCGAGATCCCTGGACATCCGGTGTTTGAGTTCAGCCGTGGCAGTAGTTGGCTTGGTCCGGTCAGGTTTCGGGCTAAGCCGGTGGAGATCATTGCTATGCAGATGGAGCAGTATAGACCTGCGGTAGTGCGTGGCTTTGACGACGTCTTCCCCGAGGAGATGTCTGGATTGCCGCCCGATCGAGCTCTCGAGTTTTCGATCGATCTTATTCCGGGAGCGCAGCCTATCTCGAAGGCGCCCTATCGCATGGCACCAGCAGAATTGGAGGAATTGCAGAAGCAGCTGGACGAACTTCTTCAGAAGGGTTACATTAATCCTAGTGTGTCTCCTTGGGGAGCACCGGTCTTGCTGGTGAAGAAGAAGGACGGTTCGCATCGCATGTGTGTGGACTACCAGGAGTTGAATGCGGTGACCGTCAAGAATCGATATCCATTGCCTCGTATTGATGATATTTTTGATCAGCTTGGAGGATCGAGGGTATTCTCTAAGTTGGACCTGAGGAGTGGTTATCACCAGCTGAAAGTGAGGAAGGAAGATGTTCCGAAGACATCATTCAGGACAAAGTACGGACACTACGAGTTCGTGGTTATGCCTTTCGGTGTAACCAATGCACCCGCAGTTTTTATGAATCTGATGAACCTGATCTTCTATGACTTTTTAGACAAGTTTGTCGTTATCTTTATTGACGACATTCTGATCTACTCAAAGTCATAGGAGGAGCATGCTTCGCACTTGAGGACAGTATTGGACATCTTGAGGAAGCATCGGTTGTATGCTAAGTATTCCAAGTGCGATTTTTGGCTGGACAGAGTTACCTTTCTCGGGCATGTGGTGACTGGAGATGGTATTTCGATGGACCCCGAGAAGATTAAGGCTATCAGGGAGTGGCATGTTCCGCGGTCAGCGTCGGAGATCCGGAGTTTCCTTGGATTGGCTGGTTATTATCGGCGTTTCATTAAGGACTTCTCCCGTATTGCCGAGCCGATGACCAGACTGACACGGAAGGATGTATCTTATGTTTGGACTGATGATTGTGAGGAAGCTTTTGGTGTTCTGAAGGAGAGGCTGACGACTGCCCCTGTTCTTGCTGTGCCTGATCGGAGTGGAGGATTCGAGATCTTTTGCCATGCTTCTGGCAAGGGTCTCGGTTGTGTATTGCATCAACATGGGCACGTGGTTGTGTATGCTTCTCGTCAGCTTAAGGCTCATGAGAAGAATTACCCGACACACGATTTGGAGTTGGCCGCTGTCGTGTTTGCGCTGAAGATTTGGAGGCACTTCCTGCTGAGTCAGAAGGTGAAGATCTTCACCGATCACAAAAACTTGAAGTATATTTTTACTCAGAAGGAGCTCAACATGCAACAGCGTCGGTGATTGGAGCTCATGGTGGATTATGAGATCGATTTGCAGTTTCACCCTGGCAAGGTGAATGTGGTTCCGGATGCGCTGAGTAGGCTTCCAGCGGTGATGATGTTGACTTCGCAGTGGAGATTGCAGCAGGATTTTTGCGAGTCCGGTATTGAGATTATTCTTCCTGGAGAGGCCTCTTCGTTGATGTGTGTGCAGATACAGTCGACGATTGTGGATAGGATCAAGGCTGGACAGGCTGGAGACCCAAAGTTGGTGAAGATACAGGAGTTGGTGGAAGCCGGTCTGCGGACTGACTTCTTGATTCATGAGGATGGCTCGTTGAGATTTGGAGCCAGGTTGTGTGTGCCAGCTGGAGACATCAAAGAGGAGTTGTTGGTGGATGCACACAGTTCGCCGTATTCTGTGCATCCTGGTGGCACCAAGATGTACAAGGATCTTCGCCTGAACTTTTGGTGGCATGGTATGAAGAGGAGTATGGCTTGGAGTGTAGCCAAGTGTCTGGTTTGCCAGCAGGTAAAGGCGGAGCATCAGCGTACGGCTGGGTTGCTACAACTGCTTCCGATTCCGGAGTGGAAGTGGCAATACATCACTATGGATTTCGTGACTGGACTACCTCGGAGTCCGAAGTAGAATGACGCGATTTGGGTGATCGTCGACCGATTAACCAAATCCGCGCACTTTATTCCTTTCCAAGTAGGACAGTCTACTGAGATGATAGCGAGGAGATACATGGAGGTAAATCTTTTTACTTTCCATTTCTATTTCCTTTCCCTAGTTTAGATAGTGATGTAACATGAATCGTGCAGGAGATCGTACGACTTCACGGAGTCCCCGTGAGTATCGTGTCGGACAGAGACACGAGGTTCACTTCTCAGTTCTGGCAGAGTCTGCAAAAGAGTTTGGGTACGAGTCTGAGTTTCAGCACGGCGTACCATCCGCAGACGGATGGCCAGTCCGAGAGGACGATCCAGATCTTGGAGGACATGCTGAGGGCGTGTATGTTGGACTTCAAGGGATCTTGGGAGGATCATCTCCACCTCTTGGAGTTTGCCTACAATAACAGCTACCAGGCGAGTATTGGCATGGCACCTTTTGCCGCGCTATACTATACGGGAAGAAATGTCGATCGCCACTGAGCTGGGATGACATTGGAGATCGGGAGCTGTTAGGACCCGAGATGATCGTGGAGGCTGTGGATGTTATGAGGAACATACGGGAGATACTGAGGATTGCTCAGGACCGTTTTAAGCCTTGGGCTGATGCTAAACGGCGTCCATTGGAATTTCAGCCAGGTGACCATGTGTTCCTAAAGATTTCCCCGAATCGAGGAGTGATTTGCTTTGGGAAACGAGGGAAGCTGAGCCCGAGATACATTGGACTGTTTGACATTCTGGAGAGAGTTGGCGAGGTAGCCTACCGCTTAGCCTTGCCACCATCTTTGGAAGGAGTTCACGATGTCTTCCATGTGTCGTAGCTTCGTCGGTACATCAGCGATCCATCTCACGTTGTGGATTTCTCAGAGATCACCGTTCGCCCCGATCTGACGTATGACCAGCAGCCAGTGCAGATTTTGGACATGCGTCAGAAGTCACATCGGAACAAGACCGTCGATCTTGTTAGGGTGATGTGTCGACACGGCTCGCCAGGAGAGTCTACTTGGGAGAGAGAAGATGAGATGAGAGAGAGATACCCACTTTTGTTCCCTGACACGTGAGTGTTGGGAAATTCTGAGGGTAGAATTTTTCTTAAGGTGGGGAGGATGTAACGACCGGTTTTTGTAATGAATATTATATGAATAATATTGGATGTTCTCTCCTTGTGTGCTTTTCCCTGTCAGACGTCCTTACGATAAGCTACATAGCATCCATATCTTAGAGCTAGGTTGATCTTAGAAGCCATAGGAATCTTCCCGAAGCTTCGCACTTCGATTCGGCACTTTTGGTGCATCTTAGTTGGTTCATGAAGGGGAACCAACCGACTAGATTGCAATCTAGTCGGTCGGCAACACTTCACAGACCGACTAGTTCATCTTAATAATTTCAGCTGAGTTATTGTTTACGTTTAGTCAGTCTAAGCACATTCTTCGACCGACTAGTTCCCAAACTAGTCGGTTAGAACTTGTACTCAGACCGACTAATTCTGAGTTCTTCTGTTCAGCCGAGTTACTGTTTATAGTTAGTCGGTCAAAGAACATTCACCTACTGACTAGTTCCCAAACTAGTCGGTTTAAGTTCCTTTTCTGATCGACTAACTCTCAGTGCTTAATAGGTATCTAATTTTACCCTTAGTCGGTCTATGAACATTCACCGACCGACTAGTTCTCAAACTAGTCGGTTGACGAGCCTTCACAGACCGACTAATTATGTCTACCCTGTACCGACACTGTTCTCTGTTTGCTTTTTAGTCAGTCTCCGTTGGACGACCGACCGACTAGTTCCCAAACTAGTCGGTCGACCACTCTTCACTGACCGACTAGTTTGCCCAGTAACCCTAGGTTAAGTCGTAGCCGCCGCTTAATATTTCTATTTAAAACCTCGACCATTTCTATTCTTCTTTCATATCTTCAAGCCAACCTTCTTCCCCAATCATCCCCCAACCTTCCTCTTGCCTCCCTTCATCCTCCCGTTCCCCATCTCACCTTCCATTACGTCGGCACCACCCGTAGGCCGCCGGCCGACCCCGAAACCCCGAAATTCTCCTTTTGCTCCAGATTTTCCCCACAATCTCCCATCTTCAGATCTGTTGTTTTGCCGCTGCGAGGAATTCTTTTCAACCGTAGTTCCCAGGATCGCTTCTTCCATTGCCATGCTAGATCCATTTTGGCGACGGCAATCCGGAATCCAGCGAGATCTTCTCCTACCTGCAGATCCGTAGGCGTCTCGATCTTCGCTTCGTAAATGGTAAGTGATCTACCTTTAATTTCCCTAAACCCACACTGTAAATTAGAAAACCCTAATTAAAAATGGATTACTAGACGTTATAGGATTCCAATGCAATCCGGATTAGAACTCTCAAATCTGATTTTCTGTTTTGCCATAACAGTGAACCCAAATCCCCGTAGAATAGCGATCTTGACTCGACGATCAACAACCTCGGTACCAGGCAAGTGAAACTTGCCAACCTTTTTTTAGGCCATGTTTTAGGCCATTACTTTGTTTTAGCATGAAAGAGACTAGACCGTGAAATGATAGCGGTCTAGGCGCAAATTCAAATTCTAGCTTGACAACGAAGCTAGAATTGCCCTTGTCATGTCATGTCATGCATTGCCTATCATGTTTAATTTCTTTAACGGTACGCAAATTTCTATTCGAATATTTGTCATGTGCATCCATTTTACATGTCATCTGTTTGCATGTTGCATCGTAGCACACGCTACAAATCCTTGTACAAATCCGTGTTTCCGGCTAGGCACCCGTTATGCGGGCATAACCCTACGCCATACTTGATAAAACACTTCCTGGCTTGTGATCCAGAAGCGAGTATTCCATGTTCGGGGGTAAAGCCCTCGCTCAATACACGTGGAGGGGTAGGGATAAACGGTCACTTAAGCGTAAGAGTTGGCCCGTACAGCCACTCTAGCCAAAGGGCGGAATCTCTGTGCACGACGTGCTTACATACTTGTACTTGTCCTTGTGAATGTTAAATTGTTCCATGCCATGTTAAACGTTCCATGCCATGTTTTACCCGCCATGCAATAAATCATGCCATGTCATAAACTGCTGTTACTTTACTTGTTGTTCTCATTGCATAAAATGTCATGTCATACTCTAGAACTGCTAGGTTGTTTCTACTTTTCTTTAGTTTCCTTGCACAAAGTCTTGTAGACTTTACTGACATGTGCCCCTTCTCTTTGGATGACGCATGTTAGTTGCTGAGCCGGAGTCGGCTGTTGAGGGCGACGAGTTCGTGGAGTTCGTGCCCAATTCTGTTACTGACGTGGAGTATGAGGACACCGGTGACCAGTCCTAGTGTACCTTCGCAGTTCTTCCTTTAGTTGTGGTTGTTGTCGGTGAGTAGCACCGTTTTTTGTTAGTTTCTTTGTTGGCCATGCTGGGCCTTTTCTTTTAGACTCTTTTTGTTGTCTGGTGGCATTTCTGTGGTTGTTGACCTTTATCTGGACATTGAGATGAATAATTTTTATCTGTCTCTTTCTATTATTGTTATCTTTGTTCCGTGTCACATTACAGGGACCTGCTATTTTATGATTGATTGACGCTTATCGGACTTGCGGCTTTGTAGCTTCAAGTCTGAGCGGACCTTCTCACGCCTCGCCTCCATATTTTTAGGAAGCGGGGCTCGAAGACAACGCTGGTCTGCCGGCCGAGGCTCGTATCAAGTCCCTGGAGTCCCGGGTAACCGAGCTCTCTACGGCCTTAGAGGAGTCAGATCGGGAGAGGGCCTTGGCTTGGGTTGGGAAGTCCAAGGCCGAGGACCGGATTACAGCGCTTATGGAGGCCGCCGAGGCGCGCATCGAAGATGACGAGGGTCCTGCCCCTGTTGTTGCAGCCGACTTCCTGGAGCTCTCCAGCCTTCTGGAGGCGGTGGAAGAGATGGAGAAAGCCCTCCAAATCTAGCTTGACGCGAGATCCAGAGAGGTCGAGGTGGAGCGGGCGGAGCATCAGTGCCAGGTTACTGCCCTCAAGGATCGGATTCGAGAGCTGGAGGCGGTGAACCCTGCTCAGATTGCTCAGGACGCCGTGGTGGAATACGCTCTCTCTTTTGCGGCCCTGGGCATGGCCGAGGCGTTCGAGAAGGGGTTTGCCCGCTGCTAATCCGAGATTCAGAAGCGGTTTCCCTTCTCGGGGATTGTGTTTGAGGAGCTCCAGATGTATGACGACGAGGGCGTGACTCGGGTTGGACCCTTGCCCCCGCCAGGAGCTCCCTTAGGGCCGACGGCGGGATGAGTGAGAGAGTGCTGCATGTTCGGTTATTGCGCCGTTTTGTAACACTCCCCTCTTTTTTCTTTTCAGAAACGAAGTCTCATTTTCCTGTTTAGAACCGCTAGTCCTCCCTCTTGGTATGTGTCCACTTTTTGGGACTTGCTGACAATGAGGTAGTTGTCCTACTGGGGGTGTTGCCCCTCATCCTTGTAGCATGTTTGGTCGACCGGCTGGCTGGGGGGTGCTATTCCTCAGTCTTACAGCCCGGCCAGCTCGCCCACATGCCGGGGGAGTTGCCCCCGGCCTTACAGCGGGTTTGGTTGGACAGTCTGCTAGGGGTGCGACCCGTGCCTTATGACTGACCGGTGAGGCCGACTGCTGAAGTTGACCTCAGGTCCGGCCTACTAGGGGAGTTGCCCCCAGCCTTACGGTCGGTCGGTTAACCGACCCGCTGGGGGAGTTACCCCCAGCCTTACAGTCGGTTGGTGTCATCCAGTCTGCTGGGAGGGTAACTCCTAGTCTGACGACGGATCGATGGACCGACCTGCTAGGGGAGTTGCCCCCAGCCTTATGGTCGATCCACCCCCCTCCCGGCTGACCCCCCGGGGGGGAATGGCCCTCGGGCCGTCGGCCGGTTGGGGGAGTCAACCCACTGAGGATCTATCCCCCGGCCTCATAATTCTTTGCTCGGATGCTTGCCCCGTGAGGTCCCTTCTTTCCCGAGTGAGCCTCCAAAAACCGGAAGGCGAAATAAGTTCAAACGGTTTTATTCAGGCGGATGGAGGAGGGGGGATACATTTGCGGGCGAGCTCATTGATAGTATTTGCGTAGGTGCTTGGCATTCCAGGTGTGGGTGAGGATCCTCCCCTCTGAATTGGCCAGTCGATAAGTCGCGGGCCCAAGGACCTCGATGACCTTGTAGGGTCCTTCCCATCTGGGAATCGAACACCTTGTTGACCATTCTTTGGAAGGTGGCCCCGACGTTCTTCAACCCAAAAGGCATCTTTTTGTAATAGAAGGTTCCTTTATCTGTCGTGAAGGCCGTCATCTCTTCATCCCGGGGGTCCATCTGGATTTGATTGTACCCGGAGTAGGCGTCTATAAAGCTGAGAATTTCATACCCTGAGGCGTTGTCCACAAGGTGGTCGATGCGAGGCAAAGGGTAGCTGTCTTTAGGGCACGCTTTATTGAGGTCGCTGAAGTCCACACACATTCGCCATTTCCCGTTGGGCTTCTTGACCATTACGACGTTTGACAGCCACTCCGGGTACCAGACTTCTCGGATGAAGCCGGCATCGCGGAGGCGCTCCACCACTTCAGAGGCTACCTTCATCTTTTTGCCGCCCAAATTCCGCTTCTTCTGTCTGACTGGCTTGAAATTGGGGTTGGCATTCAGCCTATGCATAATCACTTGGGGGTCTACACCGGGCATGTCATCGGGCGACCATGCGAAGACGTCGAGGTTCGCCTCCAAGCATTCGATCAATCGGCCTCTCAAGTCCGAGCCAGCCCCGATCCGATGGGGACGAATCTTCCTTCGACATTCGTGACCGGGATCTGCTCCGATTCTTCTGCGGGCTCGGGTCTCGGCCCGTTCCTTAGGTCAAGTGGCCATCGAGCCGTCAGGTTGCTCTGCGGGTCTTTCGCCAGTTAGCTGGTAGCAGATCTTTAGCTTCCCCACGTCACCGTCGACTCGCCCGATCCCTCTCGGGGTCTGGAACCTGATCGTTCGGTGAAGAGTCGAGACCATCACTCCAACAGCGTTGAGGAGCGGGCGGCCGATGATCCCATTGTACGCTGACCCGATCCTCAGCACCACGAATTCCACCGTCAGGGTCACCGAGTCAGGTGGCCTGCCGAGCGTGACCGGGAGGTGGATCGCCCCCACGATGGGCGTGGAGTGGCCCGTGAAGCCTACCACGGGCCCCGAGCACGGCTCCAGGTCCTCGCTCTGTAGCCCCATCCATTCTAAAGTCGACATAGACATGATGTCGCAAGAGCTGCCGGTGTCGACTAGCAGCCGTCGGACCACGGACGTGTCGATGACCATGGATACCACCAGCGCCTCACCCGGTCGTGGCGGCTCCTTTGCCGTACCTGCCTTGCCGACCCGGAGGGACGGCGGCGGGCTTCCATGCTCCCCAGTGCGGCCCTCCTTGCGGCCGATCCGAGGTTGCCCTTGCGCCCCGACCGGTTGCGTGCACCGGGGAACTACGACCTCCTCCCGTCGCCCGTGGCGGGAGCCAACTCCCGTCACCGGGGCCGCGCCCCCCCTCTGCTTCGGATGATGAAGCCGTGTCATTGTCGGTGTGGTTGTTTTACGTGGGTGTTGTTCGGTTCCCACAGACGGCGCCAGATGTTTACGGGTGTTTTCTCACCGCAAGATCGTTGACCGTGGGTTGAGTGGTCAACGAGGTCAAGGGGTCGATGCTGACCCCTTGGGAATGCCGAGCGCACGTGCACTCGGCGCGGGTCGGAGTTGGCGTCATGGCCGAGCGCCGGGTCCAAGCGGGACATCGGCTCCTGGATGATGCTGATCGGAGGGGAAGCCTCGGCTCAGCTAATAAGGGCTCAGCCTCGGTCGGACGAGCGTCGAGGGGTAGCCTCGGTGCCCCAATCTTCTTCTCCCTAAACAGACGAGAAAACTCGTCAGGGTGACCAGACCTTGGTTCCGGCCGTATCCCCTCCGATACCTAAGTCAGATCAAGGTCTGAAAGATACTCAGCGGGGTAGGCACGACTCGAGAGGTGATCGATGCTCTGACCCACGGTGCGAGCAGGGGGAGGGAGAATGATGGCGAAAGGCCAAGGTCGTTGATGGTATACCTTCGGTTAGATTACCTGGGGTTCGATCCCCTGCTCCATTGCTCCTCTGGTCCTTTTATAGGTGGATCCGCCGCGGTCGCCTCTTGCCTAGTCGCTACGCCATTCCCCATGATGGCGCCTGTCGGTGTCATGGGGGAGCTGCTTGTCCTCAGTCACGCCGTTCGCCTCCATCCGCCCCCTCGAGATCCGTCCCCGCAATGGCGCCTGCCAGCGTCATGGGGGGGTGTCCCTCTCACGGGCCCTTTGATTGACGTTAAAGCCTTATACCCCTCAGGAGTGGTTCCTCCGATGGGTCGCGGGCCGGTCTTGAAGTTCCTCGGGGGCCTCATTGGCGGGGTCGTATTTTCTTCGTGGGCCTTGTCTAGCGGGGCCCAACCTTGCTAGCAGGCTTCTCGTCCTCCGCTTGGCTTTGGGCCTCTAGCCTTTTGTAATTCATCCATAATAGCCGTATCAGAAACATAATAAAGCCTCTCATTGCGAGATTCATGCAGGTGGTTTGAGAGCCGTCAATAAATCCCAGAGAAACTAGAAGACCAATTTCCCCTTGAGTTCATTGGATAAGAGATGCAGCAAGTGGTGTCTCAGAACTCGAACTCTATGATTAGAGCTAGGGTTCCCAGATCGGAACACACCCCGTCGATTCCGGAACATCCTGCCACCGAAGAATGTTATCCACGATTCCCTGTCGCCACCGAAGTCTCCCGGTCGGGGCGATCTGGGGGCGTACGAGGCCACGGTGCTCGCTGAAGGGCTCGGGCCTTGCACGGAGAGCCTCGGATCGGGGAGCTGCGATGTCGGTGATCTTGAGATCGTCGCCAGATCGCCAAGGAAGAGATCACGCCAGAAGACAGAAAGGCCGACGAGGAGGAAGTTCCTGCTGCCGTTGAAAAGCAGTTCAGATGATGACGTCGACAGATCGTAGAAGATCTTTGGATTCTTGCGCCTTGAGGCGGTGAACGTGGAGTTGATGAAGACGAGACTCAGGAGAGGGGATCCGATTATCGTCCCCAGAGCAATCAGATCTCCAGGTGCCGTTTGAAATAGGCAGGAGGATAAGGGGGAATCGAAGGAGAGAGCTGGCAGAACTCAAATCCGCTAGCGAGTGGGATCATGTTCGCCACCTCTTCGAGAATTAGACTTTTAAGGCATTTGATTAACGAAACGAGCCATTGCTGGTGTGGTTGAAACATTGGGCGTTAACTCATTCCCACAGACGGTGCCAGATGTTTACGGGTGTTTTCTCACCGCTGAACTGTTGACTGGAGGATGGGAGGCCAACGTGATCAAAGGGGACACGCGAGACCTCTGGGATCAGTTGAAGGCAAAGTTGCTCGACGAAGGGCGCGCAGATCCTCGGGTCGGCTCACCGAAGGGTAGCCTCGGCAGAGCGACGACCTCCTGTGGTGGAGATGAACGAGCTCGGGAATGATGGCACTCGGCTCCGGCTGTGAAGGAGCTGAGGGGTAGCCTCGGCGCCGCTGGATCTCCTGGACCTGAATAGACGAGAGAGCTCGTCTGGGGGTCGGACCTTGGTTCCGACCGATTCCCCTCCGATGCCAAAGTCAGAGATGGTCTTGATAGGTGCTCGGTGGGATTGGGCTTGGTTCGTGGAGAGACCAAGCCCCGATCCTCGAGCCGAGCTATGGAGGAGAAATATGTTAGGTGGAAAAAGGTGTAAGAGTGTATCAGATACCTCCGTTGTAGATCACGAAGATCCGGCCTCCATGGATTGTTGAGTATTGATTCCCCGGATTTGGTTTTGGATGATGAGCAAACATAAATATCGTATACTAACTGTTTGTGAGCGCAGTTATGGAGATCGTTGCCAAAAGAACACGTATATCAAAAGCAACGCCTCAAGACTTCTCAATATGCGTGAACGGGTGCCTGGAGCTTTGTTGAAGCTCAATGAGCAATATTGAAGTCAAGAAGAGTGAAGATTGAAGCTTTGAAGGCGGTTCGTCATGTATTATTTATTGTCTTCTAGCTTCATAGATTAGAATGTTAAGCCTTGAGTAGGACTTACATTATTATCTTCTTTTCGCTCATATCTTAGAGCTAGGATTATCATAGAAGCCATTAGAAACTTTCCCGAAGCCTATCGCTTCTTCCCTCGGCTTCTAGTGCATGTTAGTTAGTTCAAGAAGAGTCACCAACCGACTAGATGACGATCTAGTCGGTCGGCAACTCTACATGAACCGACTAGATGACTTGCTCAATTCAGCTCATTCCCTGTTGATCAATTAGTCGGTCAAAGAAGGGTCACCGACCGACTAGATGACGATATAGTCGGTTAGAAATCCTTCTCTGACCGACTAGTTATCATTACCTCTGTACAGCCTGAGCTACTGTTTCGAGTTAGTCGGTCAAAGAACGTTTGTCGATCGACTAGTTGAGAAACTAGTCGGTCATCATTTGTTCTTAAACCGACTAAATCAACTTGATGTCAGCCTATTCTATTTCGACTGTTAGTCAGTCAAAGATCATTCACCAACCGACTAGTTGTGAAACTAGTCGGTCGGCAAGTCTTCTTAGACCGACTAGTTGTCATCTCCTGTACTTCAACCTTTTGGCTGTTCAACCGTTAGTCGGTCTACGTTATATCACCGACCGACTAGTTGATGAACTAGTCGGTCAGTGATCCTTCTTTGACCGACTAGTCTGGTTCAGAATAGAGCAGTTGGAGCTTTTATTGAAACGTTTTTCTCTCTCTCTCTCTCTCTTTCCTCTATCCTATATATACTTGGAGGGGTTCTTTCCTTGTATTCAAGGGCTGCCATTTTAGAGGTTTAGAGATATCAAAGAGAAGCTATTCAACTCCATTCCAAAAGCTTTCTCTTCCTCACAAGAATCTCTCCCTCAACTCTTTGAGCCATATTCCTCAAGAGAGATTCTCTCCATTGTGAGCCTTCCAAGCCAAGGACTTGATCCAAAGTCACCATCCTCCATCCTAGCCTTCGATCTTTGATCTTATTGGTGGAGCTTCGGTTTGGTGACATTCTCTCCTCAAAATCCTTCTTGCCCTAATTTGGTAAGTTATACTCAAGGCATAGGATTTTGTGGTAAGTGTTCTTTATTTCATTTCAATCGTTATTTGAATTGTGTCTCTCGGTTGTGAGAGAGGGTGTGATCCCGGTTTGTGGGAGTCACATGTCATTTGTATGATTTGGTCTTGTGAAGGTTTTTCACAAGAATTTCATAGTGCTAAATCTTGAGTTAGGGTTTCTAACTCAAGTATCCGGAGGGGATCCGGGTGGTTAGGACGTAGGATCACCGGGAACAAGTCGGGGAGACTTGGGTGGATCCGAACCCGTTACATACTTTGTTTGCGTATGTTTAATTCTTGTTGTTTGTTGTTTATTCCGCATTGTCGTTTGTTCATTGCACAATAGTTAGGAATAACTCTCTTAATTATTTTAAGTACTATTCCCCCCCCCCCCTCTAGTACGTGTGCAGTAGCTACCACAGGGTTCCAACAATTGGTATCAGAGCCAAGGTTAAAGCTACAAGGTCAAAGCTATGACAAACAACGACTACAACGTCTTCAAGGATCGTCAAGGAGCTTCTTCAGTTTTGGAAGGTCAATCTTCATCTAGGCCTCCCTCCTTCAATGGTACCAATTACGGGTACTGGAAATGCCGAATGGAAACGTTCCTTCGGAGCGCTTCACTTTGGAGAGCCACGATGAATGAGTATGTCGAGCCCGCCAAACAAGATTTCGCGAAGTGGACTCCCGCGGAGATCGCCGCAGAGGTAAGCAATGCCAAGGCCATGAATGCCTTGCAATGTGCATTGGAGCCCGAAGACTTCAATAAGATATGCACATGTAAGAGTGCATATCAAATATGGAACTCCATCCTCATCTTGCATGAAGGGACAAGTAGGGTAAGGGATTCTAAACTCGTTGTTGTGAATAAAGATTTCGAACTATTTCATATGCAACAGGGTGAGAAGATGAATGAGTATTATGCTCGCTTCGTCGACATCACAAACGAGTTGGAAGCTCTTGGGAAAACCTACACCCAAAAGGAGAAAGTCTCAAAGATCATCGATGGACTTCCTTCTTGTTGGGAAAAGCGTACCTTCGCCATCGAGGAAGGTAATGACATGAAAACATATACTGTCACACAACTAATGGGTACCTTAATGTCATATGAGGTACGCAAGGATAGCAAGCTCATGATGAAAGAAAAGATGAATTCGTACTTGAAGCAAGATGAGCCAAAGAAAAAGGCGATTGCATACAAGGCCTCTCCATCTACCGATGCTGAAGAATCGGAAGAAGAATTGGAAGAAGAGTTGGACATGGAAGCTTTGGCCGATATGGCAAAGAAGTTCAACCGATTCTTCCGACAAGGTAAGTTGAATCGTAAATCAAAATTTATTTCGACTAATGCTTCTACTCCCGTGTGTTATAAATGCAACAAGCCAGGACATATCAAGCCGGATTGTCCTCTAAACAAACACAAGGAGAAGTGGAAGGCATCCAAGTACGACAAGTCGAGAAGGCACAAGAAAGGACTTGTAGGCACTTTCACCGACTCTGACTCCTCAAGTGGAGAGTCGGACGATGAAAGAATGGAGAAAGCACACACATGCTTCATGGGAAAAGAGGATCGTGATCAAGAGACCTCCTCCGATGAAAGCGATGATGGAAGCGAGGATGAAGGCGATGAGGTAACTACGGATGAACTTAGATTAGCCAACGAACAACTTTGGAATAAGTTTTCTAATTTGGCTACTAGATTTATGAAGACTAAAAATGAACTAGATAGTCTTAAAAACTCGCCTACGCCTTTCATCGTCAACAACGACACCGTTGTTGAAGAGTTGAGAAATGAGATTGTAAATCTCAAATCTCAACTTGAGCATGTTCATATCGAGGATTCGGATGAACATGTGATAGCGGATTTGACGTCTCAAAACTCAACTTTGAGTATTGAGAATGAAAATCTCAAGTCACGTGTTTGTGCACTCGCATCGCAAGTGTCCACTTTGGATGCTTCTTTACATTCTCTCACCGAGAAGCATGAGCGCACATTAGGCCGAATTCATGAATTCAATAAAGGTAAGGGCCATTTGGATAATATCCTAAATGACTTACCTCCGGCCAATCATCACATTGGTTTGGGGTATAAGATGGAAGATTCGTCCAAATCGTCGGCCACCTTTGTTAGGCCATCTTCCGATGCTTCTACTAGTGGAAGTAAAGACTTCATGGGTAGTTCTTCTATCAATGGTGCTTCCGCTAGGAACACACCCCCATTTGGAAAGAAACCCACTTTGGGTGGACCTCCAAAGAAGGGTCATGCTTTCATGTATACCATGCCACGTAGGAACACACATCCTACTCCACATGTTAGCACGTATGATGATTTTTATGTTCCGCATCCACGAGCACGTGCACACCATGTGAGACACACTCATGCACGTGTTCCACCACATGCATATGTTCATCCTCATTCTCATATGAATAATTATCATCATGCACCATTGCATCATATGCCATATGCTTACCCACGACATGCATCACATAGAAATCAACAACGTATGCATGTTCCCAATAGGATTAGGACTCCCAAGACATACACCATTTGGAGCCCAACGGACACAAATATGAATGAAAAACAAGTTTATATGAATTCGTATTTTATGAATGTCGTGCATAATGATAACTATGTGGGGAAGTCTAAGTCCAATTGGACTTGGCTTCCAAAGGTCTACTCTTTAGGACCCAATGTCCTTGGTTACCATGGAATGATATTTTATCTTTAGGTACTCAAGGATAAGAGAAGGAGCATCAAATCAAATTTTTAGCTCCATATTAAGTTTGTCTAGGTTCAATCCACCGTGGGATACCAACCCTACCAACTCATTGATTTGCAAAGGATTTTCATTCAAATGGAGTTGTTGGTGCTTAAATGATGCACCAAAGTAGGGGGAGCTTAATGTTGTAAGTATATTCTTACTTTTGATTTAAATTGGTATCCATGTGTGTTAAATGCATCCATTGTTAGAATATTCACATTGGTATCATTTTGTTTCAATTAGTATGCTAGAATTGTGTATGCCATAGTATTATGATGTTCTATCTATTTTTGGCATAACACTTTTGCATGTTACTTTTGGTATCAATTTGCTACACTTGGTATTCTCTTTGGATTTTTGTCTCTGATGTTGATTTTGGAGAGTATGTTCCAAAACTCAATACGTGAAATTGATTTGAGTTTTGATGATTTCGTATTTCGATTTTCGCCTATGGCTTGATGATTTCGTATTTCGATTTTCGCCTATGGCTTGATGATTTCGTATTTCGATTTTCACCTACGGTTTGATGATTTCGGTTTTCGATTTTCGCCGATGGTTTTATGATTTCGTTTTCCGATTTTTGCCTATGGCTTGGTGATTTCATTTTTCGATTTTCGCCGATGGTTTTATGTTTCGGTTTTCGATTTTCGACTATGGTCGCGTTGGCACACTTTGAGTTTCTTCGGTATCTTACTTTCGGTATTTTACTTTGGTGTCATTTGGACCATGGTCGTATTCTTCGACTCCTGTGCTTTATTTCTTAGCCATTGTTTTTGTCGTTGACTCCTCCCACTCTTTTTGCTAATGCCAAAGGGGGAGAGAATTAATAGTGACAATGTGCTAATTGATAATTCAACGTAATTTACCATGAATCTAATTTGATATGTTAGATTCAGGGGGAGTGAAGATATAAAAATGGATTTAGATCCTATATGTCAATAATTGGTTCATATTTTATATTTCCCTCATCTGCTTGATGCTATGATTAATATTTAATACGAGACTAACGTGTCATCAATGCAGGGGGAGTAAGTAAATTTCAATTGAATCATTATTATTGATTATTATTTATGTTGGTTTGTCATCACCAAAAGGGGGAGAATGTTGAGTATTGATTCCCCGGATTTGGTTTTGGATGATGAGCAAACATAAATATCGTATACTAACTGTTTGTGAGCGCAGTTATGGAGATCGTCGCCAAAAGAACACGTATATCAAAAGCAACACCTCAAGACTTCTCAATATGCGTGATCGGGTGCCTGGAGCTTCGTTGAAGCTCAAGGAGCAATATTGAAGTCAAGAAGAGTGAAGATTGAAGCTTTGAAGACGGTTCGTCATGTATTATTTATTGTCTTCTAGCTTCATAGATTAGAATGTTAAGCCTTGAGTAGGACTTACATTATTATCTTCTTTTCGCTCATATCTTAGAGCTAGGATTATCATAGAAGCCATTAGAAACTTTCCAGAAGCCTATCGCTTCTTCCCTCGGCTTCTAGTGCATGTTAGTTGGTTCAAGAAGAGTCACCAACCGACTAGATGACGATCTAGTCGGTCGGCAACTCTACATGAACCGACTAGATGACTTGCTCAATTCAGCTCATTCCCTGTTGATCAATTAGTCGGTCAAAGAAGGGTCACCAACTGACTAGATGACGATCTAGTCGGTTAGGAATCCTTCTCTGACCGGCTAGTTATTATTACCTCTGTACAGCCTGAGCTACTGTTTCGAGTTAGTCGGTCAAAGAACGTTTGTCGACCGACTAGTTGAGAAACTAGTCGGTCAGCATTTGTTCTTAAACCAACTAAATCAACTTGATGTCAGCCTATTCTATTTCGACTGTTAGTCGGTCAAAGATCATTCACTGACCGACTAGTTGTGAAACTAGTCGGTCGCCAAGTCTTCTTAGACCGACTAGTTGTCATCTCCTGTAATTCGACCTTTTGGCTGTTCAATCGTTAGTCGGTCTACGTTGTATCACCGACCGACTAGTTGATGAACTAGTCGGTCAGTGATCCTTCTTTGACCGACTAGTCTGGTTCAGAATAGAGCCGTTGGAGCTTTTATTGAAACATTTTTCTCTCTCTCTTTCCTCTATCCTATATATACTTGGAGGGGTTCTTTCCTTGTATTCAAGGGCTGCCATTTTAGAGGTTTAGAGATATCAAAGAGAAGCTATTCAACTCCATTCCAAAAGCTTTCTCTTCCTCACAAGAATCTCTCCCTCAACTCTTTGAGCCATATTCCTCAAGAGAGATTCTCTCCATTGTGAGCCTTCCAAGCCAAGGGCTTGATCCAAAGTCACCATCCTCCATCCTAGCCTTCGATCTTTGATCTTATTGGTGGAGCTTCGGTTTGGTGACATTCTCTCCTCAAAATGCTTCTTGCTCTAATTTGGTAAGTTATACTAAGGCATATGATTTTGTGGTAAGTGTTCTTTATTTCATTTCAATCGTTATTTGAATTGTGTCTCTCGGTTGTGAGAGAGGGTGTGATCCCGGTTTGTGGGAGTCACATGTCATTTGTATGATTTGGTCTTGTGAAGGTTTTTCACAAGAATTTCATAGTGCTAAATCTTGAGTTAGGGTTTCTAACTCAAGTATCCGGAGGGGATCCGGGTGGTTGGGACGTAGGATCACCGGGAACAAGTCGGGGAGACTTGGGTGGATCCGAACCCGTTACATACTTTGTTTGCGTATGTTTAATTCTTGTTGTTTGTTGTTTATTCCGCATTGTCGTTTGTTCATTGCACAATAGTTAGGAATAACTCTCTTAATTATTTTAAGTACTATTCACCCCCCTCTAGTACGTGTGCAGTAGCTACCACAGGGTTCCAACATGGATGACGCAACTCACTCTCCTCATATAGGCCCATCCTCCTAATAATGTGTCATGATGTGACATCATGGCCATCATTCACGGGGACATGCAAATGGGGAAGTGTTGACCCCACTAATGGCGCCCATTTGATGAGGGAATGAATGTCATGAACATGGCCATGATTGGCGAGTTAAGGCCATTAAGTCAGGCCATGATGACCGGAGTGATGGCCATTTAAGTCGGGCCATTATTGGCGAGGGTGATGGTATTTGGCGGTTGCCATCTTTGGTGGGCCATGATGGCGAGAGTGATGGCATTTGGCGATTGCCATCTTTGGTGGGCCATGATGGCGAGAGTGATGGCATTTGGCGGTTGCCATATTTGGCGAATGCTTCCTCGATTTGGGCCCCGATTTCCTCCACTATGGACGTGGACAGTCTTTTGGGCCTTCGTCTTGGTTGGAGAAGCGCGACCCACCCGTAAGATCCTTGGGCCGGGGCCCCAAGGCCGTAGTAGGCCGATTGACTGGTCGTAGTTGACTTAGCTCCTCCGGGCCCGGTCAAAATAGTCGTATCAGGTAATTATATGAAAAAGGTTGTAAATTCACAGGATAAAGGCCAACCACATACACAAGCTTGCTGATTACTAAGTGATGGAGAATCTTACTCAAACATATCACATGTCAAAAAAAGAGTTGTGTAAAAAGAAAAGGAAAAAAATGAATAAATGCACCGTTCTTCCAGCTTCTATTTAGTAGTCGGGTGCTCGTGCCTCAGGAAGCATGGGGTTCGTGCCAAAAAATGAAGTATGGGAGAGTGCATAATAATCTTTAGACATTCCAAGTTATTAAGTCTGAGGGGGTTTTCAAAACCTAATGCCCTAAGACCGTCTGATTTGGGAGTCATTGACCTAACGCTCGTTACATGGATTGTTCTAAAATGATTTTTTAAAAAAGAGAGAAAAGAAAAAAGAAAAAAAGAGAGATGAGATATTTTGAGTAGATTCAAGATCATGATCTTATGATTTGGATGTTGTGATGGCCTAATCCTAGGAAATTTACATCCTAGGACACGTAATTACCTATTGATTAAACAACTGCATTTATGCGATACTGAATATGTGTGGATTGAGATAAAATTGTAGATTTTTGCATTAGTCCATGAAAACCCATGATAATTATGAACTTTGTTGGGTAATCTTATTCTTAATTCATTTTTGGGGTGTATGACATATTTTTGGAATATTCGCTTATTTTGCTAAGAGACTAGCAAAAAGCTAGTTGGGGTGTGATTTTGGAAGAATATTGCGTTTCTTACCGCCTCATTTGATTGTATTTTGCGTATATTTAATATCTATTTGGTCTCTAATAAGTGTATTATTGTAAAATCATTTAATTTTAGAGTATACCACTTGTTTATACGTAAAATACTGTTTTATGGCCTAATTTTGTCTTCGTTTTATTTTTCAGATAAAGCTTGCAATTTTCCGAATCCAATGGCTATTTTCCACATTTTTCGGAGATCGGAGCAATTTTTGGGGATTAAAAAGGCCCTGCAAATCTATTTTAAAAGAAAAAAGAAAAAAATAATAATAAATATAAATTGGGGCGGGACCCGCCTGTGTGAACAGGCGGGCCCGCCCGCTTGTGTGAACAGGCGAGCGCCCGCCCGCGTTTTCCACGCGAGCGGCACCTGTCAGCCTTCTTTGACCCGTCATCCTCCTTTGACTAGCTGACTGGGTTGCGGGTTTGCAACCAGCAGACCTGCAAGCCCAATAAGCCCTAAAATTCTATAAAAGGTGGTATTTGGCTCATATTTGAATCATCCGAACTCCAATTTGAGTGAAACAAGTTTTGGGGGGCTTCTCCCCCAAATTCCAGAGGAGTTGGAGCAGATATAGGAGAAGTTTGGAGACATTTTGGAATCGTTTTGGCTTCGTTTTAGGTGAAAACTCTCCACTTTTCTATGTTTTATTAGTTTTTAAGTATGTTTTGTAATAAAATGATGTTTGTATTAATAATATTTGTTGTTTTTGTTACCATGAGTGGCTGAAATTCATGTGAGTGTGTTGTGTAGTAGTTAGTATTGATGGGTTTCACGTTTCATTCTTCATAACACTTGTTTTAATCGAAAATGTTGAATACGTCATTTTCGCTTTCTTAATTAATTACGCACTATCCGTGGAAGAATCCGCTTAGGATGACATGCCGCGAGGCATCGTCTACGTGCACAAAACCATAGAGGGGCCTAAGGAGGGTGATGAATGGCGAGGTTCATCTATTTATACGTTATTGTCTAGAAAAACGATCGATTCAACGTTAATGTAATTTTGCAAAAAAATCACCGTTCTTTTTAAGTTAAATCATCCGATCCCCATACCTTGGCCTGGATGAGGGATTGAGTCATCCATGAAGAAAAATTACCATGATACCCTACAACACTAACGAAAACACATCACATTCACACTTTTACCGTATCACTTTTCACGTTATTTTTCGTACTCGTTTTACCTCAAACCAAAAACCCAAACAAAAATTCACCTTCAAAGAGTGGTTTATACTTCACTAAATCATTTCCAAGCAAGTTTCAGATTGTAAAACTTGTAGATTAGCTTGTCCCAGAGGAATACAACCATGGACTCACCAGGTTTACTACTTGACCGACTTCCTATACTTGGGAATATAACTGCAACATTTTGGTCCAGTCAACACACACATGGGGAGTTCCCACAATTTCATGCCTTATATTATTGAATCACAAATTTCAATTCCATTTACTTTCGATTCAAAATATCGTCAATTGAATTTAAACTCTTTAGTTAATTTTGACGACCCATTTTGGAACACTTTTGTTATAGGGCATGAGGATAACACTTGGATTGATGCTGCTCGTCTGGGAGTTGCATTGCTAGAATCCAAGAAGGCATGTGGAGGCCTAGCTTCGCAGCAGCTGACTGAGGAGCGCCAGGATCTAATTTAGCAGATGCCACCTCTGCTAGAGATTCTGTATCCTCCTTTTGTAATGAAGGCAGTGTTGGGTTTTGGCTGACCCTCAGAGCTCAGATCTGTGCCCGTCCTAAATCGGACGAACCACAGAGGCATAAAGCACAGTGAAAAAAGAAACATACTTGCTAAACAATTTAGCTAGGCCGAGAGAGCCAGAACCTAGCCCGATCTATGCCAACTTGGGGTGGATCTGACCACTCCAAGAGGGATCTATCCTATTGCGACGGAATTAAATTACACTAAAAATTACTTAGAGAACATACCCGGAATCTCAACCCTGGGGCGTGCAAGATGTACCGCACCGGCTTCTGATGCACCTCGTAGTCGAACCGCCTTGACTTGATCCACCCGAGCTGCCTTGCACCTTCGAACTGATCCACCCGAGCCGACTCCCGCCTCCGAGCCAATCACTTGCGGTAGAAGGTTTCACTTGAGTAGACCCGTGTCTTACACATCCGGATCCGAATCCAAACCCCCTTTGTAGTCTTGCTAGGACTAGTCGAGAGAATAGAAAGAAGAGAGAGAGAACAGTTTAAGTCATAGATCGAGATTGCTCAAAAATTCGGAGCAACTTGATCGAAGACTTGGTGCATTTTTCAACGAAGAGAGTGCACCCCTATTTATATAGGGAGTCGGCACTTCTCTTTTCGTTGCGAGCAATGTGGGACAAAGATTAAAGAAGAGGGATTTAATTTGGCTAATTGAAGTTTAATAAGCCTTTCACAAAGGCTAACTTCAACGAATTAATTCTCTTCATCCTTTAAACTTTGGACACCAAACAAGCTATCATTTCGAAGGGCTTCGAATGGTGAACGCGTAGGAAAGAATGGCGACGAATTTCGACTTTGTTTGACCCCACAAACAATTGCCCAAAGATGGGAAAAAATTCAATTTTCGTAGCCGTCAAAAGAGGTTTCAAAAAAACCCTATCAACTTAAGTTGCGGGCATACCCGCTAGGCTTAGCGGGTGTAACGACCCGCTCTCGGGGGCCAGTTACTTATTTGATATTTGCGCAGGTCCTGTAGTTAACCAGTGAAACCAAAATAGCCATGATGCAGAGATGTACAAAAATACCCAAATAGTGTCCATTTGTTACAATCCAAACTGTACAAATGTTCCAACAATGATACATGAAAGAAAGAAAGTACATAGCGAAAATAGCTCTGGAAGCTGCGGTCTCAGGGTCGAACACTGGCGCTATCAACTCAAGAGCAACTACCTCCATATGTACGTCGTCTGCGATGCCACGGAGATGGAACCGTAGGTAAGTCACAACAATTCTAAATAAAGAAAAAGAGGTACTGTACAAGTATGACAAAGGTAACTACGTACAAGCAGACCAAAGTGAAAAGTAAAGTACTGAGCAACAGCTGAATGGTAAAAGTAAACAGAACTGAAAGGAGAGGACAACTGTTTGTGGGAGTGTAAATGTAACAGGCTACTGCTGTAGCTAAAAGTACGGCAAGTAAAGTACTGTGACTGTATGAGTGTAGAAGGTAAGGTGCATAACTGTAAAGAAAGTAACTGTGCAAGCTACTCTAGAACTACGTGACTCAAGTAGGAGAGTACAATATGTGACCGTTCAGTTCATCTCTTGCCTGGGTGCTACCCAGACGAATGCCGAAACCGAGGCAACAGGACATGTATTCACCCGAAACTCAGGCAGTAGGACGGGATGCCGAAACTCAGGCAATTGGACATGTAGATCGAACTCTAGTCACTCCCGTACTCTCTCTAACTATGAGTTACCCCAAAACCCCGGTGATGTGTCAAGTGCAAGTTCGTTACAGGATGTTCCACAGGATATTCCACACGATGTTCCATACGATATTCCACATGTTGCTAGTCAAACCAAGTCAACTGGTTGACTTTCTCATTGAAAACCAGAAAGTAGGATAAAGACAAGTCCAACACAAAAGATGTTACTTCCGTGCTTCGAGCACGTGGTAGTGTGGTTTCGCACATAATTTACCCAAGTTGGTAGTTGTGTGCTACAACCACCAAAGTTGAAAGTTGGCAAAGTAATCTTTAGTTGATTACTTTCACACTAGTTCTCTAGTTCGGTTCAAGTCAAATAGCCGTTCGAGGCTATAGGGATGGCAACGAGTTCATACAAGCACAGAAGACTAGTTTTCTAAGTTTAGAATATGTCGTGACTTACATTATCGAGCTCGTCGTGGCAAGACGAGGTTGGAGCTAGAAGAGCTGGTGCACGAGGATTGGTATCTGCAATCACAAAAATACTTGGTTAAAGAACGCTACATTTCTATTTAAATAATTTGATTGTTTTGATTTTTAAAACTGGTTGAAACATTGTTGAAAAGAATTCTAAATTTTTCTAAAGGCTATATATGAAGAAAATAATTTTACTGCAGGAGGAAATATTTTTCTAAAGCTAATAGTAATTTTTAGAATTTTTAAAAGCTCAAAAACAATTTAAAAACTATTTTTCAATTAGTAACGTATTTATTCAAACATTTATTCTGGATGCAATCTACATCGGAATGTTGCAAGTGAGGTGTCAAAACGACCGTCTCGAAGAGTACTATAACATATATTTTTATCACGTATCAGTTTACGTGAAAATAACAAGTTATGTATTTTTAAATGAAAATAACGTATTTAAGTTTTTAGCTTAAAAATTAAGTCTGGAAAAATTAAGAGTCTAATTAAGATGCAACTAGTGCAATTGGATCCAGAATATTATTTTCGATTTTCTGGAGCTTTTTAGTCTCACATTTTTCTGGGGCTTATATTTAAAGTTATGGATTTAAAACCATAAAATCCCTTTTAATAATTATTAAAATACGAAAATACGAAATATTCTTCGAATTTACGAGATTGCCATCGCATTTTATAATGTTGCTCCTTTGTGCATGGAGTTCGAACGGTGGGGGAGGGGGTCTTCGCGGCGACGGAGGGAGGCGGGGAGCAGGGTCGACGGCGGACGGCGATGTGGCAGAAGACGGCGATGGGGCGGGGAGCTGGGGGGTTCTCCGATGAGAGGGCGATGGGGTGTTCGACGGGCGAATGGAGAATATGGCGGAGGACGGAGCTGGGGTCGCTGCGGCGATGTCTGGGTGCAGTCGGAGGAGGAGCTCCGTCGGAGCTCTGTTGGGTGGCGGATATGGTCGGAGCTCGGCGGGTCCAGCTGAGCAGAGAGGCATGGCGAGCTCGGGGGAAGCTGACGGCGGAGCGGTCGTGGTGTGGCTCGAAGTAGTGGATGGCGGGGAGTGCCGAAGCGGACGGCGGAGCTCTCAGAGCTGCTCGGGGAGGGCGAGCGACGTCGGTCGACCGCCGGAGACGGTGATGGCATGATAGTGAGAGAGCGTGGGAATGTGTGAGTGAGAGAGAGTGTGTGAGAGAGATAGAGAGAGAGTGCGCGCGCACGGGATGGGTTTTTGCTGAGAATAAGAGTGAGAAGATGATATATATATATATATGTTAAGAATAATAATAATAATAATAATAATAATAATAAATAGTGTTAGTAGATGGCCATCTACCAAGTCGGATCTGAGCTACCAGAAGGGGTTCTTGGTTGATGTAGGTGGTTAGGAAAATAATTAAGGGGGTAAAAGTAATTAGATAACAGTAATTAGTAAAATACTTAGGAACACGAAATTAAAATTTTGCCCCTAGTAGTAAACGTGTCCGAAAATTACGAAAACATACCCACGGGATCGTATCATTGCAAGAATCACGAATACGAAGACCGTTTCAAGGTTTGAGCTACGAAGATACTAGTTTTAGGCCAAAATGTTTAGAAAGTGGGTTTACGGGTTCTAGGTTGAAACGATATCAGAAAATTATGAAATTAATGTGGGGAGCCCTAAATGATCATAGGATGCTACTGTAGAAGTTTGAAAACGTTTTGAAGACGTTTGTATAGAAAATAAATTCATTGATCCAAAACAGCAATATTTGAAAATGAATTTTTATCAGATCTTTTAAAGGTATTTGATGAAATCCGATCTTACTAAAATACTCCATAACTAGTCTGGTACTTCAAAATATTTTTATAAGAAATTTTTGAAATCAGTTTTTGTTTTAAAACTTTGGCTACATTTAAAAAGTAATTTTGAATTGTTAAAAATACGTTAAGTACGTAAATCAAAGTGTTGAAAAAATACGTGTCGTTACATTCTACCCTCCTTAAAATAATTCCGTCCTCGGAATTTAAAAATCTTTTTTGAAAATAATTGATGTTATGAAGAAGCTCAAGCAAATAAATGATAGAGGAGAAAGTAATCTAGTAAATTAGGTTGTAAATTATAGCATCAAGAAATCAAGAGATGTTATGTATGAAACATACTATTGACATTACCATAGCTTCTATGGCTAGTCTCAAGTCAAAATAGGCGTAGATAGAAGAAGAAGACGAGTTCAAGAAAGATGGAGAAGTAGTGGTATCAGCGTACACGTCTCGGTTTGGTTCGTCTCAAAATCTCCAGCACCATCCTCCAATACTTCTGAGCATCCTTCGATCTGCTTTCGTTGTTAAACTCGAACTTCTGGTGATCAAAATCGAATGCTACCCTCCTTAAAATAAACGTAGCTAGAGTTCAAGCGTACTAAATGCGATTAGAAGAATTATAAGAATTAGTAGAATGATCAGAAGGCCATCATTAGCTAAAGAAATGTTGCTACTGATGAAGATCGATGGTGTGACATAATCATGATTCACGTCCTTGCGGTCCAGCGGGCACGGCCAGGGAAGTGACTAAGCCATGATCACTTACCCCCAGTCTAGCTAGGGTGATCCAATAAACTTAGCCAAGCACATTGACCGGATCATGGTCCATTGAAGGAAGCTTATCATTTATATGCATGCCATCAACAACTGAAGGAAATGTGATGAAGTGGGTAGATAGTTCAACCTATGAAAAATCACTATAACTGCTAGCAAGAGAGGTCACTAGGGAGGGTATAACCAAGAATGGAACACGAGTTCCTAAGGAAGGGTTAAGAGTTCAAAGGAAGTGATGAGAATCAAGGAAAACCTAATGTAGATGGTAATAAGGACGCTTCACCCGTATATCCAATACAGGTGAACACTCGAGACAACCAGTACTCGAGAGTGCAATTTGAGTATTTTATATTATACATCCTGATCTTGCTATATTGTTCACGAGGTAGTTAGCGAAGACATGCATGGGCCACTAAACTTGTAACGACCCGCTCTCGGAGGCCAGTTACTTATTTGATATTTGCACAGGTCTTGCAGTTAACAAGTGAAACCAAAATAGCCACGATGCAGAGATGTACAAAATTACCCAAATAGTGTCCATTTGTTACAATCCAAACTGTACAAATGTTCCAACAATGATACATGAAAGAAAGAAAGTACATAGCGAAAATATCTCAAGAAGCTGTGGTCTCAGGGTCGAACTCTGGCGCTATCAACTCAAGAGCATCTACCTCCATATGTACGTCGTCTGCGATGCCACGGAGATGGAACCGTAGGTAAGTCACAACAATTCTAAATAAAGAAAAAGAGGTATTGTACAAGTATGACAAAGGTAACTACGTACACGCAGACCAAAGTGAAAAGTAAAGTACTGAACAACAGCTGAGTGGTAAAAGTAAACATAACTGAAAGGAGAGGACAACTATGTGTGGGAGTGTAAGTGTAACAGGCTACTGCTATAGCTAAAAGTACGGCAAGTAAAGTATGGTGACTATACGGGTGTAGAAGGTAAGGTGCATATACTGTAAAGAAAGTAACTGTGCAAGCTACACTAGAACTATGTGACTCAAGTAGGAGAGTACAATATGTGACCGTTCAGCTCATCTCTTGCCTGGGTGCTACCCAGACGAATGCCGAAAACCAGGCAGTAGGACAGGTATTTTTTCGAAACTCAGGCAGCAGGACGAGATGCCATAACTCAGGCAACTGGACATGTAGATCGAACTCTAGTCACTCCCGTACTCTCTCTAACTATGAGTTACCCCCAAAACCCCGGTGATGTGTCAAGTGCAAATTCGTTACAGGATGTTCCACAGGATATTCCACACGATGTTCCATACGATACTCCACATGTTGCTAGTCAAACCAAGTCAACTGGTTGACTTTCTCATTGAAAACCAGAAAGTAGGATAAAGACAAGTCCAACACAAAAGATGTTACTTCCGTGCTTCGAGCACGTGGTAGTATGGTTTCGCACACAATTTACCCAAGTTGGTAGTTGTGTGCTACAACCACCAAAGTTGAAAGTTGGCAAAGTAATCTTTAGTTGATTACTTTCACATTAGTTCTCTAGTTCGGTTCAAGTCAAATAGCCGTTCGAGGCTATAGGGATGGCAACGAGTTCATACAAGCACAGAAGACTAGTTTTCTAAGTTTAGAATATGTCGTGACTTACATTATCGAGCTCGTCGTGGCAAGACGAGGTTGGAGCTAGAAGAGCTGGTGCACGAGGATTGGTATCTGCAATCACAAAAATACTTGGTTAAAGAACGCTACATTTCTATTTAAATAATTTGATTGTTTTGATTTTTAAAACTGGTTGAAACGTTGTCGAAAAGCGTTCTAAATTTTTCTAAAGGCTATATATGAAGAAAATAATTTTACTGCAGGAGAAAATAGTTTTCTAAAGCTTATAGTGATTTTTAGAATTTTTAAAAGCTCAAAAACATTTTAAAAACTATTTTTCAATTAGTAACGTATTTATTCAAACATTTATTCTGGATGCAATCTACATCGGAATGTTGCAAGTGAGGTGTCAAAACGACCGTCTCGAAGAGTACAATAATAAATATTTTTATCACGTATCAATTTACGTGAAAATAACAAGTTATGTATTTTTAAATGAAAATAACGTATTTAATTTTTTGGCTTAAAAATTAATTCTGGAAAAACTAAACGTTTCATTAAGATGAAACTAGTACCATTGGATCCAGAATATTATTTTCGATTATCTGGAGCTAGTCTCACATTTTTCTGGGGCTTATGTTTAAAGTTATGGATTTAAAACCATAAAATCCCTTTTAATAATTATTAAAATACGAAAATACGAAATATTCTTCGAATTTACGAGATTGCCATCGCGTTTTATACCGTTGCTCCTTCGTGCGTGGAGTTCAAACGGCGGGGGAGGGGGGTCTTCGCGGCGACGGAGGGAGGCGGGGAACATGGTCGACGGCGGACGACGATGTGGCGGAAGACGGCGACAGGGCAGGGAGCTGGGCGGCGTCTGAGCGAAGGCGGAGGCTACTGGGTGGTTCTCCAGTGAGAGGGCGACGGGGTGTTCGACGGGAAAACGACGAATATGGCGGAGGACGGAGCTGGGGTTGCTGCGGCGATGTCTGGGTGCAGTCGGAGGAGGAGCTCCGTCGGAGCTCTGTTGGGTGGCGGAGATTGGTCGGAGCTCGATGGGTCCAGCTGAGCAGAGAGGTGTGGCAAGCTCGGGGGAAGCTGACGGCAGAGCGGTCGTGGTGTGACTCGAAGTGGTGGACGGCAGGGAGTGCCGAAGCGGACGGCGGAGCTCTCGGAGCTGCTCGGGGAGGGCGAGCGACGGTGGTCGACCGTCGGAGACGGTGATGGCGTGAGAGTGAGAGAGCGTGGGAATGAGAGAGAGAACGGGAGAGAGAGGGGGGAGAGAGAGAGAGGAAGAGAGCGGGATGGGTTTTTGCTGAGAATAAGAGTCAGAAGATGATATAAATATGTTAAGAATAAGAATAATAATAGTGTTAGTAGATGGCCATCTACCAAGTCGGATCTGAGCTACCAAAAGGGGTTGTTGGTTGATGTAGGTGGTTAGGAAAATAATTGGGGGGGGTAAAGTAATTAGATAATAGTAATTAGTAAAATACATAGGGACACGAAATTACAATTTTGTCCCTAGTAGTAAACGTGTCCGAAAAATTACGAAAACATACCCACGGGATCGTATCGTCGCGAGAATCGTGAATACGAAGACCGTTTCAAGGTTTGAGCTACGGAGATACTAGTTTTAGGCCAAAACGTTAAGAAAGCGGGTTTGCGGGTTCTATGTTGAAACGATATCAGAAAATTACGAAATTAATGTGGGGAGCCCTAAATGATCATTGGATGCTACTGCAGAAGTTTGAAAACGTTTTGAAGAGGTTTGTATATAAAATAAATTCATTGATCCAAAACAACAATATCTGAAAATGAATTTTTATCAGAACTTTAGAGGTATTTGATGAAATCCGATCTTACTAAAATTCTCCATAACTAGTCTGGTACTTCAAAATATTTTTATAAGAAATTTTTGAAATCAGTTTTTGTTATAAAACTCTTGGCTACATTTAAAAAGTAATTTGAATTGTTAAAAATACGTTAAGTACGTAAATCAAAATGTTGAAAAAATACAGGTCGTTACAGCGGGCGCGCCCGCCTAAGGCTATGGGCACGCCTAAGATGGGCATGCCCGGGTGTCCAGCGGGCGCTCCCGCTGCTTCCAGCGGGACGTGCCCGCTGAAACAGCGAGCCGCGTCCCTTTTCTGCTTGCGGATAGACCTGTTAGCCCAAGTGGGTCTAACCCACTTTTGCCTTGGACTGTTTTTGCATTTTCGGGCTCATTTGAGCTCCGATTTGGATGCGGTTTGAACCTGTGTTTAGACCTGGACGATCCCGTCAACCAGGTAACCCTATCCAATACTTTTATTCCTACAAATATTGTCACACCCCGCTTCCCAAAAATACGGAGGTGAAGTGTGACAAGGCCCGCTTAGGCCGGAGCTGAGAAGCTCGGACGCAAAAAGCGTCTGTAGGGGTACCATTTAAAATTTTCAGGTTCTTGCATTTATAAAGTTCGAAACAACAGAAAGTACGGAAGGAAGGGTGCATTCATTAATAAAATTAATATCCAGCGAGTACAAAAGTCTAAAGAGAGGAAAGCCTAAGCATGGCTACAAACTATCGAAAGAGCGAACTAAAAGTAGTAACCTCTGAAGGTGGCGACCGAAAAGTCCTCAAGGTCTGGTCCTCGTCAGCACGTACTCTATGGTGACGTCCTCGGGCTCTACGTACTTCGGTAAGTCTGCCGCGTCCACGAACTTTGGCTCGACACCTGACGTACAGCACCCAAAAGAAAGGAACTGTACGTCAGGAAAAGTCTACAAAAGAGGGTTAGACTCTACTGCAAGTGTACCGACTATTTAACAATGGATTACTAGTTGATTAGCATGCTGAGGTTATAATAGAGGAACAAAAGAGAGTAAACGCAGCAGGAAAGAAAAACGTGACAAGTAGTAGTCGTAGCGTGTGCTACCAACTACGGGACTAACCTAAACAGGTCGTGACAAGACGTGACAAGACAAGACAAGACAAGACAAGATGTGTCACTAAGGTTCACGCCTTTCAGTTAGAGGGCGGCCAGCACCTTCTCAACCGAGGGAACGCTCAACCCTGTGCACGGAAACAAGACAAGACACGTGTGACTCGAAGGGTTCACGCCTTACCGTTCGAGGGGGATCAGACCCTCTTACCGTGCGCACGCTCAACCCTACCCCAACCGCAAGTATTCAAGACATGACAAGACAAGGGATCACTCGCTCTAGCTTGGCGAGTGCCCTATTGCCCTCTGGGCTGTGTATCACGACAAGGGATCACTCGGAGAGTGCCCTTTTGCCCTCTGGGCTGTGTATCAAGACAAGGGATCACTCGGAGAGTGCCCTATTACCCTCTGGGCTGTGTATCAAGACAAGGGATCACTCGGAGAGTGCCCTATTGCCCTCTGGGCTGTGCAAGATGGGACGGGACGTGACAAGACAGGAAAGGTTATTCTAGGGTGTCCACACGCACACACACACACAAGATAGTCCTACGATGTCAAAAGTTGTTGTTGTTGGGCTCAGACTTTGTCGTCAAGTCTGAATCGTCAAGGGGCGCCTCGGACGCTATCATTTCACGTCCGGTTCTCTTTGTTCACAGTTAACAGTTCTAACAAAACTAAGGCCTAAGCACGGCCAAAAAGTGCAAGTGGATACACTTGCCTGCGGTGGCGAGTGTGTCGTCCTCCTGGAGCGTCTCGTCCAAGCGTCTCGTCAGCGGTAGTCCGTCTGAAATAGTGTCACGTCGACGGTGTCAGGTCTTGTTTTCAATAATTCCTATTAGGGTTCGTGTCTAGGTTATCGGGACTATCCTATTCGTCAGAAATCACATTTTTGGTGTTTCGTTCAACCGAGATCGACTTCTACCCTATGTGCACAGAAAAATTGTCCGATCGTCGATCTTTCCTACGGTGGGCAACGTTTTACAGATGCTGAAAATAAATTTAGTTCAAGTTGACCAATTTTAGTTTAGGTTTTGGTTAGCTACGGTGTGGGTTTTACTACTCGTTAGGAAAACTAACCGCGTGATGTCGTCCAACAAGCGGAAGTCGGGTCTGAACGGCGAAACGTCGGCGTCGTCTGGAACTCATCGGCTGCGGTTATCGCAGCGAGGTACCTCTGGACAGTGGGGTGGCGGCGTGAAATCAGCGAGCTAATCAGCGATCCTCCTCCCATTGCGAGTAGCGCAACGGTTCTTCACGATAACGGCGACGTCGGCTAACAGTACGTGTGTGCGGCAACACATGTGAACTCCGAGAGTCCAAGGGGGCTGTTGGTAGATGAAGTGGGACCAAAGAAAGATGCTCGGCCCGGTGGATGGCCGACGGCGCGAGCGCACGGCGGTGGGCAGCCGTGAGAAGCCGGGGAGGACAGATTCGCACCACGTCCGTTGTCGCGCGTCTCAGTGAAATTTCAGAGATGAACAGTAGAAACGGGAAGTTGCAGTGGGTAAAGGACTTCAAGACGAAGCCAACAGCAGTGGAGTTTTCGTCGGGGGTGGTCGGAGGTGGCCGTGCGCGGGCGGCGAAGTTCAGCTTCCAGATCTGTGAAAAACAACGGATACGGCGTGTTCCGACGAGGATTCCGGGAGCTACAGGTAGGCTATGAGCGTGAGGGAAGTTGCAGTTGGTAGGGAGTTTCGATAGGAATCCAACGGCAGTAGGGTGGTCATCGTAGGTGGCCGGATGGCCGGTGGGTGTGAGTTTTACCGGAGGTGGCGTAGATCTGTAAAACTGCGGCTAGATCTAAGTTCCACGGGGTTTTCGAGGAGATTGAGACGTGAAAAAAGGGTAAGGGGAGTTGGAGATGCTTGGGGGTCAGAGAGGAGTTGATCGGTGGTGGTGGTCGCCGGAGGGGGTGGCCAGAGCGGCGACGGCGGCAGTTTTCCGGCGGACGCGCACAGCAGGCCTGTGCACAGAATTTCGGCCAAAAAGCTTGGTTTAATGGTGTTTTTGGAGCTTGGAGAGGTGGAGATAGGAGAGGGAAAGGTTGAGGGGTTGTGTGGGGAGGAGAGGGTGGCCGGAGGGTGGCCGGTGATGGCCGGAGATGGCCAAAACGCTGGTTAGGAGTTGGGCGGCCATGGGGGTTTTCTTGGTGTTTTTAAGAGAAAGGGGAGAGAGAGAAGGGAGATAAGAGAGAGGAGAGAGAGAGGCCGGTTAGAGGTGGCCGGAGATCTCACCGGCGGCGATGGGAGGAGGAAGGCGCTGGTTTGGGGAGAGTGGCGGCTGATGGGTTGCAACTTGCTTCATGCGTGACCTAGGTTTGGTTATGGGTTTGTTTAAAAGAGAAGAGGAAGTTGCTATATGGGGTGTGTTTTTAAGGGATGGGTGAGAGAGAGTGTGAGAGAGGGGGGTGCAAAGAGGGGAAAACTAGGGTGATGTTAGCCATAGAAACCATACCATGATACGTAAGAATCAAATATGATTTGGGATTAGGATTTGAATTTGAATGTTGATTAGAGGCTAATCAACGGTTGAGAATTGATTAGGGGATATCTTCCACTACGGGCATCGGAAAAATAATCCGAAAATACCGGGACGATCGTGGAGACGAGAAGTACGGGGCTACGGGGTCCGATCACGTGCTACACCTACCAAAATTTATTGTAAAATCGGGAACCGCGTTTTGGTGCCAAAAGACCAAAACACCATTCCATTCAAAGCTGTTTTGCGAGAAGACGAGCCGTGAGATGACGTTCCCAAAAATTACCATAAAATACTACAATTCCATACGGTCACAACGGCATATCACATCGTATATACCGAAGCCAAGAAAGTGCCAAAAAAATACGCACACGAAAGGAGTCGTATGCGCAGAAAATACGAACGGTCGGAAAGCGGCCGTTACATTCTACCCACCTTAGAAATGATTCCGCCCTCGGAATCACTTATACTAATAATATTACTATCTATCAAATCTTTTACCCACCACTCTCATATCTACACATAAAGATCGCTAATCCTAAAACTTCAAACGACGTTCCTCAATAATCCATCACAACGCGTCTCTTCACTGGATAATGCTACAACTAGAATCACGCCTTAGCATCTGACTATAGATCCATATTACCGTTCACAATTCAACAATCATCATGTCCCCAATATATCATCCGTCACCTTAACTCATAATTCTATTCCCCAAAATCAATGAACCAGAAACTACATCTATCCTTACTCTTAACATCTAACCTCCTAATAATACTAAAATCCATCTTCATAACATCTCATTCATCTCAACATGTCGTATTACGTCCAATGTCTTCTCACGTCAACTTAATAATCGAACTTGATGCTTTAAATATTCTACTCATTCTCATGATCACTCCAAATCATACTATCCTGTCCTAGCTACTCTTATCTATCACTCATCCAAGTTTCAGATCGATTAAGTACTCATCTCCCTATACATAATTTCATCCAATCAGAGTTTTCCAGTGGGTCCTTCACACATCGGTATTATAAATAAGTCTTGGACAGCTCATTCTTTTCATCCAATGATTCCAATCTCCTTATCTCGGCGTCTCAAAATTAATTAATCATCGCTATTACATATCTCACCATACGCTATACCTACCCGCACACAAGATCCTAAAAATACCAATAGCTAGTCCCAATAACAACAATAAGCATAACATCTCGAGGGAGAAAGAAGAGAGAAGAGAAAGGAAAACTTAACATATTTTAAAACATTTGAAAAAAACCGTGTGGAGTTGTGGTAATGATTGAGGGAGAATAAGGGGTCGTGATCATGTGAGCTAGTTTCAAACTTTAAGGATTTGATTTAAAAAGAAGACAAAAGTTTGATACAGTCACATGCAACCCAAGATAAGCTATACAATAGTACGAAAATACTAAGTCTAAGAAATTGCCTGCTATGACGCTGTCCACACAAATGTGAATGCCATCATTCAGACAACTCCATATGTATGTCATGGACCACACTGAGTATGCATACAAGACACAAGAGACGATCACCAAGATCCTAAAGGTAACACACTTATACAGGTCTACGCACTATACCTATATATATACATCACGACGACATCACAAACCAAAGGGCCCACTACTAACTAGAGATGACATAGGCAACTACAGGCACTAATGTCTACATAAAAGAAGGAGACCGAAACCAAAAGCGACATGAAACAAGATCGAAAGAACGAAGTCAGATAAGGCGAGGATAAGAAGATAGACGGATGGACAGGACAAAAATATTGCTTAAAAATGATTGAACGATGAAAGAAGGATTTTGTGCAAAATATGGTATCATATACTTTTATACTTATTAAAAAAATTATTTATATATATATATATATACTTAAAAAGTGAGCAGATGTAGAAAATTAAAATTTTGGAAAAAGTAAGACGAAGGAAGGATGGGTAGGGTGAGAAACGATTGTTTTGCAAATGAAGATAGGTTTACACAAAGATTTTGAAATGTGAGCACGAAGAACATAGAACTGATATAATAATAATAAATAAATAAATAAATAAATAAAAATTGGAGCTCTCTCTAGTTTAGAAAATATTCTAAACGTATGTACGGTAAGTGGTTAAAATAAATTTCGAAGTTTAGAAAAAAGTGATACAATTAATTTTCAAAGTGGTAACAAGTTTTAAAAACTGAAATATGAAAGATACTGATTCGAAAATAAGTACGAGATAGTCACTTAAAGATTACGGCCAAGAATGTTTCAAAATCAGTGAAAGAATTTTAACTCTACCGAAGGTAAGAAATTTAAATATTTAATAAAGGTTTTCAAGAATTTAAACTGAGCAAAGAATTTAATAATGAATTTCAAAAATAATTTTAAATGAAGCAGGATTTGCAATGGAGGGGTTCGAAGAATTATCGATAAGTGTCATGAAACGATCACGTGAATCGGAACATGATCGTATGAAGAAAACGCCTAAGATATGATTCATGAAAGCTACGATGGAACTCTACGGTAGATAACACAAAAGTGTAACGATTGGAAGATACTAGAAATCCAAGATTCCTAATTATCTGGTTGTCTAAAGATCAGGGCAAGCTCAATACTAAAACTTCCTAGTGAACTAGACTGTAATAGAGAAATCTCAGGGAAGGGCTCTAAGAGAATCAAGGTCACGTTCTGCTGGGCCCGAAGTAGATGGACCCGAGCGAACGACAAAAAGAATGGCTCTAGGAATCTAACACGGTCAGAGTCAAGTGTGGGCTACTAAGGTATCCTAGGACGAGGGTGACTAAATCTTAACCAAGGTGTCTGACTATCAAACTGGGACGTCTATCTAAGTCTTCCTACCATCTAAGACTGGAAAAACCTAATTTAGACTTGTACATGGATATTAAATGAATGCGGTACTCTTATTTTTCCGACCCTTTGCATGACTTGCATGGGCCACCACTAAAACCTGTCACGTCCCGCTTCCCAAAAATACGGAGGCGAAGCGTGACAAGGCCCGCTTAGGCCGGAGCTGAGAAGCTCGGACCCAAAAAGCGTCTGTAGGGGTACCATTTAAAATTCTCAGGTTCTTGCATTTATAAAGTTCAAAACAATAGAAAGTATGGAAGGAAGGTTGCATTCATTAATAAAATTAATATCCAGCGAGTACAAAAGTCTAAAGAGAGGAAAGCCTAAGCATGGCTACAAACTATCGAAAGAGCGAACTAAAAGTAGTAACCTCTGAAGGTGGCGACCGAAAAGTCCTCAAGGTCTGGTCCTCGTCAGCACGTACTCTATGGTGACGTCCTCGGGCTCTACGTACTTCGGTAAGTCTGTCGCGTCCACGAACTCTGGCTCGACACCTGACGTACAGCACCCAAAAGAAAGGAACTGTACGTCAGGAAAAGTCTACAAAAGAGGGTTAGACTCTAAAGCAAGTGTACTGACTATTTAACAATGGATTACTGGTTGATTAGCATGCTGAGGTTATAACAGAGGAACAAAAGAGAGTAAACGCAGCAGGAAAGAAAAACGTGACAAGTAGTAGTCGTAGCGTGTGCTAACAACTACGGGACTAACCTAAACGGGTCGTGACAAGACGTGACAAGACAAGACAAGACAAGACAAGACAAGATGTGTCACTAAGGTTCACGCCTTTCGGTTAGAGGGCGGCCATCACCTTCTCAACCGAGGGAACGCTCAACACTGTGCACGGAAACAAGACAAGACACGTGTCACGACCCGCTTCCCTAAAATGAAGGCGAGGCGTGACGAGGCCCGCTTAGGCTGGGAGCTGTGAGGCTCTAGCCTGTAAAGCGTCTAGAAATACCACGCAGATCCCTGTAATGCGAAACGGAACAAAGGCAAGAATAATAGAAAGAGGCGAATAATAAATTATCAATCTCAAATGTCCAAATAAAAGTTCAACAACCACTAGAAAAGCTACCAGGCTAACAAAAGAGTCTAAAAAGGGCCCAGCATGGCCAACAAGGAAAGCAACTAACAAGATGATGCTACTCACCGTCAAGCTACAACAACTAACAAAGAAACTGCGGAGGGAACTAATTCTGCTCACCAGTGTCCTCGTACTCAACGTCAGCTGTGGAATCAGGCTCGAACTCCACGAACTCGTCGCCCTCAACTACGGACTCTGGCTCAGCAACTAACATGCGACACCCAAAGAGAAGGGGCACATGTCAGCAAAGTCTACAAGACTTTGTGCAAGGAAACTAGTAGAAAAGTAAAGGCAACCTAGCAATTCTAAAGTATGGTATGACATGACATTTATATAATGAGTGCAGCAAGTAAAGTAAACATCAGTTATGACATGGCATATATGATAGCATGGCAGATAAGAACATGGCATGGAAACAAATAACATGACATGGAAACAAGTAAACATTCACAAGGAATGTCCTAGTCTAGTAGCACGTCATGCACAGGGATTACGCCTTTTGGCTAGAGAGGCTGTACGGGCCAACTCTTACGCTCAAGTGATCGTTTATCCCTACCCCTCCACGTGTATAGGGCATTGGTTTCCAACCAACACATGTGGCCCGCTTCTGGATCACGAGCCAGGAAGTGTTTTTAACAAGTATGACGTAGGGTTTTATCCGCATAGCAGGTGCCTAGCCGAAAACAAGGATTGTACAAGTATTTTGTAGCGTGTGCTACGATGCAACATGCAAATCAGATGACATGTAAAAAAATGCAATGCATGGCAGATATTTGAATAAAAATGCGTACCGTTAAAGAAATTAAACGTGATAGGTAAATGCATGATATGACATGACAAAAGGCAGCTCTAGCTTCGTTGTCAAGCTAGAACTTGAAATTGCGCCTAGACCGTTATCATTTCACGGTCTAGTCTCTTTTACGCTAAAAGCAAGGAAATGGCCTAAAGCATGGCCTAGAACAAGGTTGGCAAGTTTCACTTGCCTGGTATCGAGGCTGTTGATCGACGAGAGTCGTCTCAAAAATCACTATTCTACGGGGATGGGTCACTGTTATGGAAAAACAGAAAATCAGAATTGGATGATCTAATCCGGATTTGTAGTGGAATCCTACAACGTCTAGTAATCCATTTTTATTAGGTTTTCTAAATTTATAGTGTGGGTTATGGAAAGATTAAGGGTAGATCACTAACCGTATATGAAGCGAAAGAAACGACGATCAAAGATGCCTACGAATCTACAAGTAGGAGAGGATCTCAACGTATCTGGATTGCTGTCGCCAAATCTGATCTAGCACTGCAACGGAAGAAGCGATCCCGGGAAAACTACGGCTGAAGAGATCTGCTGGCGGCTGAGATATAACGGATCGGGAGATGGGAGAATGAAGGGGAAAACTGGAGCAAAAGGAGAATTGGGGGGTTTTAGAGTCAGCCGACGGCCTGTAGGGTGGTTGCCGGCGCAATGGGGGGTGAGAGAGAGAACGGGAGGAGGAGGAAAGGCAAGAGGAAGGTGGGAGATGATTGGGGAAGAAGGTCAGCTAGGAAAAGTGAGAGAAGAAGTGAAAGAATATAGGGTTTAAATAGAAAGAACAAGCGGCGGCTACAACTTAACCTAGTGTTTCTGGGTAAATTAGTCGGTCAGTGAAGAGTGGTCGACCGATTAGTTTGGAAACTAGTCGGTCGGTCGTCCAACTGTGACCGACTAAAAGGCAAACTGAGAACAGGGTCAATACAGGATAGACAGATTTAGTCGGTCTGTGAAGGCTCGTCAACCGACTAGTTTGGGAATTAGTCGGTCGGTGAATGTTCATGACCGACTAAGGGTTGAATAGGATAGACAATAACTACTGAGAGTTAGTCGGTCTGAGAAGAAACTTTAACCGACTAGTTTCTCAACTAGTCGGTCGATAGTCGTTCTTTGACCGACTAACTGTAAACAGTAACTCGGCTGACAGAAAGAACTCTGAATTAGTCGGTCTGAGAACAAGTTCTAACCGACTAGTTTCTCAACTAGTCGGTCGATGGATGTGCTTAGACCGACTAAGTGTAAACAGTAACTCAGCTGAAATAATCAAGATGAACTAGTCGGATCCTGAAGAGTTGCCGACCGACTAGATTACAATCTAGTCGGTTGGTTCTCCTTCTTGAACCAACTAAGAGTCAAGAAAAGTCTCAAATTGAAGCGCAAAGCTTCAGGAAAGATTCCTATGGCTTCTAAGATCAACCTAGCTCTAAGATATGGACGCTATGAAGCTCATCGTAAAAATACTTACTCCAAGCCCATCATGATATGCAACGGAAGATAGAAGATTAGAAAGAACTGAAAGAAAACGTCCAGCAGGGAAAAAACACACAAGGAAGAGAACAACCATAATATATATATAATAGACAATACATAGACAAAAACCAGTCATTACATACTACCCATCTTAAGAAAAATTCCGCCCTCGGAATTTCCTAACACTCACGTGTCAGGGAACAAAAGTGGATATCGCTCTCTCATCTCATCTTCTCTCTCCCAAGTAGACTCTCCTGGCGAGCCGTATCGCCACATCACCCTAACAAGATCGACTGTCTTGTTTCGGAGTGATTTCTGACGCCTGTCCAAAATCTGCACTGGCTGCTGGTCATACGTCAGATCGGGGCGAACGATGATTTCCGAGAAATCCACAGCATGAGATGGATCGCTGATGTACCGACGAAGCTGTGACACATGGAAGACATCGTGAACTCCTTCCAAAGATGGCGGCAAGGCTAAGCGGTAGGCTACCTTGCCAATTCTCTCCAGATTGTCAAATAGTCCAATGTATCTCGGGCTCAGCTTCCCTCGTTTCCCAAAGCGAATCACTTCTCGATTCAGGGAAATCTTCAGGAACACATGGTCACCTGGCTGAAACTCCAAAGGACGCCGTTTAGCTTCTGCCCAATGCTTGAAACGGTCCTGAGCAATCCTCAGCTTCTCCCGGATGTTCCTCACAACATCCACTGCCTCCACGATCATCTCAGGTCCTAACATCTCCCTGTCTCCAATGTCATCCCAGCTCAGTGGCGATCGACATTTCTTGCCATATAGCGCGACAAAAGGTGCCATGCCAATACTCGCCTGGTAGCTGTTATTGTAGGCAAACTCAACATGGTGGAGATGATCTTCCCAAGATCCCTTGAAGTCCAACATGCACGCCCTCAGCATGTCCTCCAAGATCTGAATCGTCCTCTCGGACTGGCCATCTGTCTGCGGATGGTATGCCGTGCTGAAACTCAGACTCGTACCCAAACTCTTCTGCAGACTCTGCCAGAACTGAGACGTGAACTTCGTGTCTCTGTCCGACACGATACTCACAGGGACTCCGTGAAGTCGTACGATCTCCTGCACGATTCACGTTACATCACTATCTAAACTAGGGAAAGGAAATAGAAATGGAAAGTAAAAGGGGTTTACCTCCATATATATCCTCGCTAGCGTCTCAGTGGATTGTCCTACTCGGAAAGGAATAAAGTGCGCGGATTTGGTTAATCGGTCCACGATCACCCAAATCGCGTCATTCTGCTTCAGACTCCGAGGCAGTCCAGTCACAAAGTCCATAGTGATGTGTTGCCACTTCCACTCCGGAATCGGAAGCGGTTGTAGCAACCCTGTCGTACGATGATGCTCCGCCTTTACCTGCTGGCAAACCAGACACTTGGCTACACACCGAGCCACACTCCTCTTCATACCATGCCACCAATAGTTCAGGCGAAGATCCTTATACATCTTGGTACCACCAGGATGCACAGAATACGGCGAACTGTGTGCCTCAACCAACAACTCCTCTCTGATGTCTCCAGCTGGCACACACAACCTGGCTCCATACCTCAGCGAGCCATCCTCATGAATCAAGAAGTCAGTCCGCAGACCGGCTTCCACCTGCTCCCGTATCTTCACCAACTTTGGTTCTCCAGCCTGTCCAGCCTTGATCCTATCTACGATCGTCGACTGTATCTGCATACACATCAACGAAGAGGCCTCTCCAGAAAGAATAATCTCAATACCAGACTCGCAAAAATCTTGCTGCAATCTCCACTGCGAAGTCAACAACATCACTGTCGGAAGCCTACTCAGCGCATCCGGAACCATATTCACCTTGCCAGGGTGATACTGCAGATCGATCTCATAATCTGCCATGAGCTCCAACCACCTACGCTGTCGCATGTTGAGCTCCTTCTGAGTAAAAATGTACTTCAAGCTTTTGTGATCGGTGAAGATCTTCACCTTCTCACTCAGCAGGAAGTGCCTCCAAATCTTCAGCGCAAACACGACTGCTACCAATTCCAAGTCATGCGTCAGGTAATTCTTCTCATTGGTCTTAAGCTGACGAGAAGCATACGCTACCACGTGCCCATGCTGATGCAATACACAACTGAGACCCTTGCCGAAAGCATTGCAAAAGATCTCGAATCCTCCACTCCGATCAGGCACAGCAAGAACAGGGGCAGTCGTCAGTCTCTCCTTCAGAGCACCAAAATCCTCCTCACAGCCATCAGACCAAACAAATGGTACATCCTTCTGCGTCAGTCTGGTCATCGGCTCGGCAATACGGGAGAAGTCCTTAATGAAGCGCCGGTAATAACCAGCCAATCCAAGGAAACTCCTGATCTCAGATGTTGACTGCGGAATAGGCCACTCCCTGATAGCCTTGATCTTCTCGGGGTCCACTGAAATACCATCTCCTGACACCACATGCCCGAGAAAAGCAACGCTGTCCAGCCAAAACTTGCACTTGGAATACTCAGCATACAACCGATGCTTCCTCAAGATCTCCAACACTGTCCTCAAGTGCGATGCATGCTCCTCCTCTGACTTTGAGTAGATCAGAATGTCGTCAATGAAGATAACGACAAACTTGTCTAAAAAGTCATAGAAGATTAGATTCATCAAATTCATAAATATGGCGGGTGCGTTGGTTACACCGAAAGGCATAACCACGAACTCGTAGTGTCCATACTTCATCCTGAATGCTGTCTTCGGAACATCTTCCTTCCTCACCTTCAGCTGATGATAACCACTCCTCAGATCCAACTTAGAGAATACCCTCGATTCTCCAAGCTGATCAAGGATGTCATCTATACGAGGCAACGGATATCGATTCTTGACGGTCACCGCATTCAACTCCCGGTAGTCCACACACATGCGACGCGAACCGTCATTCTTCTTCACCAGCAAGACCGGTGCTCCCCACGGAGACACACTGGGATTGTCACGCCCCGCTTCCCAAAAATGTGGAGGCGAGACGTGAGAAGGTCCGCTCAGACTTGAAGCTGCAAGGATCCAAGCCTAATAAGCGTCAATCAACAATAATCTGGCAGGAACTTGCAACGCAATACGAGACAACGATAATAATAATGAAGTGAGACAATAAGCAATTTATTAAATCTCAGAATATCCATAAAATAAATTACAATATCACAGAAAAGCCACCAGGCTCAAAAGGAAAAGCTAAGGCCCAAACATGGCCAACAAGGTACAACATACAAGCAACGGTGCCACGCACCGACAACTAACAGCAAGCCTAAACACAGGAAGAGAACACAAGCAGCCTCTAAGACTGGTCACCAATGACCACAAACTCCTCCTCGACAACCATTGGCTCAGTGCCAGCAAACACTACGTCCTCAGCGACAAACTCAGGCTCGGGATCAAACATGTGTCACCCAAAAGAGAAAAGGGGCACATGTCAGCAAGTCGAAAGACTTGTGCAAGGAAACTGAAAGAAAGGTAAACTAACAACCTAGCAGTTATAGTATGGTGCATGGCATGGCAAGTATCGTATGGAAGTAACAAGTAAAGTACAATTAGCAAGTAACAAGTGGTAGGTGTGACATGTATTGTCAAGTAACAAGTACAAGGGATCACCCCCACACATGTGAGCGCCTTATTGCCCGCGGGCTGTATTCAAGTACAAGGGATCACTCACACACAGGTGATTGCCCTATTACCCGCAGGCTGTATTCAAGTACAAGGGATCACTCACACATAGGCGAGTGCCCTATTGCCCGCAGGCTGTATTCAAGTACAAGGGATCACTCACACACAGGCGAGTGCCCTATTGCCCGCAGGCTGCATTGAGCTCGTTTTCTGGACCACGAGCCAGATTTGTAATTGGCCTAGGATTGTGCCCGCAAAACGGGTGCCTAGCCGGAACAAGTAGCACTAGTATGTAGCGATGCTACGCAATCACGATGAGTGTTCAAGCATGCAATGACATGAGCAGATATTCGCGCACCGTTAATTGAATTTAAACATGACAGGCAAAATGCAATGACATGAACAGATATTCACGTACCGTTAATTTAAATTAAACGTGGCAGTTAAAGATGCATGGATGACATGAACAGTTAATACGCGTACCGTTAAGTGAAATTAAACGTGACATACAAGCATGATGAAGGTGACGGACCAAGCTTCGTTGTCAAGCAAGGTCAATGTCGTCCAGACGGCTATCCTTTCACCGTCTAGTCTCTTTTACGCTAAAGCAAGGTAATGGCCTAAGACATGGCCTAAATCAAGAGATGCAAGTTTCACTTGCCTGATACCGACGAGGACGGTCGACAAGCACGTCACATAAATGTTATCTACGGTGATGGACCACTGCTATAGAGAAACAACATTAGAAAAGATATCTAGAACCGGTTTCTTAATTGAATCCTATGATGTCTAATAACCATTTTTATTAGGGTTTCACAATATCAATGTGGGTTGTGAAAACATTAAAGGATCGAACACTACCGTATAGAAGCGGAAGATCGACGCCGAGCAACCACGGCAACGGATGAACGATCCGGGAACCACGGCTCAGATCTGAAATGACGGGGAAAATCTGGAGAAAAATGGATTAAAGGGGGTTTTGAAGAGGAGATTGAAGCTTGGCCAATGGAGGTGAGATGGAGCTTGGGATGGTGGAGATAGGCTTGAGATGAAGGAGGAAGGGTTTGGGGAAGATGGAGAAGGATTTGGGGAAGACAATGGCTCAGGAGAAAAAAAAGAAAGTGTGTGATCGGGTCTATTTATAGGAAGAATCCGACGGCTGCCCAGAAATTAGGGTTTCGACACTGATTAGTCGGTCAAAGAGCAACCCCTGACCGACTAGTTTGGGAACTAGTCGGTCGGTTGACCAACGCAGACCGACTAAGTGTAAATAGTAACTCCTGACGAAAAATAGGATTTAGATTTAGTCGGTCAAAGAACAACTACTGACCGACTAGTTTCTCTTCTAGTCGGTCGACGAACGTTCTTAGACCGACTAAGAATGAATAGTACTTGGTATCAAAAATGATCATAGAGCTAGTCGGTTAAAGAACGATTGCTGACCGACTAGTTTCTCATCTAGTCGGTCGACAAATGTTCTTAGACCGACTAACGATAAACAGTTACTCCTGAATAATTGATTCAATGAACTAGTCGGTTTGAGAAGAGTTCCTGACCGACTAGATTGGAATCTAGTCGGTTGGTTCTCCTTCTTGAACCAACTAACGTGTACGGAAAGTGCCGAATTGAAGCGTGAAGCTTCGGGAAGATTCCTACGGCTTCTAAGATCAACCTACCTCTAAGATATGAGCGATATGAAGCTCGTCATGAGTGACTTACTCCAAGCTCAACGTTCTAAGGAAGAAGCTAGGAAATCACAACCAAACGAACGAAAGTGAAAGCTACGGAGACGAAAATCACACGCAAGGAGAAAATCCACCAAGACATATATATATATATATCGATAACACTAATATAGAAAAACCAGTCGTTACATCCTACCCACCTTAGAATAAAGTCCGTCCTCGGACTTTCTAACATATCTAGTCGCTCTAGTAACTACCCCAATCATATCACATTCAATCAGGTATAGTTATTACAAGTGCTTATATTCGCACTAGGTAATCAAACATTAACACTACCAATATGTATACATATATATATATTCACGCACATCATACACTTATACCTATCATAGCCATTCATACTAATACATGTATCTCAATCATATATATACATCCCTTATATAGCTATTACTTACCTAGCACCAAACATTAGTCCATATACTCACTACCAATTAAATAGTTCACACTAGTAAATAACATCGTAACACTCTACGTTAGGTAGCTACCTATGAACAAGGCAATAAGAATACACTACTCCCTATATCTCCTAGTATACATCCAATACCAAACACGTCAACACATGTAATCACACCACACCATCTAAACTCAAGTTATTATATTTAATATACTTCCACCATCATTATAATTTCACAATTTATAGCCATTCCAATACATGCAAATATTTCACTATAACTTCACATCACATACGGCCCTATAATTATACACACGACACGCCACACATATTATAGTCACCAAAACTTATAACTAAGCACATACTTACCCGTGCATGGTGCACACCCACACATGCTAACATTTCATTCATATTTTACCAATCATACGATCATAAACTCAGTACATCGACACGCTTAGTTTTAGCTAGTACATATATATATTCATGCAAGCAAGCCCCCTAATAAATAACTATACCACAAGACCAACACCTATAACTATATACTGGTTTAGTGACCCACAATCATGTGCGTAACACAACCGGACACAAACAATCCAAACATTATACATACATCATCCATCACTATACACCAACCACATATAAATACACCAACGTACATAGAGTATACCCACTCAAGCTTGAGTGAGACTCAAAATCATAGCAGAATAATTCCATATACATAACACAGCATCCATACATATACCTATACTATCTAATGCATACACGTCTACCAACATAACCATATACATATCAAAATGTCAAACACCCTTAATATCTAATCAGGTACTATCACATATTTCAACCACTTCATATACCTTGATATTATTACAAACATCAGCACACCTACAATTACAATACTCTCCCTAATAAATGATGTCATCGTATGGTCACATACATGTATCATATATTCATACCATATCCATCCATCTATAATTGGCACATCAATACACTTACTTCATCCATTAGTTAAGATATGCTGTAGTCGGGTATACCTCATGGTATACACGCATACGACATCTCATAAAAACAAGTAATACCAATCAAACAATTATAATCATACTATCATATGTATATCACACTTATACTCATGCAGCTAATACATAACTACCTACACACAACATACCAATACCAACCACAAACAACTTCATATGCATCATGGAATTTAATACACTACGACGACACATCAAATTACACTAATGGGGCCCACCAAACTATACTAAGGTTGACACGGGCGACGACAAGCTCTATTGGCTAGACAAAAGGAAAGAAACTGAAATCAAAAGCGTAACGAATAGAATGATCGAAAAGCATGAGAACGGCCGTGTAACGATGTAATGATGCTCCATTAGGATACATGGAAAACAGTGTGTAAAAGATATAAGTTAAAATGAAGAGTACGAAACCGGTCGATAAAATGAGTTTTTCGAAATAAGTTTGAGTCGAATATATATAATAAGAGGAAATGGTTTATTTAGCTTATATAAAGCTATCACAAGTAAAAGTAAATCATTTACACGAACATATAGGGCGTATGTTAGAAAATGTTATGCGTCAGTAGTTTAAAATTTTTGGGAAAAAGTTTCGAGGTTCAAGGAATGAAATCAGATCAAATATAGTGTAGAGGGTTTATGCTCATGCCAAATGTTTTTCCAAGTCTTAAAACTGAAGAGAAATTCCAATAAACCGGATTGAAAGTACTTTTTAGAGAATCTGGGTTCGCCAGCAGAAACTGATTTATACAAGGGTCTTAACGCACGAGCACAACGAACATAGTACTGATATATAAAAATAATTGTAGTTCTATTTTAGAAATCCTTTTTAGAAATTCGTATGATGAATGGAAAGGTAATAACATCTTAGTAGTATGGAAGTAAGTGGGAGGATATATACATATATAGAATTATTAAATTGGTAATAAGCTTTAAAACCGAATTTTGGAGGTCTAAATCAGGAAATGGTTTCGAAAAGTAATTTTACGAAAATCTAAACTAGGGAAAACGTTGAGCATAGAATCGACTTGCTGAAAGCTGAAGTCCCATGTGACTTGAAAGGTATATAAGAAGCAAACACGATGTGGTATTCGAATAAGTTTTAATGGCATAAGTAAGAAAAGAAAATTATAATTCAGGTTAGGAAAAACAGAAGTACGGTTCAGAATAAAATTGGTATATGAAAAGGGGCAAGACATTTATATCGATATGAAATTATAGGCTGGAAAATATTATAAACTAATAATCAAAAATCTCGACAAAAGTTTCAATGTTTAGAAAAGAACAAATAAATTTAAGTCGCGAAAGAGTATGAAATCTAATATATATATATAAAAAGTTTTCGAACAAATTTAAACTTAGCGAAAGAGGAACATCGAAAATACTTTTAGGGGAAACAAGGATTTGCCACAAGAACGGGTTGGTATAAAGACTTTGAAGTACGGGTACGACAACTTATAATTAGTATATATTCATAAATTAATTGGAGTTCTATTTATCTTGAAAGAAGTACTTTAAAGTACGTATGGTAAATAGCTAAAATGAATTTCACAATATTAGAAAAGGTGGTATATCGAATTATCGAAATAGTACTAAAGTTTAAAATCAAGTGCGGACGATATATGTTAGAAAAATAGTTCGAGATAGTAATTTAAAATTACGACCAAATAGTCTTCAAAATCTAAGAATGACTTTTAGCTCAAACGGAAGTAATGGAAATATACTGAAAGAAGGTTTAAAACAAAATTTAAATCGAGTGGAAACTTTTATAAAGGAAAATTTGAAAACGGCTTTGGAAGAATCAAGATTTGCAACGGGAAAGATTTGAAGGGTCAACGATAATAGTAAGGAGGGGATCATGAATCGAGGGCAATGAATATGGTTGTGTGAGGCATGCACCTAAATTATGATTCAAGAAAACTACGACGAAAACCTACGGTCGGTAACACCGAAGTGTAGTGACCAGAAAAAGATTGAATCAGAGGGTCCTAATCATCGGTTGACTAAAGGCCAAGAAAAACTTAACACTAAGGCTTCCTAATGGCTAGAGTATATTAGAGGCCTCAGGGAAGGTTCTAAGAGAATCGAGATCATGTTCTGTCGGGCCCGAAATCGATGAACCCAAGCAAACGGCTAAAGAAATCCTAGGAATCTATCATGGTCAGAGCTAGACAGGAACCACTAAAGTAACTCTTTAAGACTATCATATCAATCACTAGCATGGAGTCTAACAAACAATCAGGGGCCTCTAACTAGCAAGCACAAACTTCTAACTAAGTCTCACTATAGTCCTGACCTAATGGATTTCCTATCAAGCTGGGACAGGTGCTCTAACACGTCTACTAGCCACTTAAGACATAGGAACGCTAAACCCAGACTCCGGGCTTATAATTTGGATGTTCTAATTTATTTAATGGACATTCTATAATTATTATCGTTGTTCCGATAGTTCGCATTTGCAAATGGACCTGCATGGGCCACCAATAAAACCTGCCACGCCTCGCTTCCCAAAAATGTGGAGGCGAGACGTGAGAAGGTCCGCTCAGACTTGAAGCTGCAAGGCTCCAAGCCCGATAAGCGTCAATCAACAATAATCCGGCAGGTCCTTGCAATGCAATACGAGACAACGATAATAATAATGAAGTGAGACAATAAGCAATTTATTAAATCTCAGAATATCCATAAAATAAATTACAATATCACAGAAAAGCCACCAGGCTCAAAAGGAAAAGCTAAGGCCCAAACATGGCCAACAAGGTACAACATACAAGCAACGGTGCCACGCACCGACAACTAACAGCAAGCCTAAACAAAGGAAGAGAACACAAGCGGCCTCTAAGACTGGTCACCAATGACCACAAACTCCTCCTCGACAACCATTGGCTCAACGCCAGTAAACACTACGTCCTCAGCGACCCAAAAGAGAAAAGGGGCACATGTCAGCAAGTCGAAAGACTTGTGCAAGGAAACTAAAAGAAAGGTAAACTAACAACCTAGCAGTTATAGTATGGTGCATGGCATGGCAAGTATCGTATGGAAGTAACAAGTAAAGTACAATTAGCAAGTAACAAGTGGTAGGTGTGACATGTATTGTCAAGTAACAAGTACAAGGGATCACCCCCACACATGTGAGCGCCCTACTGCCCGCAGGCTGTATTCAAGTACAAGGGATCACTCACACACAGGTGAGTGCCCTATTGCCCACAGGCTGTATTCAAGTACAAGGGATCACTCACACACAGGCGAGTGCCCTATTGCCCGCAGGCTGTATTCAAGTACAAGGGATCACTCACACACAGGCGAGTGCCCTATTGCCCGCAGGCTGTATTCAAGTACAAGGGATCACTCACACACAGGCGAGTGCACTATTGCCCGCAGGCTGTATTCAAGTACAAGGGATCACTCACACACAGGCGAGTGCCCTATTGCCCGCAGGCTGCATTGAGCTCGTTTTCTGGACCACGAGCCAGATTTGTAATTGGCCTAGGGTTGTGCCCGCAAAACGAGTGCCTAGCCAGAACAAGTAGCACTAGTATGTAGCGATGCTACGCAATCACGATGAGTGTTCAAGCATGCAATGACATGAGCAGATATTCGCGCACCGTTAATTGAATTTAAACATGACAGGCAAAATGCAATGACATGAACAGATATTTGCGTACCGTTAATTTAAATTAAACGTGGCAGTTAAAGATGCATGGATGACATGAACAGTTAATACGCGTACCGTTAAGTGAAATTAAACGTGACATACAAGCATGATGAAGGTGACGGACCAAGCTTCGTTGTCAAGCGAGGTCAATGGCGTCTAGACGGCTATCCTTTCACCGTCTAGTCTCTTTTACGCTAAAGCAAGGTAATGGCCTAAGGCATGGCCTAAATCAAGAGATGCAAGTTTCACTTGCCTGATACCGACGAGGACGATCGACAAGCACGTCACACAAATGTTATCTACGGTGAATGGACCACTGCTATAGAGAAACAACATTAGAAAAGATATCTAGAACCGGTTTCTTAATTGAATCCTATGATGTCTAATAACCATTTTTATTAGGGTTTCACAATATCAATGTGGGTTCTGAAAACATTAAAGGATCGAACACTACCGTATAGAAGCGGAAGATCGACGCCGAGCAACCATGGCAACGGATGAACGATCCAGGAACCACGGCTCAGATCTAAAATGACGGGGAAAATCTGGAGAAAAATGGATTAAAGGGGGTTTTGAAGAGGAGATTGAAGCTTGGCCAATGGAGGTGAGATGGAGCTTGGGATGGTGGAGATAGGCTTGAGATGAAGGAGGAAGGGTTTGGGGAAGATGGAGAAGGATTTGGGGAAGACAATGGCTCAGGAGAAAAAAAAGAAAGTGAAAGTGATCGGGTCTATTTAAAGGAAGAATCCGGCGGCTGCCCAGAAATTAGGGTTTCGACATTGATTAGTCGGTCAAAGAGCAACCACTGACCGACTAGTTTGGGAACTAGTCGGTCGGTTGACCAATGCAGACCGACTAAGTGTAAACAGTAACTCCTGACGAAAAATAGGATTTAGATTTAGTCGGTCAAAGAACAACTACTGACTGACTAGTTTCTCATCTAGTCGGTCGACGAACGTTCTTAGACCGACTAAGAATGAATAGTACTTGGTATCAAAAATGATCATAGAGATATTCGGTTAAAGAAGGATTGCTGGCCGACTAGTTTCTCATCTAGTCGGTCGACAAATGTTCTTAGACCGACTAACGATAAACAGTAACTCCTGAATAATTGATTCAATGAACTAGTCGGTGTGAGAAGAGTTCCTGACCGACTAGATTGGAATCTAGTCGGTTGGTTCTCCTTCTTGAACCAACTAACGTGTACGGAAAGTGCCGAATTGAAGCGCGAAGCTTCGGGAAGATTCCTACGGCTTCTAAGATCAACCTACCTCTAAGATATGAGCGATATGAAGCTCGTCATGAGTGACTTACTCCAAGCTCAACGATCTAAGGAAGAAGCTAGGAAATCACAACGAAACGAACAAAAGTGAAACCTACGGAGACGGAAATCACACGCAAGGAGAAAATCCACCAAGACATATATATATATATATATATCGATAACACTAATATAGAAAAACCAGTCATTACATGGATGAATGTAACCCTTCTGAAGAAGTTCGTCCAGCTGCTTCCGTAATTCTTCCAATTCTGCTGGTGCCATGCGATAGGGTGCCTTCGAGATAGGCTGCGCTCCCGAAATAAGATCGATCGAAAACTCGAGAGCTCGATCGGGCGGCAGTCCAGACATCTCCTCGGGGAAGACGTCGTCGAATTCTCGCACCACAACTGGTCTACACTGCTCCATCTGCATAGCAACGATCTCCACCGGCTTGGCCTGAAACCTGACCGGACCAAGCGAACTGCTGCCACGGCTGAACTCGAACACCGGATGGCCTGGAATCTCGAACACCACCTTCTTCCTCCGGTAATCAATCGTGGCGTAGAAACTCCAAAGCCAGTCCATCCCAAGGATGGCATCATAGTTGATGATGTCGTGGACGATGAAATCAGTGTAGAGCTCATGTCCACAGACCACCAAAGGGCAAGAATTGCAACCACGATGCACCGAGATCACGCCATTTCCTTTAACGATATCCCAACTCTTGGGAAGAGGGGAAGTCGACAAGGAATGCTTGTCCACGAAGCTCCGGGAAATAATGCACATCGTTGCACCAGAGTCGAAGAGGACTCGTGCAGGAAATGTGCAAACCAAAATCACACCTAACAAGCAATCTAACAATCAAATCCTATTCTAGCAAACATAACAAGAAACCAGAAAAATTCCAACAAACAAGGATAACTAAGAAAAGAAACAACTAGACTGAGGGTTACCTGCAATAACCTCATCCACAGCCTCAGTCTCAACTGCCGTCATCAGGAAAGCATGCCTCCTCGGTTGCATGGCCTGCTGAAAGGCATGCTTCTGTGGAACGAGAGGCGCTCCACGTCCACTAGGTACAGGTGCCCTCTACTGCAACGGTTGCGCTGCAACTGGTCCCTTCCAAGGCTTCTTGGACTTCAGGCAGTCCCTCATAACATGCGCTGGATCACCACAAACCAAGCACTGTCCCAACATCTTCCGGCATTGATCCTTGACATGCCCAATCTTGCCACAGAAAAGGCAAGTCTTCGGAGTAGGAGGTCCTCCTGGCCTCTTGAACTGTACCGGATGATTGGGCCTGAACCCTGGTCTCATCACTGCCCTGGCCTGCTCCACTGGCCTCTTCTCAGCTCCAAAAGCACATCCTCTCTTCTGGTTCATAATCTGCTCATGCCTCCTCGCTGCAATCAGAACCTTCTGATAGGACTCCAGATCAGAAGAAGACACAAAGCTCTGAAGATCCCAAGAGAGCCCCTGCAGAAACCTCAGGGCCCTCTCATCAGCATCCTGCACCATCTTCGGTGTGAAACGGCTCAGCCTGGTGAACTCCTGGTGGTACTGGTCCACCGTCATGCTCCCCTGCTTCAGGTCGATGAAGCGCTGCACCATCTCCCTCCTGGCAGCCTTCGGAAAGTACTCCTCATCGAATCTGGACTTGAAAGTATCCCAAGATATCGGCTTCACCAGCATCTCCTCCTCAGCATCCCACCAGTTCCGAGCATTATCTCTAAGCTGCCTCTTCGCCAAGTCAACCCATCCAGCCGGGTCGACCTTCGACATCTTCAGGTTGTCCTCCATATTCCTAATCCACTCATCAGCAGCTAGAGGTCCTTCGGTCCCATCAAAGTAAGTGGGGCCCAGCTCCCGAAACTGCTTCGCTCCTGGCTCGGAGCGAGGGACATTCTGGACTGGCTGCGCTGCTCAAGTAGTCGGAACATTCTGGGCATTCTAAAGCATGCCCTGCTGCACCTGTATCATCTGATGCATCATCCGCATAATCTCCACGTTGGTGGGCTCTTAGTCCGGCTCCTCGACATGAGGGGGCACACCACCAGCAACTCGTGTATTCCGTCTTCATGCCATCTAATGACACAGAAAATGAAATAATCAGACTCTCAGCCTATGACTCGGGTGTCGAAATTATTTATCGGACATTCTATAATTCTTATCGTTGTTCCGATTAAGTCACAGTTACAGAGTAGGAGGACCTGCATGTGCCACCAACAAAACCTGTCACGACCCGCTTCCCTAAAATGAAGGCGAGGCGTGACAAGGACCGCTCAGGCTAGGAGCTGTGAGGCTCCAGCCTGTAAAGCGTCTAGAAATACCACGCAGATCCCTGTAATGCGAAACGGAACAAAGACAAGAATAATAGAAAGAGGCGAATAATAAATTATCAATCTCAAATGTCCAAATAAAAGTTCAAAAACCACCAGAAAAGCCACCAGGCTAACAAAAGAGTCTAAAAAGGGCCCAGCATGGCCAACAAGGAAAGCAACTAACAAGATGGTGCTACTCACCGTCAAGCTATAACAACTAACAAAGAAACTGCGGAGGGAACTAAGACTGGTCACCAGTGTCCTCGTACTCAACGTCAGCTGTGGAATTAGGCTCGAACTCCATGAACTCGTCGCCCTCAACTACGGACTCTGGCTCAGCAACTAACATGCGACACCCAAAGAGAAGGGGCACATGTCAGCAAAGTCTACAAGACTTTGTGTAAGGAAACTAGTAGAAAAGTAAAGGCAACCTAGCAATTCTAAAGTATGGTATGACATGAAATTTATATAATGAGTGCAACAAGTAAAGTAAACAGCTGTTATGACATGGCATATATGATAGCATGGCAGATAAGAACATGGCATGGAAACAAATAACATGACATGGAAACAAGTAAACATTCACAATGAATGTCCAAGTCTAGTAGCACGTCGTACACAGGGATTACGCCTTTTGGCTAGAGAGGCTGTACGGGCCAACTCTTACGCTCAAGTGATCGTTTATCCCTACCCCTCCACGTGTATAGGGCATTGGTTTCCAACCAACACATGTGGCCCGCTTCTGGATCACGAGCCAGGAAGTGTTTTTAACAAGTATGGCATAGGGTTATGTCCGCATAGCGGGTGCCTAGCCGGAAACAAGGATTGTACAAGTATTTTGTAGCGTGTGCTACGATGCAACATGCAAATCAGATGACATGTAGAAAAATGCAATGCATGGCAGATATTTGAATAAAAATGCGTACCGTTAAAGAAATTAAACGTGTCAGGCAAATGCATGATATGACATGACAAAAGGCATCTCTAGCTTCGTTGTCAAGCTAGAACTTGAAATTGCGCCTAGACCGCTATCATTTCACGGTCTAGTCTCTTTTACGCTAAAAGCAAGGAAATGGCCTAAAGCATGGCCTAGAACAAGGTTGGCAAGTTTCACTTGCCTGGTACCGAGGCTGTTGATCGACGAGAGTTGTCTCAAAAATCGCTATTCTACGGGGATGGGTCACTGTTATGGCAAAACAGAAAATCAGAATTGGATGATCTAATCCGGATTTGTAGTGGAATCCTACAACGTCTAGTAATCCATTTTTATTAGGTTTTCTAAATTTATAGTGTGGGTTATGAAAGATTAAGGGTAGATCAATAACCGTATATGAAGCGGAAGAAACGACGATCAAAGACGCCTACGAATCTGCAGGTAGGAGAGGATCTCGACGTATCCGGATTGCCGTCGCCAAATCTGATCTAGCACGAAAACGGAAGAAGTGATCCCGGGAAAACTACGGCTGAAGAGATCTGCCGGCGGCTGAGATATAGCGGATCGGGAGATGGGAGAATGAAGGGGAAAACTGGAGCCAAAGGAGAATTGGGGGGTTTTAGAGTCGGCCGGCGGCCTGTAGGGTAGTTGCCGGTGCAATGGGGGGTGAGAGAGAGAACGGGAGGAGGAGGAAAGGCAAGAGGAAGGTAGGAGATGATTGGGGAAGAAGGTCGGCTAGGAAAAGTGAGAGAAGAAGTGAAGAATATAGGGTTTAAATAGAAAGAACAAGCGGCGGCTGCAACTTAACCTAGGGTTTCTGGGTAAATTAGTCGGTCAGTGAAGAGTGGTCGACAGATTAGTTTGGAAACTAGTAGGTCGGTCGTCCAACTGTGACCGACTAAAAGGCAAACTGAGAACAGGGTCAATACAGGGTATACAGATTTAGTCGGTCTGTGAAGGCTCGTCAACCGACTAGTTTGGGAATTAGTCGGTCGGTGAATGTTCATGACCGACTAAGGGTTGAATAGGATAGACAATAAGTACTGAGAGTTAGTCGGTCTGAGAAGAAACTCTAACCGACTAGTTTCTCAACTAGTCGGTCGATAGTCGTTCTTTGACCGACTAACTGTAAACAGTAACTCAGCTGACAGAAGGAACTCTGAATTAGTCGGTCTGAGAACAAGTTCTAACCGACTAGTTTCTCAACTAGTCGGTCGATGGATGTGCTTAGACCGACTAAGTGTAAACAGTAACTCAGCTGAAATAATCAAGATGAACTAGTCGGTTCCTGAAGAGTTGTCGACCGACTAGATTGCAATCTAGTCGGTTGGTTCTCCTTCTTGAACCAACTAAGAGTCAAGAAAAGTCTCGAATTGAATTGCGAAGCTTCAGAAAATATTCATATGGCTTCTAAGATCAACCTAGCTCTAAGATATGGACGCTATGAAGCTCATCGTAAAAATACTTACTCCAAGCCCATCATGATATGCAACGGAAGATAGAAGATCAGAAAGAACTGAAAGAAAACGTCCAACAGGGGAAAAACACACAAGGAATAGAACAACCATAATATATATATAATAGACAATACATAGACAAAAACCAGTCGTTACAACACGTGTGACTCGAAGGGTTCACGCCTTACGGTTCGAGGGGGATCAAACCCTCTTACCGTGCGCACGCTCAACCCTACCCCAACCCCAAGTATTCAAGACATGGCAAGACAAGGGATCACTCGCTCTAGCTTGGCGAGTGCCCTATTGCCCTCTGGGCTGTGTATCACGACAAGGGATTACTCGGAGAGTGCCCTATTGCTCTCTGGGCTGTGTATCATGACAAGGGATCACTCAGAGAGTGCCCTATTGCCCTCTGGGCTGTGCAAGACGGGACGGGACGTGACAAGACAGGAAAGGTTATTCTAGGGTGTCCACACGCACGCACACACAAGATAGTCCTACGATGTCAAAAGTTGTTGTTGTTGGGCTTAGACTTCGTCGTCAAGTCTGAGTCGTCAAGGGGCGTCCCGGACGCTCTCATTTCACATCCGGTTCTCTTTGTTCACAGTTAACAGTTCTAACAAAACTAAGGCCTAAGCACAGCCAAAAAGTGCAAGTGGATACACTTGCTTGCGGTGGCGAGTGTGTCGTCCTCCCGGAGTGTCTCGTCCAAGTGTCTCGTCAGCGGTAGTCCGTCTAAAATAGTGTCACGTCGACAATGTCAGGTCTCGTTTTCAGTAATTCCTATTAGGGTTCGTGTCTAGGTTATCAGGACTATCCTATTCGTCAGAAATCACATTTTTGGTGTTTCGTTCAACCTAGATCGACTTCTACCTTATGTGCACAAAAAAATTTTCCGATCGTCGATCTTTCCTACGGTGGGCAACGTTTTACAGATGCTGAAAATAAATTTAGTTCAAGTTGACCAATTTTAGTTTAGTTTTTGGTTAGCTACGGTGTGGGTTTAACTACTCGTTAGGGAAACTAACCTCGTGATGTTGTCCAACAAGCGGAAGTCGGGTCTGAACGGCGAAACGTCGGCGTCGTCTGGAACTCCTCGGCTGCGGGTAGTGCAGCGAGGTACCTCTAGACAGTGGGGTGGCGGCGTGAAATCAGCGAGCTAATCAGCGATCCTCCTCCCGTTGCGAGTAGCGCAACGGTTCTTCACGATAACGGCGACGTCGGCTAACAGTACGTGCGTGCGGCAACGCATGTGAACTCCGAGAGTCCAAGGGGGCTGTTGGTAGATGAAGTGGGACCAAAGAAAGATGCTCGGCCCGGTGGATGGCCGACGGTGCGAGCGCACGGCGGTGAGGGGCCGTGAGAAGCCGGGGAGGACAGATTCGCACCACGTCCGTTGTCGTGCGTCTCAGTGAAATTTCAGAGACGAACAGCGGAAACGGGAAGTTGCAGTGGGTAAAGGACTTCAAGACGAAGCCAACGGCAGTGGAGTTGTCACCGGGGGTGGTCGGAGGTGGCCGTGCGCGGGCGGCGAAGTTCAGCTTCTAGATCTGTGAAAAACAGCCGATACGGCGTGTTCCGACGAGGATTTCGGGAGCTATAGGTAGTCTATGAGCGTGAGGGAAGTTGCAGTTGGTGGGGGGTTTCGATAGGAATCCAACGGCAGTAGGGTGGTCATTGTAGGTGGCCGGATGGCCGGTAGGTGTGAGTTTTCCCGGAGGTGGCGCAGATCTGTAAAACTGCGGCTAGATCTGAGTTCCACAGGGTTTTCAAGGAGATCGAGACGTGGAAAAAGGGTAAGGGGTGTTGGAGATGCTTGGGGGTCAGAGAGGAGTTGATCGGGGGTGGTGGTCGCCGGAGGGGGTGGCCGGAGCAGCGGCGGCGGCCGTTTTCCGGCGGGCGCGCACAGCAGGCCTGTGCACAGAATTTCGGCCAAAAAGCTTGGTTTAATGGTGTTTTTGGAGCTTGGAGAGGTGGAGATAGGAGAGGGAAAGGTTGAGGGTTTGTGTGGGGATGATAGGGTGGCCGGAGGGTGGCCGGTGATGGCCGGAGATGGCCGAAACGCTGGTTAGGAGTTGGGCGGCCATGGGGGTTTTCTTGGTGTTTTTAAGAGAAAGGGGGGAGAGAGAAGGGAGATAAGAGAGAGGAGAGAGAGAGAGGCCGGTTAAAGGTGGCCGGAGATCTCACCGGCGACGAGGGGAGGAGGAAGGCACTGGTTTGGGGAGAGTGGCGGCTGATGGGTTGCTTCATACGTGACCTAGGTTTGGTTATGGGTTTGTTTAAAAGAGAAGAGGAAGTTGCTATATGGGGTGTGTTTTTAAGGAATGGGTGAGAGAGTGTGTGAGAGAGGGTGGGTGCAAAGAGGGGAAAACTAGGGTGATGTTAGCCATAGAAACCATACATGATACGTAAGAATCAAATATGATTTGGGATTAGGATTTGAATTTGAATGTTGATTAGAGGCTAATCAACGGTTGAGAATTGATTAGGGGATATCTTCCACTACGGGCATCGGAAAAATAATCCGAAAATACCGGGACGATCGTGGAGACGAGAAGTACGGGGCTACGGGGTCCGATTGTGTGCTACACCTACCAAAATTTATTGTAAAATCGGGAACCGCGTTTTGGTGCCAAAAGACCAAAACGCCCTTCCATTCAAAGCTGTTTTGCGAGAAGACGAGCCGTGAGATGACGTTCCCAAAAATTACCATAAAATACTACAATTCCATACGGTCACAACGGCATATCACATCGTATATACCGAAGCCAAGAAAGTTCCAAAAAATACGCACACGAAAGGAGTCGTATGCGCAGAAAATACGAACGGTCAGAAAGCGGCCGTTACAAATATTGCCGTAACCAATTTACGACACATTTAATCTTGTTTGCATCAAATGCAACATTGTCCTTATTGCATCTACGACTTAGTCACACAACTAGCTTGTGAACATTAACTATTTCATTTCATCAAATGAATTTCTCTTATTAATTTTCTTATTACTAATACACAAACGCTACTGGGTGTGAGACCATACAGCTGACCTTACTATAGGTTGGGGCTCGAAACCACCAGACGATGGTCACCACGAGCAGCAGTTGTCATCCTTGTTTGGGAATCATCATAACGTGATCGACCCATTGACAAAAGTATCGTTGGGTTCATTTTGACTGTGTTAGTGATGAATACCGTTAGCTATAGTCCCTTCGTCAAGACTGTGTCTCTGTTGGCCTAGTGTACGGTTTACTGTCAACCCAATTAGACACCATTGGTCGGTATACAGCGGTTTTTGTTGTATTCACGTTGTACATCTTACAATGTACCCCTGTCGAGGATTACCACAAAGACCGTAACTCCCCTTTAACAGAAGAGTGAATCCCATCTTAGTCATCTACTTGCCTCAAGAGCTTCAGGTGTTACCCAACCTAAGATCTTTTAGCAGGCCTAGCCTCGAAGCTAGATCATAGGTCTAAGCGACATTGTTCACTCACATGTTCGTACATATGACTTCAGGTCTAAAGGACCAGGTTACCAATCATCACCCTAGAGTTATTATAGACAGTTTAGTTAAAGTTAACCATATAATAACTATAAGTTGGTCGTTCAGTGAACTCATTCTCCAATGAGCACATGTGTCTCGTCTTCGACTTTACTAAGCCGAATGACTATGAGATCATCATTACCCTAAGGTAAGACAAAGACACAGTGGTCTGTCTGATGTGCCGATATCCAGTTCTCGACACATCTATGACCACGAACTATTTAAGACTTAAGTTTCTATTCGGTCACTTACTACTCATAATCGATATCTTATCTGGATACGTAAGGACCTAACTATAAGTCTAAGGATTATCTAAGTATATGATTCAACGAATTCATACTTAGGATAATTGATACCATATAATATTTTAACAAGACGTATACTAAGGATAAATTGTCTTATGGGTATATATCCTCCTACATCTCCCGCTTGCACTTAGGCTATTTATCTCGGTATCTCATACCGTTATAGCATATCAGTCATATTGGACTTAAGATATGTCAAACCTAAGAGTGGATTTACTAACAAGTATCTATAATGCATTTTAATGGATTATCATTTATACATCTCTTGATCACACAAGGTTGATCCTTGAAAAATGATTTGGATCAATTTTCTTTTCTTTGTATAGATAACAATTAGCTCATACAATCTTGATGTAGGGTCTAACATTTATATAAGTCAGTCTTAGCTCATTCCAATTATTTTGTGTCAAAACGTCAAGTACATAAGTGACACCTTAAGTCTTTATATATTCGATTAAATCAAAACTATGTTGATTCAATGTCTTATATAGATGATTCAAATAAGTTGGAAACCTTTTTACTTAGTCCGAGAAACCGGAATTAAGTATATGAGCTAGCTCCTAGTGACTTTAATAAATATCTGGTTAAATACTCCTATTATATATCTTAAGCATGTTTAGAATATAAATGATAAGCATAACAAATTGAGAAGTGCTTAGATGGAACGTACCAGTGTCAGGTTGGGTTTGATGAATGAGTCATATCAAGATCAGTTTAAGGAACCTTGATATTGACTTACTCAGTCAAACATCCTACTTAGTACTTTTCCATTAACTACATTTAATAATAACTCTTTAAGAATCAAATGTAGTTTAATTAAGAATTAATCTTAACATGCGTATAATTGTGATCACACACAATTTATACGCTCCTGGAACTTATATTTAACTATCGACTGGCTATAATATTAAGTCAGCTCCAAACAATCAAATTATTCAGAAGCTCTGTATGACAGCTCGAGAATTTATACAACCAACTCAGACAGCCACATTCAAAGAAATTTAAGCCATTCGCAACAAATCACAATTTCAAAAGGAAGCATATTTCTAGAGACATTTAATTAAAGCAATGGATTCATAAAAATGAATCATAATTTGTTTATCAAAATAAACTTTGAGTGTTAAACACTCAATCATTGTTTTAACTTAAGGAACGATACATTTTATTCATAAAAGGAAATAAGTATCAGTTCCTTCATCTTTACATCTCTTGAAGTCCTCGCAGGGCCCCAGCAGCAACGATTGCTCAGATGTCGACCGTCCTCGGAACTTCTTCCATCCTCTGCTATATATCAGCCACCTGTATACATTACACAGATGTCTTAGTATCTCATACTATGTGATAAAGCATTTATGGAAATAATTATGCTTTATTGAATTTAATTTGTTGTACCTGAGGTAGAGGCATCAGTATGCCCCTTCTTCTTTTCTACAAGGTAAACCTTGCAGTTCCTCTTCCAATGGCCCATCTTATGGCAGTGAAAGCAATCAGATTTTGATGGGGCCCCTCTCATCTTCTTCTTCCCATTCTTCACCTTGATTGGTTATGGGACATGCCTCTTCTTACCCTTGCCTTTCGGATGGTCTGAAGAAGCAGATCCAATAACCAACGCAGTCAGTTTCTTCTCAATTTCCTCAAACTGCCCAAGCATGTTGAGGAGACCAGGAAGATCCGTTTCAATACTGTTCATAATGAAACCAGTAATGAAAGTCTTGAAGGCTGGGGTTAAATACCTAAGGATGATGTCCACAGACATCTCATTGTCCAGGACAAAACCCAACTGGGCGGCGTCTTCCACGTACGCGACCATCTTATTGACATGATCTTGTACTGGCCATGTCTCCGTCTTATTGCCCCAGAGGTTGCTTGTGGCTTCAAACTTGGCAGCTCTAGACTGCTTGCCATATAACTTCTCTGCATTCAGAAGCATGCTTTGAACATCCAAATGTTCGTGCTTCCTCTGCAGGTCATTATTCATTAAAGCCAGAGTAAGGCACCTGGCCTTCTCGGCATCCCTCTGGTACTCTTTATAGGCATTCTTCTCCTCAGGCGTTGCATCTTCGTCCAGCTTTTCCAGAGGGTCCTCGAACAGCATGTATCCAATCCCGGCAAGAGAAAGGACTAACTTAATGTTTCTAAGCCAATACTTATAGTTTGTTCCATCAAGCACATTCTTCTCTATCATATACGTTAGACCTGAATCCATTCTGAAATTTAGTAGATACTTAGTCAGTATATGTTCGTTGTATAGTTTCAATGGTTTTTAATAAAACTATATTCTCCCACTAAATTTATTAAAGCCATAATAATAAACAGTTTATTATACAATAACATTTATGGGAGAGGGATCCGATTACCCTGAGTCTGACAACCTTGAGTGTGTCTCAACAAGTTGTCTGACTCTGCAGTCGGTAGACAAACTCATCGTCAATCATATTAAATATGATTCCCTATCGATTTTTACCCATAGTCACTTGTGATCATGAGTGTGCTCATCCAAATCACAATGGCTAGCCTAGTCGGACCTTTGTTTTTACGTCTAGCCTAACTTGCCCCGGTGCTCGGTGTATGCACGACACGTCGGTTTGGGTCAAGTCTTAGACTACATTTTTGCTTAGACTTACGCCGACGCTCAGTGTATGCATGAGACGACGGTTTGGGTCAAGTCAAGATGCTATCAAGAAATCGGTTTCTATAAGATTGACATGTCACAGCTTGAGTGTAGCTCAACAATCGTAACGCGGGTCTTACAGTTGCCAACTCCTAAAACAAGGAGGGCTACGATTTATCTTGAAAAAGATTATTATCGTATTTGACTTAGGTATAGTCGATAGACTTACACAATCATGATTCGACTCCTTGCGTTCCAGCAAACGCAGCCAGGGAATTGACTAAGCCAGGACTACTTAACCCCCAGTCTAGCTAGGGTGGTCCAGCAAACTTAGCCAAGCACATTGACCGACATCATGATCCATTGAAGGAGGTTCATCAATTCTATGTTCGTCCATCAACTAAATAGCTTTTAATTAATACTAGTTAATCCTTATCAATTAGTTGATCCTTAAATTCGAAATTTTTATGGATTTGTTTGATGACTTTTATTAGATCCTTATCAACTATAAGGTTCGTTTTGTTCATCGTGCTACCCCAACTTTTATTAGGATTTTAATAAAACAATTACAACATTAGTCATTTAATGATAATCATTATTTAAACAATTTATGATAATGATTGTCAATCAAAGGGACTACCCTAATCGGGAATTAGGTTTTGATGTTATATTTGTTCATTTAAAACGTAGCATGTCACATGTCATTAAAAATTTATCTTATAAACTTTTAATCAATTTAATGGCTAACCTAAAAGGTTCATGAATTATTTATTCATCATGTCCATTAAACATTTAACCAACTAATTTAATCACATAAATTAAAGGTTCAATAATGTGACATATAAAGAAAACATGCAAGTTAAAATTATCTACATCATAAATAATTAACTTGCTAATCTAAAATTTTAGCATTTAAATTTAAAGATCCAAAATTTAAAAGCTCAAAACATTTTTATCACATAAAATTAGGTTTCATAAAATTATCAAATAATTTTAAACTCAAACCTAAGCTTTTAAAATTAATTAAACAATTTAAGATTAAATTATCTCATAAGATAATCTTTAAAACTTTATGTAACTAAAAGATATAAATTTTTAATACCATCTCATGAAAAAAGTTTCTTTATGTTACATATACTACAAAATAATTTTAAAACATTTTTAAAAATCGTTTGAAATCAATTTTAAAACTTTCAGATAAAGATAAAAAAAACTTTCAAACTTTATGTAACTAAAAGAAACAAATATTTAATATCATCTCATGAAATAAATTTTTTTCTTAATGTTACATAACCTTTAAATCCTTTTAAATGCTTACTAAAATTATTTTATCTCATAAAATAAAATTTTTAAAAGCATTTCAAACATAGAAGACTAATTAAATTTATCACATAAAATTTAAAACGTCACACAAAACATTTTCATGTTATAAAAACAATTTTTAACAAACAAAAAAATTGTTAAACCAATTTTAACATAAAGTTAAAACGTATGTTCAAAAACAAGCAATTTAATAATTTAAAAAACGTTGCAAGTCAAGATCTACAAGCATAAAGACCCTCTGATACCACTGTTGGGTTTTGGCGGACCCTCACAGCCCAGATCTGTGCCCGTCCTAAGTCGGACAAACCACAGAGGCATAAAGCACAGCGGAAAAAGAAACATACTTACTAAACAATTTAGCTAGGCCCTGAGAGAGCCAGAACCTAGCCCGATCTATGCCAACTTGGGGTGGATCTGACCACCCCAAGAGGGATCTATGCTATTGCGACGGAATTAAATTACACTAAAAATTACTTAGAGAACATACCCAGAATCTCAACCCTGGGGCAAGCAAGATGTACCGCACCAGCTTCTGACGCACATCGTAGTCGAACTGCCTTGACTCGATCCACTCGAGCCGCCTTGCACCTTCGAACTGATCCACCCGAGCCGACTCCCGCCTCCGAGCCGATCACTTGCGGTAGAAGGTTTCACTTGAGCAGACCCGCATCTTAGACGTCTGGATCCGAATCCAAACCCCCTTCGTAGTCTTGCTAGGACTAGTTGGGAGAATATGAAGAAGAGGGAAAGAATAGTTTAAGTCGTAGATCGAGCTTGCTCAAAAATTCGGAGCTACTCGATCAAAGACTTGGTGCATTTTTCAACGAAGAGAGTGCACCCCTATTTATATAGAGAGTCGGCACTTCTCTTTTCGTTGCGAGCAATGTGGGACAAAGATTAAAGAAGAGGGATTTAATTTGGCTAATTGAAGTTTAGTAAGCCTTTCACAAAGGCTAATTTCAATAAATTAATTCTCTTCACCCATTAAACTTTAGACACCAAACAAGCTATTATTTCGAAGGGCTTCGAATGGTGAACGCGTAGGAACGAATGGCGACGAATTTCGACTTCGTTTGACCCCTCAAACAATTACCCAAAGATAGGCAAAAATTCAATTTTCGTAGCCGTCAAAAGCGGTTTCAAAAAACCTTATTAACTTAAATTGCGGGCGCGCCCGCTAGGCTTAGCGGGCGTGCCTGCCCAAGGTTATGGGCGCGCCCAAGATGGGCAAGCCCGGGTGGGTCAGGCGCCCACTGGACAACGGGCGCGCCCGCTGCTTCCAGCGGGCCGCACCTGCTGAAACAGCAGGCTGTGCCCCTTTTCTCCTTACAGATGGACCTGTTAGCCCAAGTGGGTCTAACCCTCTTTTGCCTTGGACAGTTTTTGCGTTTTCGGGCTCGTTTGAGCTCCGATTTGGACGCGGTTTGAATTTGTGTTTAGACCGGGACGATCCCGTCAACCATGTAACCATTTCCAAAGCTTTTGTTCTTAAAAATATTGTCGTTATCAATTTACGACACCTTAATCTTATTTTCATCAAATGCAACATTGTTCTTATTGCATCTATGACTTAGTCTCACAACTAGCTTGTAAACATTAACTATTCCATTTTATCGAATGAATTTCTCTTATTAATCTTCCTATTACTAAGACATGAACGCTACTCGGTGTGAGACCCTACAGCCTGACCTTACTATAGGTTGGGGCTCGAAACCCCCAGACGATGGTCACCACGAGCAGTAGTTGTCGTCTCTGTTTCAGAATCATCATAATGTGATCGACCCATTGACAAAAGTATCGTTAGGTTCACTTTGACTGTGTCAGTGATGAATACCGTTAGCTATAGTCCCTTCGTCAAGACTGTGTCTCTGTTGGCCTAGGGTACAGTTTATTGTCAACCCCATCGGACAACATTGGTCAGTATAGTGCGGTCTTTGTTGTATTCACTTTGTACATCTTACAACGTACCCCGACCGAGGATTAACACAAAGACCGTACTGAGCCTGTGACACTAACTCCCCTTTAACAGAAGAGACGAATCCCATCTTAGTCATCTACTTGCCTCGAGAGCTTCAGGTGTAACCCAACCTAAGATCTTTCAGCAGGCCTAGCCTCGAAGCTAGATCATAGGTCTAAGCGACACTGTTCACTCACAGGTTCGTACTTATGACTTCAGGTCTAAATGACCAGCTTACCAATCATCACCCTAGAGTTATTATAGACAGTTTAGTTAAAGTTAACCATATAATAACTCTAAGTTGGTCGTTCAGTGAACTCATTCTCCAATGAGCACCTGTGTCTCGTTTTCGACTTCACCAAGTCGAATGACTATGAGATCATCATTACCCTAAGGTAAGACAAAGACACAGTGGTCTGTCCGATGTGCCGATATCCAGTTCTCGACACATCTATGACCACGAACCGTTCAAGGCTTAAGTTTCATTCACTTACTACTCATAATCGAGATCTTATCTGGATATGTAAGGACCTAACTATAAGTCTAAGGAAATTATCTAAGTATATGATTCAACGAATTCATACTTAGGATAATTGATACCATATAATATCTTAACAAGACGTATACTAAGGATAAATTGTCTTATGGGCATATATCCTCCTACAGACAGTACCTTCCCCATCTTCTTCCTACACAATTGCCTTTGGCATCGCCATCTCGAGCATTGACAGAGGATATATGCAAGGAGCTTCTGGAACAAATTTCGCCACCAATAGATATCTATGATCCTTCATTTGGGAGGCTACAGTGATCTTTCCCTTTTTACCCTTCTACGTCGTTATCTATATTTGAAAGGGAAGATGTTTGTTTATGCCTTCACATATATTGATATCCATATTTTACTCTGCTATCCTTCAAACATTGAGGACAATGTTCATTTTAAGTTGAGGGGGATGAAGTAGTAGAAAAAGTTTGCATAAACATTATATATAGTTTGTTGTTTGTTGGCATTATTTATATAACAAAAAAAAATTTTGTTCTAGTTTGCATCTATCGTTTTCATATGTTTGCATAATAAAAAAAGAGAGTGTTGTGTTTTTACCCAAACCATCTATATGTCCCTTTGAAGTGGAAATTCCATCGTATTTAATTGAACATCTATATTCATTATTGTAAAATAGATTAAGAATGTTTTATTCCTGCGTAGAATTTTAAATTATCATGACTTTCATGTAAATTAGTGCATGTATCCGCAATTGTGATCTCATGAAACTATTGTTTGGTTTAGGCAATTTCATGTCACATATGCGTTTATGAATTGGTTATTATGTGAAGAAGGTTATAAATTCTCAGGATAATGGCCAACCACATACACATGCTTGCTGATTACTAAGTGATGGAGAATCTTACTCAATCATGTCTCATTTCAAAAAAATAGTGTATAAAATGCACCATTTTCCAGCTTCTATTTAGTAGCTAGGTCCTCGTGCCTTAGGAAGCATGGGGATTCGCGTCGAAAAATGAAGTTTGGGGGAATGCATAATAATCTTTAGACATTCCGAGTTATTAAGTCTGAGTGGTTTTTCAAAACCTAATGACCTAATACCATAAGGTTTGGGAGTCATTGACCTAACGCTCGTTACATAGATTGCTCTAAACTGTTATTTAAAAAGCAAAAAAAGAAAAAAAAGAAAAAAAAAGAAAAGAGATGAGATATTTTGAGTGGATTCAAGATCATGATCTTATGATTTGGATGTTGTGATGGCCTAATACTAGGAAATTTACATCCTAGGACACATGATTACATATTGATTAAACAATTGCATTTGTGCGATATTGAATATGTGTGGATTGAGATAAAATTATAGATTTTTGCATTAGACCATGAAAACCCACGATAGTTATTGAAATTTGTTGGGTAATATTATTCTTAATTCATTTTTGGGGTGTATGACAAATTTTTGGAATATTCACTTATTTTGCTAAGAGACTAGCAAAAAGCTAGTCGGGAGGTGTGATTCTAGGAGAAGATTACGTTTATTACCCCTCATTTGACTGTATTTTGTGCATATATAATGTCTATTTAGTCTCTAATAAGTGTATTATTGTAAGATCATTTAATTTTAAAGCATATCGCTTGTTTATACGCAAAATACCATTTTATAGCCTAATTTTGTCTCATTTATATTTTTCAGATGAAGCTTGCAATTTTCCGAATCCAAATGCAATTTTTCCATATTTTTTCGAAGTCGGAGCAATTTTTGGGGATTAAAAAGGCCCAGTAAATGTGTTTAAAAGAAGAAACATAAAAAAAGGAAAAAAAGAATTGATGACGCCAGTGCTGGCATCAGCCGCCAGCCTGACGCCAGGCTGGCGTCAGCAGGAGCAAACCCGCCTGCATTGCAGGTGGGTCCCAGCGGGCGGGCACCGACCCGCCCGCATTTTAATGCGGGCGGGCGGGTGCCTGCCTTTGCTGAAAGGCGGGCGGGCGGCCCACCATCATTAAAGCCCGCCTTTGACCGAAATAAGTTGGCCGGGTTACGAGTTTTGCAACCCGCAGACCCGCAAGCCCTAAATTTCTATATAAATGTGTTTTGGGCATATCTTTATCATCCAAGCTCGGTTTTGAGCGAAATTTTTTTTGGGGGATTATCCCCCAAATTCCAGAGGGTTGGAGCAGCTGTAGGAGAAGTTTGGAGACGTTTTGGCATCTTTTTGCTTCGTTTTGGGTGTAAACTCTCCACTTTCCTATGTTTTAATTAGTTTTGTATTAGAGTTTTTATTAAAATCATGTTCTTATCAATAATATTTGTTGTCTTTGTTACCATGAGTGGCTGAAAATCTTGTGAGTGTGTTGTGTAGTAGTTAGTATTGTTGGGTTTCATGTTTCACGTCTTCATAGCACTTGAATTAATCGAAAACGTTGAAAACATCGTTTTTCACTTTCTTAATTAATAACGCGCTATCCGAGAGGAATCTGCTTAGGATGACATGCCGCGAGGCATCGTCTACGTGCACAAACCCATAGAGGGGCCCAAAGGGGGCGATGAATCGCGAGGTTCATCTAGTTATACATTATTGTTTAGAAAAACGACCGATTCAACGTTAATGTAATTTGCTATAAAATCATCGTGCTTTTTTAGTTAAATCTTCTGATCCCAATACCTTGGCATGGATGAGGGATTGAGTCATCCATGAAGAATGATTACCATGATACCCTACAACACTAACGAAAACACAACACAACACACACCTTTACCGTATCACTTTTTCACGTTATTTTCGTAAAGTTTTGTACACTTTTTTACCTCAAATCAAAAACCCAACCAAAAATTCACATTCAGTGGGTGGTTCATAATTCACTAAATTATTCCAAAGCAAATTTCAGATTGTAAAACTTGTAGATTAGTTTGTACCTGAGGAATACGACCCTGGACTCACCAGGTTTACTACTTGACCGACTTCCTATACTTAGGAATATAATTGCAACATTTTGGTCTCGTCAAGTTTTTGGCCAACGAGCCTCAACAAGCCAGACTCACACATGGGAAGAGTGCTGAGGGTGAGCTGTTGAACAACAAGCTTTTCTCTCATTTGAGGGTTTCTCATTCCGGGTTGTAGGAAGTTCTCCCCGCTCAATGAACCAGCTCGGTCAACTTGCGATTAGGGTGCCCCCTTCATTCGTATGGTTCGGTTGGCCCGCGAAGGGTTGGTCCTCCAATCGGGTAACCTAGCGATTTACGAACATACAAAGCCCGTCCTTGTTTGTATAGCTCGGTCGGCATGCGAGGGGTTGGCCCATGAGGGGAATGGCCCTTCGACCCACGCCCAACGAGGATTGTTGGATCGGAATTATCCGGTGGCGTGGATCATTTGGTGGCGATGGGAGTGGCCCCTCGACTTACGTTCGACGAGGATCATTCAGTGGCGAGTGAAGTGGCCCTTTGACTTACATCCGACGAGGATCGTTCGGTGGTGAGGGGAGTGGCCCCTCGACTTATGTCTGACGGGTTCATCCCTGATCGTATAGGTCAGTTGGCCTATGAAGGGTTGATCCTCCGGCTATATAGCCGAGCAGCTCATAAGGGTATTAGTGGCGTGGACCTGAGTTCTTAGAGAAATTTAGGTCAAATGGGTCTCGCAAGTAGGAATGGCAATATTGTGGGGCGGGGCGGGTATTTAACTACCCAAGCTTGCCCCGTCCCGTCTACGGGTCGGGGTAGGGCGGGTCTTAGGCCGAGGCATGGCGGGTAACTTCGTACCAAAACCGGGTCGGGCTGGGTCGGGCCGGGTCGGGTCAGGTCATTACTAACATCCATATGAATCCAACACAAAATTTTTATTTCAAAATGGGGAGAATTGTGATATATTTGGTAATTTGGAATTGGGAATTGGCTCAATTGGGAGAACAGTGGAACCGAGTATAAGTTATGGGTTATGAACTGGCCACATGGTTCGCATCAAAATAGTAAGGTTTTTTTAGAACTTCTATAGTTTACCGGGGCGGGGCGGGCCGCATACGAAGCACAAGCTTGCCCCGACCCGTCTGCAGGCCAAGGCAGGCCAGGTCAAAACCGGGTCGGGCCGGGTCGGGCCAGCCGGGTCAGGCCATTACTGCCATCTCTACTCGTAAGGCACATTGGTCAAACACGTTATCAGATCAAGCTAATGAGCGCTTTTGACAGAAATAAATTTTATTCATTTGGCTCATAAAAGAAATTTTAAACTATGAAATTCTTACAGGCGTTTTATTTCATGTGAAGCTGAGGGTGTCTCCTTGCACCATCTAAGCTTTCAACCTACTGGATCCTCTTCACAGGTCAGTCGACAACCTTGGTAATGGGTGAGTCAGGCATGTGCCACTTTCCTTTGTCTTTCTTTTTCGAGGTTCTCTCCTTCGCCTGTGTGTTGCGAACTTCTTTAGATGGCCATGCTTGATCAAATCTTTGATAACTCTTTTTAAAGTCCAACAATCTTTTGTGTCATGGTCATTTTCATTGTGGTACCTGCAAAATTTAAGATCGTATCTTTTCTTGTACCTATTTTACTGCTTAGGAGGATGTCGGTTGAAGAGTCCCTTGCTTTTTGTGTATGCTAGGACTTCGGCCCTGGTGGCATTCAGCTTGGTAAAGGCCTCGTCAGTCGAGCACGCCCAGCTTTTGGGGCTCATATCTCATCGTCGCTGGTCCCTAGGCTCTCGGCGGGAACTGTAATGTGGTCGAGCTTCCCTTCTTGCTTAGGTATAGGGCTTGGAAGAGTTCTTCTTTCGGGCATCGAGTGCTTCCTCTGACAGCATGAACCGTTCTGCCCTATTGAATAGGTGGTCGAGGTTATGCGACGGTCACTAGTGCAGTGACTTCAATAGATCTTCACAGTGAATGCCTTGGGTGAGGGCTGCAATGACAGTGTCGTCGGTGGCACCTTCAACGTTCAGCCTCTTGTTGTTGAAACGTTTGAAGAAAGCCAGCTACGTTTCTCCTTCTCCCTGCTGCAGAGTGAATTGGTGGGCTGGTTTTCACTTCTGCCTACGTCCTGCATTGAATTGCTGACAGAAGGCTTGGGAGAAGTCTTTGTTAGGTATTGGTGTTTCATACCAATAGTATTTTGATGATGATCACAACATTATGTTGTTGCTAATGTCTCACATGTTTTAGTCTCATAGTTAACAAATGAAGAATATCATTTTTGGAGACTAAATGCTTGAAGCAAGGATGGACATCAAGAGGAGCAATGACAAAGCTTGGTCTCAAGGGGTGCCAAAGCTTGGAGATGATAGGGAGCATCAAGGTTGAAGAGTAGACTCTAAGGGAAGCATTGTAATCCATGTAATATCTTTTATTACTTGCATTTCTCTTTTTAAGTCTAGGTTTTATGTAATGCCTTGATAGATGGTCTACTCATTCATGCATATGCATATAACCATCCTAATGCCTTAGGATTATCATAGAATCCAACCCAATAGGTTCATCATGCCAAGTGACTCAATTGGAGTCTCTGGCTCTCCAACAGGCGACTGCTGAAGGAAGGACAGGCGACTAGGTGATTCCAGGCGATTGGTCAGTCTTCTCCAGTCGACTGTAGTGCACAGCTCAAGTCATCATTTCTTGACTCTTTCTTGAGCTCTTGGAAACAGACGACTGAAGTTCGTGTTACAGGTGCCTGGGATTTGTTCTCCAGTCGTCTGTATATCAAAGTGCGTAACTTGCATTTTCTGGGTTTCATCCTACTTTGTCAGTCGACTGATGACGAGATTTCAATTGCATGTCAAATTACAGGCGCCTGAGAATTGGTCATTTATCGTTTGAAGGTGCTAGTGCAAAAGTTGTGTTTTTCATGCTCTATTTCCATCCCATGTGACAGTCACATGCTGAAGGATATTCATGCACTTGCACATTGTACAGACGCCTGTGTAGTCTTCTACAGTCGACTGTCCTGGATTAGAATATAGCCATTGGGATTTTTATAGCCGTTGACCAGTCGACTGTCCAGTTGTTCATCAGTCGACTGTCAGTGCCGTAAACTGCCAAAATCAAGCCGTTGCAGATTTCATTCTTTGGTGTTTTTGCTTGAGTTTGAGGGTTTATTGGGCTTCTGATATATAGGAGACGGCTAAGTTCATTAGAACTTCTTGGAACTATTGAAGAGCATTTGAGAATTATTAAGCCACACTCAAACTCTTTCATTTCCCTCTTAGAGCTCTAAATCTCCTTCATGCATTGAAGTCAAGCTCAAGGAAAATCATCCAAGTGCAATCAAGCTAAATCTCAAGCACTTGGTCTTCCTCTTCCATGCCTTCATCTTCATATGGGTAAGTTCATCGCATGGCAAAGGAAAGAGTATTTGTTTTACTTTGTTTTCTTTGAAATCCTAGCTTTTTGTGTGTGAGCTAGTTACTCTATGTGTAAGAGTATATCCTTCTTTGTGAGGGTTGGTTAAGATCTCTCTTTGTGAGAGTTAGAGTCTCTCTGTATGAGGGCAAGGATTTCTCTGTGTGCGAATCCAAATCCTCTGTGTGAGATTATAATAACTTCTCTGTGTGAGAATTATAATGTATATTGGTGTGGCTGGATGTACCCAAGTTTGAGGAACGATGGTAAAATCTTGTGTTTGCGCTTGAATTGATTGTGTTGATTAATTCCTCTTGCACTTATAATTCCACATTTACAAGTTAAATTTTAATTGCACAATTTATTGCCATGACTCTATTCACCTCGCCTATAGAGTTTGTTGTTAGTATTGCAAGGGTAAGACGGTCCTTAAAATTGGTATCAGAGCGAGGTTATAGAATACAACAACGATGGCATTCAATGCTATATCCGCATTTCATGAAGAAGATCTTTCAATCGTACGACCCTCGCTCTTCAACAGAACCAACTACCCAAGTTGGAAGATCAAGATGATGATCTACTTGGAGGGTCAAGACATATGGGACATCACGGAGTCTCCATTTGATAAGCCTACTACATCTGCAGTTACAAGGAAAAATACGGAGAAGGACTCAATCAAATTCAATGCGAGGGCTATGAATGCATTCCATTGCGACCTCACTCATAATGAGTTCAACCGCATCTCCATGTGCAAAACGGCCAACGAAATTTGGCATACTTTGGAGATTTGTCATGAAGGGACGACAAAGGTAAAGAAATATACACAATGCGTATTTAGATCTTGTTAAGGCAAAAATTGACTGAGACAGTTGTCAAGCTAACGTAGACTCGAGATGTTGAGTCAGAGCCTTATCAGAAGTTGGAGTGGGACCCTTGGTTGGAAGAACTAGGGTCGAATGATGGTAGTTGTTGATGGTACGACGTTCGATCGACCTTCGAGCGATAGTTGCGTCGATCGTTCGAGGCTAGGAAGCTCAATAACGACCTTCGACGCTGGATGATGACCATCTATCTGTACCACATGGAGTCGTTAGGGGGGTCAGATCTAGGTTCTGACCCAAATCCCATCCGATGCTTATGTTAGTGTGGAAACTTAAAGGAGAGAGGGAGCTTGGTGCAGCTGAAATCGACCCACAGAGATTCGTCTTAAGACTGGTGATGCAAGCTCGAACGTGTAAGAAGTATAAGCTGAGAAAGTAGAGTTATATGTCTTAGACCTTGTACCTTGGAAATGGGACCCTTTCCTCTATTTATAGACGTTCAGGGTCCCTTTGGAGACGTTGGGATGATAACAGCCACCCATAATGGGGCCACGATCTTCCTCCATTAATAGGAATAAATGTTGTGCACGTCCCCGAGATTCACAAGCCCACCTTTAATCCCATGTTCGAGTGAAGCAGACTCAACGGTGAACTGACCATTGGGCTTTGACTGAGTCGGTATCGGGCTTCTTTGGTGGGCCTTATGGGCCATAATCATTTGTCGACCGAGTTATCTCGAATACCGACCCAATGACTCAACAATTGCCCCCGTTGCATGACCTTAAAGGATCCATCCGTTGAAGTCAAGCGATATTACATCGCATTAATGGGGCTCGACATTCGAGAAAATAACACTTGAGTTCTAGGCACCAAAATGCCCGCTTCATCGATTCAGATGATTTGTCGGTTCAAAATCCATGACATTATGGGATCTTGGATCTTTGGCACGTGTTCCATCATGTGGTTGTTGCCTCACCCATATATGACGGTTCCAATAATAGAGTGTGGAGGTACAGTCTTCATTCTCTTGATTCAGATTTTCCTTCTCTCGAAAGCAATGGCTTCGTCCTCCATCTCTATCTCCGGAAGGAACTTGGTCACAGCCATGCAGAAGAATCAGGAAGGGATCATGGAGCTGGGCTTGCTGGGTGAATGTGAAGCCCAAAGCCAAGGCCAGTCAGATTACCGAGCTTCAGAGGAGTTACGTCTGTCTCGACTACCAAATAGGCTACCTGGGAGGGATGAGAGGGCTCATCGTCTTGACGATCGGGAAGCAGGGGTTTACTTCAGAGCCTTCGAGCATGGCCATCGATTTCTCATGCACCCTTTCATGCGGTACTTCCTGTGTACCCTGAACATTTCCCTCTGCCATTTGATGCGAAACGCCATTGGTATACTGATGGGCTTCATAGTTTTATGCGTGACGAAGGGGATTGAACCATCTCTGAGTCTGTTCAATTATTTTTTCTCGATCCCTCCCCTCAAGACCCCAGGGTGGTATACGATAATGGCCATCAAGGTAGGAAGCTGATGGAAGATCTTTCCACCTCCAATCCCAAGTGGAAAGATGAGGTTGTGTTAGTGGTTTCCCAAGGGGAGGCTAGCTTTTGCACCGGTTGGGTACCCCTGATTTGGGACTTGCCAGGGATAAGCCGTTGACTCTCGAGGAGAAGAAACTCGCCAATATTTTGACGAGCCTGCCAAAGGAGATGAGGTCGATCAAGTGGCTGTGGTCTGACGACATGCTGCATCAGACCATGTAGACGAAAGGTTGGTACGGTCGTGCACACCAATCACTTGACCTTTGTCTTTCGACTTAACTTGTTTATTGCTCTCGCAGGCATGGCTAGCGTGGATTATCAGGTGGATCCTGCATTGAGGGAAGCAGTCGAGGCTTCCATCAAAGAGGCAGAGGCGAGCATGTTGTCACCCCAGGTGCCGACCATGGGGATATCGATAGCCCAGCCGTTCGGTGATCGACCCATGGTTGTCGAGGGGGTTGTTCAGGTGGCTCGCCCTCAGAAGAAGAAGAAGAAAGCCCCCCCCTCCGAATTTGAAGTAGTTGCATTGGGGAGACCAAGAGGAGGCGAAAGATTGTTCTCAGTGAGTTGGAGCTATCTAGGTCGAATGCAGTTGTAGAGCAGATCTCCCAGCGAGGGAGTGATGCCTTTTACGAGGAAGATTCAAGGGAGACTCAGGTTCCATCGGAGCTTCTCGTGCACCAAGACTCCTGGCCTTGGGGGGTCTGTTCCTGCCTGTGGGGCTGTCTAAGGACATCCCCGACGAATACAAGCCAATTTTACTGGAGGTCCGATCTCCTCAGGCCCCATTCGACTGCTCCGAAGAGGAGCTCATCTGGGCGGGATTTTCGTTGAGGCGTGGAGATTCCGCTCTTCTTGACTGCGGGACTGTCTCCCACATCGCTAATAATGCGACCCTTCCACTGGACAGGGCTGTCGTGGAAAGGGTCGACTATGAGCGGCTTGCGTCAATAGCCATTCACGCCAGCGCCCAGGTAATTATTGCTCTAGCCTCCCTTATAGGTGATGACAGCACACATGATTACCGTCGTGTGGTCTTTGCAGGTCCTTATGGTGACCGCAGCGTTGCATCGTCGTGCTCCGATGGTGGCCAATCATGATGTCACCCTGGAGGTCGTTAGGTCGAGAGTGGGAGATCTCAGACTGAGCTGGATAGAATCAGCCTTCTCTCTGAGACAAGATCGGATCGCATTCAAAAACTCGAGCACTGGTATGACCAAAAAGGTGCTTCTCTCAAGCGCAAGAGTCCGTACAAGTAATATAATCTGGGAGTCCAGATGTCAAATCCTCGGGAGGAAATCTGTTACAACCACAGCTCAAATCAAATAGAAAGCCTACGAAAAGAAACTAACCACTTCAATAATGATGGCGATGGTGTGAATGGGTTTGGACGTGGTTTGTGAACAATGCGAACAAAGAAATTCGTGTATGAAAATATTTATAAAAAGTATTCACATGGTATGGGTTCATTAGGATCAATGATTCGTATTAATTTGGTTGACAAGTATACCTCAATGAATTCTCCTTTTGGGAGAAATTCACCGGAAAATACCCAATATAACTCAATGAATTCTCCTTTTGGGAGCAACTCATCGGAAGATACCCTTTTGGGGGTTCAAGCACAATATGAATAAGATCGTCGCTAAAGTTATAATACGATATGAAACTCTCTTTTTGGAGAGATCAAAAATACGATATGAAACTCCCTTTTGGGGAGATCACAACTCACCCTTGTGGGGCGATCATCAACTCAATCACTTCTTTTGGAAGATGAAAAAGACGATTTAATACCAAAGATTACAACTTTATTAACGTTTAACGATTTAGCATAATGAATACAACCAAATAAACACGCATCATATCCCCTAACTACTCCATACCATTCACAATAAGAAATTAGCTACTCATGGTGCAAGAATAATGAAGTTTCATAGAAGAATACATCAATCTAATAGCAAAATACAATAGAAAAACACCAAATACGGGGTTTAAGTTAAGAAATTTATCACCAAATCTTCAAGTTTAGACACTAAAACTCTCTGGAAATAAGAAAATAGCCTCTGGAATTTTACAGAATTTTTCCCTGGCGAAATACGGCTCCTAGAGCCTCCAATACGCCCAGAATACGCCAGCCTTTCTCCCAAAACCCTAAAAATACGCTTATATAGGCTTATTGCGGGTTTAATAGGGTTAACAGGTCCAAAATTCGCTTCAAAAATCGCATCCAAACCCGATTCACAGCCGGATCAAACGACGACCGTTCATCCAGGCGGGATGGAACTACACGTTGCCACGTGTCGCTTTGAATTTCGTGTGCGCCCGCATCTGCGTCGACTTCGCGTCGGATTGAGTCTCGACCGTCAGATCGAGCATCAGACAGTCCAACGTCGCTCGTTGCCGCTCAGATGCAGGCTTCGTTCACCCTTAATTGTGGCCGTCCGATCCAGCGGGGAGCTGCTGCAATCTCACCACGTAGCCGTTGGAATCGCGCTCGCCTACGTCGCTTGAGTTCACGAGCGGGCCGTTGGATCGTGATCCAACGGCCACGATGATGCCACGTCGCCACTTAAATGTGTTCTGCTTCTGGCCGTCGGATGAAGATCGGAGGGATACCGAAGCGCCACGTCACCCGCTTTTTTGACCACCTCAGCGTCGTTTGCTCTCGAATACGGGCCATTGGATCTAGATCCAACGGCCGACATCTGGCCGCGTCCATCTCAGCTGGCGGCCGTTAGATGCAGAATGAGCGGCCAAGATTAATCCACGTGGCGCGCCAAAAGTCGTGGCCGACCGTATATACGTATTTAAATGTATTTTCTTCCGTATTTCTTCAATTAAATAGTATTCTGCATTCAAAAATTCATAGTAATTAGCACAGATCTCAGAAAAATACAAATAAATAGTCGATGGAATCGTGAGATCGAGACCAAGCTAGGAAAAATATAAAAATTGCAGAAATACTCCATTAATTGCTGTTTTGTGCTCAAATAGAGTGATTTCTCTTATAAATAATTGTGTACAAAATACATATGAATTAGAGAACAATGTAGCATCACATGAACACAAAATAGGGCTAAATGGGGGGTTAAATATGTAATATTGAACCCGAATCATACCCCCCAACTAGCGATTTGCTAGTCTCTAGCAAAAAGAGCGATTAATACGGATGATTAGTAAAATAGTAAATTCTATCAATCGCTTATGGCATGGCTCAATAGTACGCTTTCCAACATGATCTAGACTATCAATATACACCATCCATGAACAAGATCAATCACAAGATATTTTCTCTAATTTAGTTTGAATAAATAGCATGCAAGCATCGTTTTGCGCAAGCGAAAGAATAACACGTCGTTATATTCTAGTCTTCTCATTTCCAAGGAATTGGCCTATCCAAAAGTAACCGTTCAAATCATGGGTATTGAGATTGCTTTAGTATATTCACCATTTCTTTTCTTTTATTAGTTCCGCGTAACGCGCATCAAGCAACATTTGCAGAAAAATGTATAACTTGGATCGCTCCATCAAATGAGTGAGTTTCCAGTCAATGGCTCCCAAATCAGACGATAATAGGGCATTAGGCCAAGAAGGACCCCTCGGACTGTACTACTCGAGCCAACCAAGTTATTTATTAGTGACATACTTATTCATTCAAATATTTTCTTTTTGATGTTTCTTCATTTCTTTCTCTTTTTTTTTCTTTGTAAGCAACTCAACACCCATGGATATGAACATAAACATTAATAACAAAGGCCAAATTCCTCTTCAACTTGAAGACTTTTCTAATAAATCGTGTATACTTAAGCTTTTTCATCACATTAGCATGCATGAAATAAATTCAAACTATTTCGAGATATTAATCATGGCAATTGAAAATTTTCATGAATAGCATATTAACGGTAATTCCATGAAGGAAAAATAGTTAACTCAAGCCATAAACAAATTTTAGAACTCAATTAATGCGTAATCATCTGTATTTGTGGCATATGAAGGAGTTTTAAATGATGAGACATGGTGATTTATTCTTCTAAAAAAATCCTAAGGTCTCATACACACCCCCCAACTAAAGATGGACATTGTCCTCAATGTCGAAAGGGGCACGAGTTTATTCAAGCAAGCAACCTAGAAAGCATATAAAATCTACACTACTGGAAAGAACACACCGTGATCAAATGGCGGATCGTGAATCTTTAATTGTGGGGGAAGTTGTTCAATTTGCTCCTTGCGCTCCTCAGCAAGTATTCTTCCTCCAGAAGCTAAATTGGACCCCAGCAACACAACTCCAAGCATCTCTATAACTTGTTTGCCAATGTCTTGCGAGAGATGAGTTATGTCAGTCCAAATTAGTTTACGATTCCTTTCAACAAAAATATTCCAAATGTAGTCATCAAAATAGTTGAAATAAATTAAAGCAAGTTGACGACTACTCCCTGAAAGATATGCACTACTCTCGGTATGATGCTCGATCAATGGGGAGAGGGGTAAATGATTTTGGGACAAAACTGGAGGAGGGCATGGTTCTGACTCCATGGCGATAATCTCAAAACCCTTGTCCCTAGCTGTCTCCTCCCCTCGTTCATCCAAAATTGCTAGCTCGTCCTCTCTTTTGCACACACTTTCTGCCATGTGGATATTTTTATTCGTGTCCTCAACGTGACATGGCTTGCTCGATTTTCCTACAATGGAAGATAAATTCGTATTAGATTCTTGAAGTTGAATTTCAAAAAAATTATTTTCTTCTAAGCAGGTGGCAATCAGAGTAAGATTTTCAAAGGATTTCTGAATCTGCCGACTCTGAGCAAGGAAATTCTCTTGGAATTGATGGGATGTAGCCTCCTGTGTCTGAATAATCAAGTAAACTTCCTCTTTCAAGAATTGCAAGGGTACGTCTACGCTTTTCTCCCCTTGATCGAGGCACGAAGGCTCCGTTGAATCGCACTCTGAAGTTTCTTCCATGGTTTCTTCATTTTCTTGCAGAGACTCCATGTATTCCCACGCCTCTATCAGCGTCATGCCTCCCAAGAATTCCTGCAGCTGTGGTCGTAGTCCCTCTAGGAAGGATGCCATAAGCTCTTCATTTGTGTACCCATGCTGCGGATAGCTCGATACTATGTTTGTGAACCTCCTCCAGGCCTGAAAGAAAGTTTCACAGTCAGTTTGATTAAAATTAACGATCTTGAGCTTCTCCATCCTATGTTTGTGTGCATTAGCATATCTTGCATCATACAGATTGTTTGTGCAATAAAAATTCATATACTCCATTTTTAAAAAAGAAAAACAAAAGTTTATGTACAATAAAATCAAACAAAAATTTATATACAGTAAAGTGGAAAGATCTCACCGAAGGTCCTCTAAATGAAATAAACCGTAGTCACAAACCATTCCTCCCCGGCAACGGCGCCAAAAACTTGGTATGACCAAAAAGGTGCTTCTCTCAAGCGCAAGAGTCCGTACAAGTAATATAATCTGGGAGTCCAGATGTCGATCCTCGGGAGGAAATCTGTTGCAACCACAGCTCAAATCAAATAGAAAGCCTACGAAAAGAAACTAACCACTTCAATAATGATGGCGATGGTGTGAATGGGTTTGGACGTGGTTTGCGAACAATGCAAACAAAGAAATTCGTGTATGAAAATATTTATAAAAAGTATTCACATGGTATGGGTTCATTAGGATCAATGATTCGTATTAATTTGGTTGACAAGTATACCTCAATGAATTCTCCTTTTGGGAGCAATTCACCGGAAAATACCCAATATAACTCAATGAATTCTCCTTTTGGGAGCAACTCATCAGAAGATACCCTTTTGGGGGTTCAAGCACAATATGAATAAGATCGTCGCTAAAGTTATAATACGATATGAAACTCTCTTTTGGAGAGATCAAAAATACGATATGAAACTCTCTTTTGGGGAGATCATAACTCACCCTTGTGGGGCGATCATCAACTCAATCACTTCTTTTAGAAGATGAAAAAGACGATTTAATACCAAAGATTACAACTTTATTAACGTTTAACGATTTAGCACAATGAATACAACCAAATAAACACGCATCATATCCCCTAACTACGCCATACCATGCACAATAAGAAATTAGCTACTCATGGTGCAAGAATAATGAAGTTTCATAGAAGAATACATCAATCTAATAGCAAAATACAATAGAAAAACACCAAATACAGGGTTTAAGTTAAGAAATTTATCACCAAATCTTCAAGTTTAGACACCAAAACTCTCTGGAAATAAGAAAACAGCCTCTGGAATTTTACAGAATTTTTCCTTGGCGAAATACGGCTCCTAGAGCCTCCAATACGCCCAAAATACGCCAGCCTTTCTCCCAAAACCCTAGAAATACGCTTATATAGGCTCATTGCGGGTTTAATAGGGTTAACGGGTCCAAAATTCGCTCCAAAAATCACATCCAAACCCGATTCACAGCCGGATCAAACGACGACCGTTCATCCAGGCGGGATGGAACTACACGTTGCCACGTGTCGCTTTGAATTTCGTGTGCGCCCGCATCTGCGTCGACTTCGCATCGGATTGAGTCTCGACCGTCAGATCGAGCATCAGACGGTCCAACGTCGCTCGTCGCCGCTCAGATGCGGGCTTCGTTCGCCCTTAATCATGGCCGTCTAATCCAGTGGGGAGCTGCTGCGATCTCGCCACGTAGCCGTTGGAATCGCGCTCGCCTGCGTCGCTTGAGTTCGCGAGCGGGCCGTTGGATCGTGATCCAACGGCCACGATGATGCCACGCCGCCGCTTAAATGTGTTCTGCTTCTGGCCGTCAGATGAAGATCAGAGGGATACCGAAGCGCCACGTCACCCGCTTTTTTTCCCGCCTCAGCGTCGTTTGCTCTCGAATACGGGCCGTTGGATCTAGATCCAACAGCCGACATCTGGCCGCGTCCATCTCAGCTGGCGACCGTTAGATGCAGAATGAGCGGCCAAGATTAATCCACGTGGCGCGCCAAAAGTCGTGCGACGACCGTATATACATATTTAAACGTATTTTCTTCCGTATTTCTTCAATTAAATAGTATTCTGCATTCAAAAATTCATAGTAATTAGCACAGATCTCAGAAAAATACAAATAAATAGTCGATGGAATCGTGAGATCAAGACCAAGCTGGGAAAAATATAAAAAGTGCAGAAATACTCCATTAATTGCTGTTTTGTGCTCAAATAGAGTGATTTCTCTAATAAATAATTGTGTACAAAATACGTATGAATTAGAGAACAATGTAGCATCACATGAGCACAAAATAGGGTTAAATGGGGGGTTAAATATGTAATATTGAACCCAAATCAAGCACGAGTTAAGCGAGTCTTGTAGGAGGGAGACTGAACAAATCGCCCTAAAAGAACGAGCAGAAGATGCTCTACTAGAGGAGAGAGTCGAAGCTGAGGTCATTACGAAGAGGGCGATTTGGAATTTCACGGATTCATTTCCCGACTTCGACGAGCTATACAAGACAGGCTATGAGAAATGCCGATTGGAGATAAAGAACCAATTCCCTGACCTCTCCGTGGAGATCGCCGAGATCCCGGTGATATTTCCGAACCTTGGTGAAGATGAATCGAGCCAAGGTGTGGAGGAAGTCTCTCCCCCTGATGTCGCTTCCATCGCGGCTGATGATGACACATGAGCAGATTCTGTGAGGGACCCAGAGTTCATGGTCGTGCTAGAAGGAGACCAAGGGCCTAGCCATCCATTGTAGGGTCTCGGTATTTTTACGCATGTTTCAGAAATTTTTTGGATGTATAGGGGTTGATGTAAATGTGAACAAACAAACAACTTTTTTAAGAGGAGCATCAAATTGCGTCTCTTTGTTTGTTGTTGTGTATGTCGTGTGGTGGTCGTAATGCCTGATGGCCCCTTTCGAAGGGTTAGGCACTGCTTCAGGATGATCGAGGATAAACCATCGAACCACGCTTAGAAGTTTACCACTGCAGTCCATGGTGAGGGAGAGATTTACTCGACTCATGGTTGACAGAATGGGAGTCGTTCAGTAGCAAGGGGGTGGCCCCTCGAGTTACGGCTGAAGACGCTCTGGGAGAGTCGTTCAGTGGCAAAGGGGTAACCCTTCGACTTACATCTGACTCTCGTTTAGGAGAGTCGTTCAGTAGCGAAGGGGTGGCCCCTTCGACTTACGACTGATGCTCATTTAGGAGAGTCGTTCAGTAGCGAAGGGGTGGCCCCTTTGACTTACGGCTGACGCTCGTTTAGGAGAGTCGTTCAGTAGCGAAGGGGTGGCCCCTTCGATTTACGGCTGCCGCTCGTTTAGGAGACTCGTTTACTAGTGAAGGGGTGGCCCCTTTGAGTTACGGCTGACGCTCGTTTAGGAGAACTGTTCAATAGCGAAGGGGTGGCCCCTTCGACTTACGGCTGATGCTCGTTTAGGAGAGTCGTTCAGTGGCAAAGGGGCAGCCCTTCGACTTACAGTCGAAGACGCTCTGGAAGAGTCGTTCAGTGCAAAGGGGTAATCCTTCGATTTTTCGCCGAAGACGCTCTGGAAGAGTCGTTCAGTGGCAAAGGGGTAGCCCTTCGACTTACGGCTGAGGCTCATTTAGGAGATTCGTTCAGTAGAGAATAGGTGGCTCCTTCAACTTACGGCTGATGCTCGTTTAAGAGAGTTGTTCAGTAGCGAAGGGGTGGCCCCTTCGACTTACGGCTGACGCTCATTTAGGAGAGTCATTCAGTAGCGAAGGGGTGCCCCTTCGACTTACGGCTGACGCTTGTTTAGGAGAGTCGTTCAGTAGTGAAGGGGTGACCCCTTCGACTTACGGCTGACACTTAGGAGAGTCAATAGGTGGCCCCTTCGACTTACGACAGACGCTCGTTTAGGAGAGTCGTTCAGTAGCGAAGGGGTGGCCCCTTCGACTTACAGCTGACACTCTGGGAGAGTCGTTCAGTAGCGAAGGGGTGGCCCCTTAGACTTATGGCTGATGCTCTAAGATAGTCGTTCAGTGGCAAGGGGGTAGCCCTTCGACTTACGACTGACGCTCGTTTAGGAGAATCTTTCAGTAGAGAAGGAGTGGCCCCTTCGAATTACGGTTGACGCTCGTTTAGGAGAGTCATTCAGTAGCGAACGACTTACGGCTGAAGACGCTCTGGGAGAGTCGTTCAGTGGCGAAGGGTTAACCCTGCGCCTTACGGCCGAAGATGCACTGGGAGAGTCATTCAGTGGCGAAGGGGTAGCCCTTCGACTTACGGCTGACACTCATTTAGGAGAATCGTTTAGTAGCGAAGGGGTGGTCCCTTCAACTTGTGGCTGACGCTCATTTAGGTGTCGTTTGTGTATGTGTTAGAGGAAGAGGGGGAAAAGAAACTGGTTTTCATTTGGGCTTGGGTTCGAAAGTGAGAGTGGGTGCGTGATCTTAGGACTTGCCTGGGCTTGCTGTCGAAGGGAAGGGGAAGGGGTTTTATAACAAAACATATTAATATAATAATTAATAGGTATTAATACCTTGCAATTAAGAGTTAGGCAGATGTTAATGATATTAGGTAGATAATTTGACTAAGTTTGGAAAGGGGTGAGGCGTGAACCTCATGTTGGCATACGGGTAGGGGTTAGGTAATTTAATTAGTTGGGTTTGGTTAATTAAGGTAATTAGTAAAAAGTAAAACTCCATTAGTGAAAGTAATTAGTAAAATACAAAAACAAAATTACGATTTTGCCCCTACTAGTAAACATGTCCGAAAAATTACGAAAACATACCCACGTGATCGTATCATGGTGAGGATCGCGAATACGAGATCCATTTTATGGTTTGAGCTACGGAGATACGTGTTTTGGGCCAAAACATTTAGGAAGCGGGTTTATGGGTTCTCTATTGATTTGACTTCAGAAAATTACGAAATTAATGTGGGGAGCCCTAAATGATCATAGAATGATAACATAGAAGTTTGAAAATGTTCTGATGATGTTTGTATAGAAAATTAATTCATTCAGCCAAAACAGTAATATCTGAAAATGAATTTTTATCAGGTTATTTAGAGGTATTGGATGAAACCCGAACTCACTAAAATACTTCATAACTAGTCTGATATTTCAAAATATTTTTATAAGAAATTTTTGAAATCATAAAACTCCTGACAAAATAGTTTAAAAAAATTTGAAAATAGGCTAAATTCGTAATTAAATGTGTTGATGAAAACAGGCCGTTACATCCCACCCTCCTTAAAATAATTCCGTCCTCGGAATTTAAAAGTCTTTTCTAAAACAAACAATTGAAGTTATGAAGAAGCTCAAGGAAATAAATGATAGAAAAGATGGTAATCTAGTAAATCAGGTTGTAAATAACATGAAATATAATGTGATATTATAGCATCAAGAAAACAAGAGATGTTATATATGAATACATACTATTGACATCATCATAGCTTTTATAGCTAGTCTCAAGTCAAAATAGGCTCAGATAGAAGAAGGAAGACGAGTTCAAGAAAGATGAAAAGTAGCAGCATTAGCTTATACTTCTCGGTTTGGTTCGTCTTATTCTCCAATACTTCTAAGCGTCCTTCAATTCGCTTCCGTTGTCGAACTCGTACTTCTAGTGCTCGAAAAGTCGAATGCTACACTCCTTAAAATAGACGTAGCTAGAGTTCAGGCGAACTAAATGCGATTAGGAAGAATTATAAGAATTAGTAGAATGATCAGAATGCCATCATTAGCTAAAGAAAGGGTGATAGTGATGAAGATCGATGGCGTTACATAATCATGATTCACGTCCTCGCGGTCCAGCGGACACGACCAGGGAAGTGACTAAGCCAGGATCACTAACCCCCATTCTAGCTAGGGTGATCCAACAAATTTAGCCAAGCACATTGACCGGATCATGGTCCATTGAAGGAAGCTTATCATTTATATGCACGCCATCAACAAAAATATTTTTATTAACAACTAATTAATCCTATCAACTAGTTGAATCGTAAAAAATTCAAAATTTTAGGTTTTGTTAATGACTTTTTATTAAATTTTTATCAACTATAAGGTTTCATTCGTATCGAAGATAACTTGGATTATCAACGAAGGATGTTATTAGCAAAAGTAACTCCAAAGAATGGAACACGAGTTCCTAAGCAATGGTTAAGAGTTCAAAGGAGAAGATGATGATGAAGTGAATAAATGGTTTCCACCTATGGAAGGTCACTCCAGCAGAGGAGTGTATAAAGATACACTCAGAGGATGGAACAAGAGCTCAAGGGTTCAAATAAGTGAATGATAGGCAAAGAAGATGGGTATAAGGACACTTTATCTGTACGTCCCATATAGGTGAAAAATCGAGGAGTTCTGTACTCGAGAGTTCAATTTGAGTATTTTATATTGTACACTCTCATCTTGCTATATTGTTCACGATGTAGTTAGCGCGGACCTGCATGGGCCACCAAACCTGTAACGACTCGCTCTCGGGGGCCCATTACTTATCTGATATTTGCACAGGTCCTGCAGGTTACCAGTGAATTCAAAATAGCCACGATGCAGAGATGTACAAAAATACTCAAATAGTGTCCAATTATTATAATCCATATTGTACAAGATGTCCCAACAAATATACATGAAAGAAGAAAAGTACACAACTGAAAATAGCTCTGGAAGATGCGGTCGAACTCTGGCGCTATTAGCTCAGGAGTATCTACTTCCATATGTACGTCGTCTGTGGTGCCACGGAGATGGAACCGTAGGTAAGTCACAACAATTCTAATTATAGTAGTAAAAGTTGTGTACAAGTATGATAAAAAGTAACTACGTACAAGCAAACCAGAGTGAAGGTAAAGTACTGAGCAACAACTGTACACAGCTGAGTAGTAAAAGTAAACTGAACTAAAAGAACAAATAGTACTGTGGTAGTGCAAGTGTGAAGCAGGCTAAGCAAGTGAAACATACTACTGATGTAGCTAAACACGACAAGTAAAGTACTGTGACTGCACAAGTGTAGTAAGTAACGTGCATGGAATGCGTAAAGTAAAGGTGATTGTAATGCGTAAAGTAAAAGTGATCGTGCAAGCTACACTAGAACTACATGACTCAAGTCAGAGAGTGCAATATGTGACCATTGAGTTCATCTCTTGCCTGTGCGCGACCCAGACGAATGCCGAAAACCCAGGGAGCTAGACATGATGCTAGACATGATGCCGAAAACCCAGGCAACTATACATGTAGATTGAACTCCAGTTACTCCCACACTCTCTCAAACTATGAGTTACCCCAAAGCCCAGTGATGTGTCATGTGAATCTAGTACATGTTCCTTACATGATGTTCCACGAGATGTTTCTACAAGATATTCCACAAGATATTCCACAAGATGTTTCACAAGATGTTCCACAAGATGTTCCACACATGACATTTCATACGATAATTCGTTAGTATTTACTGAGTAGTAAATGGCATGCAGCAGATGATGTGTCCATGAGCAATCGTGCTACAAGTGTACACAAAGTGTATGCGTAGTTTTGCAAGTGATGAGCATCAAATCATGGTAGACAAGTGTAAAAGAGAGTTATAAGTTTACGTGCAATTGAAGAAACTCATTTGAAGTTAGTTAGAATCAATGGTTATTCTGAGACTATTTATAAGAATCCTAAGTTCATGCTTTTACACTGGCTTAACTTCTAAAACTAGAATTAGAGTGACTTACATTATCGAGCTCGTCGTAATAAGAGTGGTTAGAGCTAGAGCTTCCAAGGAAGCTGGTGCACGAGAATTGGTACCTGCAAAACACAAGAACAATCGGTTACAGAACACCCAATTTTCTACCTATTTAACTTAACGTGGTTGATTTTATAATCGATTGAAACGGTGTTGAAAAGCGTTCTAAATTTTTATATAGGCTGAAAATGAAGAGTATTATTTTACTGCAAGAGGAAAATATTTTCAGAATTTTCTGTTAATTTTTATAATTTTCAGAAGCTCAAAAATCACTTTTAAAATCCACTTTACTTAAGTAACGTAATCCTTCCATAATTTATTCCGGGTGCAATACTAGTCAAAAATTTTCAAATGAGCAGCCAAAACGACCGTCTCGAAGAGTTCTATAACATATATTTTTATCACGTATCAGTGTACGTGAAAATAAAGAGTTATGGATTTTAAAAATAATTTAACGTATTTAAATTTTAGGGTTAAAAAATTAATCCAGAAAAATAAGCGTCTGATCGAGATGAAACTAGCGCTATTAGGTCCAGAACGTCATTTCTCATTTTCTGGAACTGGTCTTGTATTTTTCTGACCTGTATATAATATATTATTAACTTTGAACTACTAAACCCATATTATTTAATTAATAAAACACGCGAATACGTGTATTTATACAAATACATTTTTATTAAAACGTATAAAATTTAGTTTCCCTTACCTTCGTCATGCACGCTGCCCGGGGGCGGTTTCTTCGTCGACATCGACGGCGACAAGACAGACGACGGCGGCGGCGGGCATCTGCAGCGGGCAGTGGCGAGTGCGAAAACGGTGTCAGCGAGGGCGGAGAGCGAGAGACGGAGACGTTCGGGGGTGTTTTGGCAGTGGAGCTCGGAGAGAGCACGGGGCAGTGTTGATCGGAGAGGGTGAGGCTGGGGCTCTCGAAGACGTCGGAGCTCTCGTCGGGGGGGCCGTGGAGCTTTGTGGGTGGTGGAGTGGCTCGGTGCGGTGGCAGAGCTGGTCGAGCGGCGGTGGGGTTGAACGCCGTGGAGTGGTGGAGGCAGTCGGAGGGCTTGGGGGCTCGACTGTGATGTGTCGGCGTCCTCAGGCTCGTGGAGTGGTGGCAAAGTTGAGAGGAAGTGACTGCAGCGAAGGCGGGGCAAGCCTGGAGCTCATCGACGGCGGGCGTGTCGGGGTGCTGCTGGTGGCGCTTTTTCGGAGGAGCGAGGATGGGGTTTTGACGTGGTCGGTGCTCGGGGGTCTGTTGACGGGATGCGAGGAGAGGCTTACGGCGGATGGGGATCAGAGAAGAGGGTGAGGGAGCGGAGTGGCATTGTTCGGGTGGCTTGGCTCTCCGTCGAAGGTGGCGAAAGCGAGGGCGTGCGGGGGAAGTGGAGGCGAGGTCGTGGCTGGCTCTCGGAGCTCCGAGGGCTACAGTGGTGCTCCACCGGTGGTCGATGGGGAGTTGGGAGGTCGAGCGTGGATAAGGTGAGCGCGGATAGGGAGAAAGCTCGAGAGTTGATAGAGAGAGAGATAGATTGAAACGGGGGGAGAGAGATAACTGTGTGTGTTAGAGGAAGAGGGGGGAAAGAAACTGGTTTTCATTTGGGCTTGGGTTCGGAAGTGAGAGTTGGTGCGTGATCTTATGGTTTGCATGGGCTTGCTGTCGAAGGGAAGGGGAAGGGGTTTTTATAACAAAACATATTAATATAATAATTAATAGGTATTAATACCTCATGTTGGCATACGGGTAGGGGTTAGGTAATTTAATTAATTAGGTTTGGTTAATTAAGGTAATAAGTAAAAAGTAAAACTCCATTAATGAAAGTAATTACTAAAATACAAAAACAAAATTACGATTTTGCCCCTACTAGTAAACGTGTCCGAAAAATTACGAAAACATACCCACGGGATCATATCGTCGCGAGGATCATGAATACGAGATCCATTTTAGGGTTTGAGATACAGAGATACGTGTTTTGGGCCAAAACGTTTAGGAAGCAGGTTTATGGGCTCTCTATTGATTTGACTTCAGAAAATTACGAAATTAATGTGGGGAGCCCTAAATGATCATAGAATGATAACATAGAAGTTTGATAATGTTCTGATGATGTTTGCATAGAAAATTCATTCATTCAGCCAAAACAGTAATATCTGAAAATGAATTTTTATCAGGTTATTTAGATGTATTGGATGAAACCTGAACTTACTAAAATACTTCATAACTAGTCTGATACTTCATAACTAAACCTGAACTTACGAAATAGTTTAAAAAATTTGAAAATAGGCTAACTTCGTAATTAGATGTGTTGATGAAAACATGTCGTTACAACAGTCGTTGGTATCGTGCCCATAGTCGTTGTGATATTTGCAGAATTTGAGGTCGCCATCTTCTCATATTTGCCCTTCTTAGCTGTCTCTTGGATCAGCTCCTCTCATGGGGCGTAAACGAGGACTTTTGCCTTGGGATTAATCGGCTTAGCGTATGTAGGGCGCTCCTTGCTTCGAGGGCTCCTTTCCCTGAGCCTCTTATCTCGAGACTCCTGGCGAGGTGCTCCTGAGATTAGTTTCTTTTGCCTCGTATCTCTGCGACGGGAGGGGGTGCTCTTCGCATTAGCTCTGGTTGGTTCTTTCGCCTCCTCAGAGGAGGTGAATCGATCCGTTATGTTGAGCATTTCTGCGACGATGTTAGGGGGAACTGGTGAAGGGCCCTCCTCAGGTGCTTATTCCAGACCGCCTGGGTAAGCGTCGCTATGACGGTCACGTCCGGTGTCTCTTCTACATCGAGCCTCTCGTCGTTAAATCTTTGGACAAAGACTCGGATCGACTCATTCTCGTTCTGTTTGAGCAAGAAGAGGTGAGACGACCTCTTCTTAGGACGTCGTCCCGCGACGAATTATTTGTAGAATATTTCTGCCAGTTCGTCGAATGAGCCGATGTAGCTGTGGGGTAGCCCTTCGTACCAGCTTTCTGCCCTCTTGAATAGGGTAGCATGGAAGGCTTTACAAAGGTACGGCTCGTCGGCCCTGTGGAGCAACATGACATTCAGATACTTATGAATGTGTGACCATGGGCCATCTCTGTCATCATAAGCTGGTAGAGCAGGGAGCTTGAACTTGGGAAGAGGAGGAGCATAGATGATATTCTCCTTCAGGGGGTCTTCTGAATTACGGATTGGACCAATAGGGATCCTTCTGCTCCCAGTTGCACGTAGTTGGCTCCCGAGGATCGGTTTGGGATCTTCTAACTCCTCAGAATCCACCTGTAGGTTCAAAGGGTTATAACCTAGGGGATCCCCATTCATTACCTGATCTAGGATGCTGCGGATTGCTGCCCGGTAATTGGAGGGGGTGGGTTCTTCCTAGAGAACGAAAGCTCGATTATCGACCCCTACTCCGTTGTATTGGTGGGCCAGGGGGTCGAATTATAGAGCTTAACCTCTAGTTGATCTGCCCTTGGGTCCCCCAGATCTCGGAGGAAAGCCGAGCCATTGGTTGGTGTCAAGTTCGGGTTTGGAGGCGGCAACGGCTTATTTACGGGTGATGGGCTCCCCATGTTTTGGCGTATCAAAGTTTCCCATATGCATAGGCTTATGTTGACCTGCTAGGTGAACTGGGTGAATTCCTTTCAGGTCACCCCAGGCTCCTTCGGACCTTCGACCGGTCCGGTATTGCTGGGTCCAGCTATCATAGCTTCTGGATTGCTTTGGAATGTCAAGCTGGTTAACGTATTTCCACAGACGGCGCGAAACTGTTAAGTCCAAAATTGACCGAGACAGTTGTCAAGCTGACGTAGACTCGGAGATGCTAAGTTGGAGCCTTGTCAGAAGTTAGAGTGGGACCCTTGGTTGGAAGAACCAGGGTCAAATGATGGTAGTTATTGATGGCACGACGTTCAATCGACCTTTGAGTGATAGTTACGTCGATCATTCAGGGCTAGGAAGCTCAATGAAGACCTTCGATGCCAAATAATGACCCTTTATATGCACCACAAGGACTCGTTAGGGGGTTGGATCTGGGTTTCGACCCAAATCCCCTCTGATGCTTAAGTTAGTATGGGAACGTAAGGGAGAGATGGATCTTGGTGTAGCTGAGATCGACCCACGGAGGTTCATCTCAAGACTGGCGATGCAAGCTTGAACGTGTAAGAAGTATAAGCTAAGAAAGTAGAGTTCTATGTCTTAGACTTCATACCTTGGAAATGGGACCTTTTCCTCTATTCATAGACGTTCAGAGTCCCTTTGGAGACGCTGGGATAACGGCCACCCATAATGTGACCATGATCTTCCCCCATTAATAAGAATAAATGTTGTGCACGTTCCCGAGATTCACGAGCCCGTCTTTAATCCAACGTTTGAGTGAAACAGACTCAACAGTCGACTGGCCTTTGGGCTTTGACTGAGTCAGTATCGTGCTTCTTTGGTGGGCCTTGCGGGCCATAATCATTTGTCGACCGAGTTATCTCGAATGCCGGCCCAATGACTCAATAGATCTAAATATGAGTTGTTTAAGATGTAGAAAGGTGAAAACATCTCGAAGATGTTCACAAGGTTCACAGAAATTGTGGACGCTTTGGAAGGACTTGGGAAGGTGATTTTCCAATAGGATCGAGTGGAGAAGATTCTTGACTCGCTTACATCTCAATGGGAGTCAAAGGCCAATGGTATTTTGGAGTCTAACGACATGTCCAAATATACCATTGAGGAGTGCATTGGGAATCTCATGGCATATGAAGTGAAGCTTCAACACAAGAAAGAGATTCAACCATCCAAGCCGGAGAAGCCGGAGAAACAAAAGGGGGTTGCATTCCATGCCTAGAAGGAGGCAATCCAATGGAGGAAGAAATTCCATCTAGAAGCTTCGAGTGAAGATGAAGGGTAAGATGATGCTAGCGATAATGATTTCATCGAGCTTGCCAAGTAATTCAAGGCATTCCTGTCACGCCCCGGTCACCCTACTACTCAAGGGAGGGATTTTTTTCCACATCCCGAGACAGAGGGGACGGCTGCCTGACATGCCGCGGTATTGCACTAAGTGTTAAGAATAAACAAACAGCATGTCAAAACTCACACTAGAACAACACAGAACAGTACATCAGAAAAGTAAAGGTACAGCTCAACAACGACATCAGCACAAAATAGAAGCACTTCAACTACTACTGCAGAAAAGGAAAGTCACAACCACATCACAGATACAGTCACTACTACAAGCCCACAGAGTCCACTGACTGACATATGTACAACTGCACCTGACCAGAAGTACAACAACCCAGAACACAACACTGGCCACAGGAGTGGCAACAACAACTACAACCTCATCTCTCACCAAACCCACGTACACCCACATTCTTATTACGAGGATCACTCTCAAACAAACTAGAAATACTACGGGCGTCTGGCAGGGTCCGGCTCCAGACGCTGCTCCTGGGTACCTGCTCCCAAAAACACGGGAAGGGGACACGTCAAAGCGTGACCAGTATAGAAACTCAAACACACTAAGGAACTACCACACACAACATATCATAGCAACGAGTGATTTCATTATTATCTTCTTATTTAATGATTATGTGAAGTTTGGAAATATCGTGTACGAGACTCGAATACGATGACCAGACTCGTCCCGAAGTGGGGACGACAAAGGAACCCGCCAGTGGTACTGCACACTGTGTGAAGCTTAACTGGGCCTTCCCACTCCAGTTGACAGGACGTGGGTCTCAACAACTCTACTAAAGCTCAATGCACGGTCCGTGTAGCAACGGTCGCGACTCCTAAGTAACAGGTCATGTCCTCGTACTGTCACCCCTACACGGTATTCCCCCCAAACTCGCCTAGGGTGATGTACCCACTCTGTGTGGTCGAAACACCTCTATCATCATCATTTAACTTCACTAGGGTCTAGTTGCTTCATCTCATCATTCACATCTCAACAAACCAATATGACTATCATATTACCAATTTGCCACAATTCCAACAACAATAACAAATGCCACTTTCAATATAGAACATGGAGCAACTAACACCTATGGTTTAATTAATCTTGATTATCATGTGATATGAGAGCCAATATAACACTTTCAATCATCAATGCATCAGATATATATCAGAAAATGCAAATAACTCATCACCCCAACTTAAGGCAGAATCTGTTTTTAGCAAAACATCAACTTAGCAGCAACTGTTTCTCCAAGATATTGCACTGGACATCAAAACATATATCAAAGAGGTTTGTAGTCCCATAAGTCTACTTTCCAACATTTCAAACCTCATACAAAAATTCCAAGAAATCAATTTACTATGAATTAAATGGCAATATGTGTTACTGCAAATTTCAGACAGGAAAACAGGAGCGGAAAGATCAGTGTTTTACAAATACTTAGAGGTCGAATTTGAAAATATGGTAGTAGAAGAAAACTTAGATCAGTTTGTTAGATTTAAAATGACAGCAAAATCATTGAAATTGACCCAGTGGTTTGAAGGATACGGCTATTTGTATAAGATGTGCCTGAGTAGTCTAAAGACAGACCAGTTTGAAATATGGAATTTTAATAAATATTTTGAGTGAAAACTAGTTCGTGGCCAAAGCATGAAAGTTGGAGTAGCCGAGTAGTAGCAAGCCCTGAGAAATTTTCAAAAGGTTTTGTTCAGCCAATTGAGAGAAAAGCCTCTTGAAAAATCTGGACATAGTCTCCCCTGCATGGGAGAGTTCTTCCCTGCTTTTCAAAATGATTTAAAAATCAAATCTTGAAAATTTTTGAACAAGAAATACTCCAGAGATAAAAAAGACAACATCTTAAGTCCATATAACAAAAATCCCTACTGAAATTCATATCCAAACACTTATCGTTGGAAAAGCTTGCATCTTGCTATTAAATTTTGGAAAACATGAACAAATCAACATGTTTAGAGGCATCCACATGAAAAATCCTTAATAAGATTCATCCTTCATCATTCCAGAGGCATATAGCATGATAGAGGTCCTAATTTTTAGCATGCATGGATAGATAATCAAAAAGATAGCATCTTGCACCACATATTCAACATGCATGGCAATTTTGAAAACTTTTCAAGCACTAAAGGCAACATACAACTCAATTATCAAAAGGAGGGCAATAGAAACCTAGCATGCCTCTATTATAACCCCTAGAGTGCTGAGAGACTCTACCTTAGGGTTCTTGATGAGGTTGGAACCTCCTTACTTGAAGCTCCAAGCCTCCTCCTTCTAGGTTCAAGCTTCTTGGCACCTTTAGGGTTTAATCCTCTAGTATGCAAGCAAAAGCCTCTCTATCTCCTCCTCCTTCACCTCTCCTCTCCTCCACATGACCCTCTCTCCCCCTCTCAGGTTGTAGCCACAAAAATGGCTTGGAAAATAGAGGGAAAAGGTGAGAAAAATGAAGTGGATGGCGCTTAAATATAGGTTTTAGTGTGTAGAAACCTCTCAAGGGCATTTTTGCCATTTCACCCACCCCACTTAGGGTATGGGCCAACCAATGGCTGTCACACACTCCACTAATCCCCAATTACATCCTCCAAAAGACCCATGTACCCCCTCTTGGCATTTTTACATGAAACCCCCTCCTTTTTGCCTTTTACAATATACCCAAAATTGGATAAAATGAAAATGTGAGGGGTATTATTACAAAACTCTCCAACCCCCAATGGCCACCTTGCATAGGGTGTCATTAGGGTCCCATTTACGTCTTAATACTGTCATGATAGCCACAGGACACCTTTCCAAGCACGCATCCCATTGCATGGGGGTCAATCTCGATACCCGCCTGCACGATTTGAAGGACGAGGGTGTTCAAGGTTAAATTCCATCTTCTAAATACTCATGGTGAGTCCACTTATCATGCTCGTTGTGGTGATATATACACGTGTACATGCACAAAGTGTGCACATGACTGAACACAGGTGTGCATAAAAATGACTAGTCGGTCAATCAACGTACTCGGTTTGACTAGTTTACACCATTTTCCCATACTTCACCCTATTCTCCACACCACCTCTCGTACGACCACCCAAGCATCGCTATACACACTACGGCCATTTCTAGATGCACACATACTCTATGCATGCTTCCCAATGCACAGGGAACCTAATGTGCTCAAGAATCCTCAAATCGAGTCCATCACTCCTTAATTTCTATACTCTTATCCCCACTTCACCATACATGCCCATGGGCTATGACCCTATGTTATAGAATCGACTACGGAGGGTTACATCCTACCCCCTAGAATAAATTCCTTCCTCGAAATTGTAATGCCATACGTAGCTACTGCACAAGTACTAGAGGGGGGTGAATAGTACTTTAAAATAATTAAGAAGATAATTCCTAATTATCTTGCAAACCCCAACCAACAATGCGGAAATGTAAATGTGATAACAAAGAAATGCAATCGCAAACAAACGAATTAACGGGTTCGGATCCACCCAAGTCTCCCCGACTTATTCCCGGTGATCCTACGTCCCAAACACCCGGATCCCCTCCGGATACTTGAGTTAGAAACCTCTAACTCAAATTTGCACTAAGAAATACTTGTAGAAAACCTCTACAAGATCAAATCATACACAAAAGAAATTGTGACTCCCACAACCCGGGATCACAAACAAACTCTCACAACCGAGAGTGAAACTTGTAATATTCAAAGTAAATTGAAATAAGAAATGCTTACCACAAAAACCAATGCCTTGAGTAAAGCTTACGAATTAGGGCAAAGAGGATTTTGGGGAAGATGAAGGCACCAAACCCTAGCTCCAAGATGTAGACCAGCAATGGAGGGCTAGGAGGTTATTGGTGACCTAGGATCAAGCACTTGGCTTGGAAGGCTCACAATCAATGAATCTCTCTTTTGAAATAAGAGTGAGGGAGAGATTCTTGAGAGAATGAATGAGCTTTGAATGAGGATTAAAATGCTTCTCTTTGATTCTCTAAACTTCAATTAATATCAGCCTTGAATGCTATGAAAGCAGCACTCCAAGTATATATAGGATAGAGGAAAGAGAGCAAAAATCATGGCATTTAATGCTCCAACGGCTCTATTCTGAAGCAGACTAGTCGGTCAAAGAAGGATCACTGACCGACTAGTTCATCAACTAGTCGGTCGGTGAAACAACATGAACGGACTAAGAGGTGAACAGCCAAAAGAAGAAGTTCAGGGAATGAATAACTAGTCGGTCCAAGAAGACTTGCCAACCGACTACTTTCACAACTAGTCGGTCGGTGAGTCAATTTTGACCGACTAACAGGTGAAATAGAGAAGGCTGAACTCAAGATGAATTAGTCGGTCTAAGAACAAAGTCTAACCGACTAGTTCATCAACTAGTCGGTCGATAAATGTACTTAGACCGACTAAACGATAAACAGTAACTTAGGCTGTACAGTAGAAGCTCCACTAGTCGGTCGGTGAACCTTCTTTGACCGACTAACTGTAAACAGTAAAGAGCTTGAAATTGAGAAGGCATTCTAGTCGGTTCAAGAAGCTTTACCGACCGACTAGATTGCCATCTAGTCGGTTGGTTCTTCTTCTTGAACCAACTAACATGCACAAGAAGCCGCGAATCGAAGCGCGAGGCTTCGGGAAAGATCGTATGGGCTTCTACTAAGATCCTAGCTCTAAGATATGAGCGTTATGAAGATTAAACGTAAGACCTACTCAAGGCTTAACATTCTACGAAAAGAAGCTAGAAGACATAAAATAAACTTGATGAACCGTCTTCAAAAGCTTCAATCGAATCTTCATGACTTCAATAATGGTCCTTGAGCTTTAACGAAGCTTCAAGCACATGTTCACGCGCTTTGAGAAGTCTTGAGACGTCGCTTTGGATGTTCATAGAAATTTGGCGACGATCTCCATAACTGCTCTCACAAAGAGTTAGTTCACGATATTTATGTTTGTTCATCATCAAAACCAAATCCGGGGAATCAATACTCAACATTCTCCCCCTTTTTGGTGATGACAAACCAACATAAATAATAATCAAAAATAATGATTTAAATGTAATTTACTTACTCCCCCTGCATTGATGACATGTTAATTCCATATTCAATAATAATCATAAGCATCAAGCAGACGAGTAAAGTATAAAATGTGAATCCAATTATCGAAATTTAGGATTTGAAATCCATTTTTATATCTTAACTCCCCCTGAATCTAACATATCAAATTAGATTCTTGGAAAATGCTTTAAATTATCATTTAGCACATCGTCATTATTAATTCTCTCCCCCTTTGGCATTAGCAAAAAGAGTGGGAGGAGAACAACGACAACAACAATGGCTTCAAATAAAAGCACGGGAGTCGTAGAATACGACCACGGTCCAAATGACACCAAAGTAAAATACGAATTAAATCAAAGCGTGTCAATGAGACCAAAGTCGATAATCGAAAAATAAAATCATCAAAACTCAAATTAATATCACGAATTGAGTTATGGAATATACTCTACAATATCAACATTCTTGATTAATTAAGTGCATGGAAAACAATTCTATGTTTCCATAGAAAAATTTCTATTAAATCAAGATTTAATCGTCGATCGACGAAGTCAACATCAGAGACAATAATATAATGTGCACATAAGAAGTAAAAGGCAAAATGATGTGTGTGTATATATATATATATATATATATATATATATATATATATATATATATATATATATATATATATATATATATATATATCAAACATGATACAACAAAACGTAAACATCCGCCAACATACAAAATAGCAATCCTCAGATCGGGGCACATCATACAACAATATATCACAGAAGATATCGAAGTATCTCAAAACATACAGAAATCCATCCAAAATACATCAAAATACATCAAAATGTCCAGAACCACCCAATCTATCCTACCCAAACTCTCGCTACTAGATATATCATCCAAAGTGCATCGGTAGAGTCCTCCAAGCAAACTCAGGAGGCAGAGGCAGTGTCAGCAGCAGCAGCAGGCTCTGCAGACGGGGTGGTGGTCACTGGATCAGTAGGAGTGTCCACAGAAGAAAGTGTCGCTACGGGAGTAGCCTCGGGAGCACAAGACGAAGTATCCACCGGAGGAATGGTGGCAGCAGGTGTGCTCTCGGGGGCACCGACAGAAGTAGCAACAGCGGCAGATGTACCCTCTGGGGCACCAGCAGAAGTAGCAGCAGCAGCTGCTGACGTACCCTCAGGGGCACGGGCAGCAGAACCAACGAGCTCCTGGAGCTCATCCTCATCCATCTCCTCATCGTCAGAGACTGACGGAGGAACCTCAATGCCAAGGTGAAAGCAGATGCGAGCGAGCATCTCCTCAGAACGAGCACAACGAGACTCCACACGTCTCAACGAATGTGAAAGCTCAGCGAGAGTAGGAGAAGGAGCAGGAGCTGAAGCTGAAGCTGAAGCTGAAGGGGTCGTCTTCTGAATGTGACGAAGCGCCGCAAGAGACTTCTTGATGGCCGTCGCATTCAGAGAAGGACCAAGGGGATGCTCGTCATCAGGAGTGAGAGGGATTTTGAAGTGACGGAAGACGAGAGTCAATAGGCACGGGTAAGGAATGTGGGCTGACTTGGTGGACTTTCGAATACATTCGAAGGAGTCCATCTTGTCAAGAATAATCTGTTCCCAATTGATCTCGCTCCCCATGAAGAGAGCATAAATGAGTTTGAGGAATGGCTGGGATGGTAAGCTAGATGAGCCGTACTTCGGAAGGAGGCATGACTTCAAGATAAGATTTAGAACCCAGGCATTCGGCTTAAAAGACTTGGATGGGACGCCAATCATGGCGGGAGGGATCACATGGAAAATCTCGGCGAGCATCACCTGATCAAGCTCAGAAATATCCTCAACAGAGATATCGGCTGGAAGGAGGCCAGAAGAGGAGACGATAATCAATTCCCCTAAGATTTCTGCCGTGAGGACAATCGGTGTCCCCAAGACAGTCGTCTCAATGGAATGGGTCTCATCGTACTAACCGCGAACACAGTTCGCATAGAATAGCTTGACAAGGCGAGGGTACAGGTGTGGATTCACCTTAGGGTCATGGCGAAGATAATCGATAAGGCCGGAATAAGAAAGAAGATCGGCTAGATGTGGGAAGTCGGAGAACTGTACGAAATGCTCCAATAACAGTGGATAGTGTTCGATACGATTATATGCCGCGAGACACAACGGGTCATCGCGACATAATGATATATCGACACCGCCAACTGGCATGGGAGCCTTCCCCTTAGGCTGACGAGTGCTAGAACGGGGTGGAGGAGTAGGATCCCTATGGGTAGGCTCGGTCTCAGGGATATATTCCGTGTCAGAATCAGAATTAGCTGGAGGAGTGGGTGCACGGAACGAAGCTGGAGAAACAAGCTGCTTCCTAGGTTTAGGCTGAGATCGAGGCTTAGCGGTCGCCGTCCTCTTCTTCTTAAGAGGAGGCGAAGAAGACGAAGGATGGGTGGTTTTGGAACGGCGTTTGGGAGGAGTTCGTTTGGGTTGCGAGAGGTCCGTAGGAGGCGACTCTACAGTCATGGGTGACGAACTCGAGGGTCGGATCGGGATGCGTGTCTTCGCCATAATCGAGACGAGACACGCACAAAATTAAACTAGAAATTGAAATCTAAAACCCTAGACAAACCCTAACACAAACCCTAAAATCGATAGCTAGAAGCTGAAAATCGAAGGAACCTAGGTCTAAAAGCTGAGAGAGGTAGATACCTAGGAAGAGGAGAGGAGATCGATGGTTGACGACGGTGGAGATGGCCGGAGATGGCCGAAAAACGACGATCGACGGCGGAGGGAATGAGGGAAGTCGAAGGGGTGAGGGCTGAGAGATAATATCGCACCGACTAGAAAGAGAATTAGTCGGTTCAGTGAGTGTATAAGTCGACAAGGAATGCGAAAAGACACATCAGTCCCTGAGCAGTTAGTCGGTCATAGTTCAAGCACTGACCGACTAGATGACGGTCTAGTCGGTCGGCCAATGAGCTTGAACCGACTAAGTGCAAACAGTAACTGAAGCCAAATTTAGAGCAGGAGTTAGTCGGTCTGCATTCATTCACTGACCGACTAGAACGCAATCTAGTCGGTCGGTCAATGAACATGAACCGACTAAAAGAGTCCAAAAATTTTAGAATTTGAAATTTTGAGTTCTCTCCTAATCGCACTTGGACGAAACATCGTAAAACTCTCATTAATCATTATACTACCCCATTAAACATCGAAAATCTTAAATTTGACGTTCAAGAATAAATCGAGCATAAATTCCAAAAATTCACACATAAATCCAGAAAATCTCAATAATTCTAGCATGAGCAAATATAACGAAATTTAATAGCATGCAACATTATTGAACAAAATATGAATCCTAAATCTCGGATTCACCCATAATCCCCAATTCTTGACGCAACCGCACAACGGAGTATTCCTTTAGGGGTTTCGTGAAAATATCAGCGATTTGCTTCTGGGTTTCAACGTACACTAAAATGATGTCCTTTTTAGCAACATGATCATCTAAGAAATGGTGACAGACATCTATGTGTTTAGAATGGGAATGGTGTACCGGATTCTTAGAGAGACATATTGCACTTTGGTTGTCCACCATGATAGGGCAAGTATCACAGTTTATACCAAAGTCTTTAAGAGTGTGTCTCATCCAAAGAACCTGAGCACACGCGGCACCGACGGTAATATATTCCGCCTCGGTGGTTGAAAGTGATACGGAATTCTGCTTCTTGGAAAACCAAGAGACAAGAGAATTTCCTATAAAATGGCAAGTGCCACTAGTACTTTTCCTGTCGGATTTGCATCCCGCATAATCTGCGTCACTATATGAGATTAACTCATATGTGCTAGACTTTGGATGAAGTAATCCAAAGTCAAGTGTGTAACTTAAATAACGGAAAATACGTTTTACCGCTACTAAGTGAGATTCATTAGGTTGAGACTGATAACGAGCACATACACATACGGCAAACATAATATCGGGTCTACTTGCAGTAAGATATAGTAAACTACCTATCATACCTCGATATAGACGAATGTCTACATCTTTACTGCCCGTATCCTTATCAAGATGTGTAGTCGTGCTCATTGGAGTCTTCTTCCCGGAGGCATTCTCCATTCCAAATCACTTAAGCAACTCCACCGTGTACTTGGTTTGGTGGATGAAGATTGCATCATTCATTTGGCAAATTTGGAGACCTAAGAAATATTTGAGCTCACCCATGTGGCTCATCTCAAATTGATCCTTCATAACATTAGAAAACTCTTCGCAAAGAGTGAAGTTGGTAGCACCGAAAATGATATCATCAACGTAAATTTGAACTAAAATAATATCATTATTCGAATACTTAACAAATAATGTCGAATCAACTTCACCCATTTTAAAACCCAAATCCAAAAGAAAATTCTTTAGACGGTCATACCAAGCTCGAGGAGCTTGTCTCAAACCGTAAAGTGCTTTCTTAAGTTTGAAAACGTGATTTGGAAATTTTTCATTTATAAAACCCCGAGGTTGAGAAACGTAAACTTCCTCAACAACATCTCCATTTAAAAACGCACTTTTTACATCCATTTGAAAGAGTTTAAAATCTTTATGGCATGCAAAAGATAACAATAATCTAATAGATTCTAATCTAGCTACCGGAGCAAAGGATTCTTCGAAATCTATACCTTCCTCTTGCCGGTAGCCTTGAGCTACTAACCGAGCTTTGTTCCGGACGACGATTTGGTTTTCGTCGGTCTTGTTCTTGAAAATCCACTTCGTTCCTATAACGGTGTGGTTCTTCGAAGTCAATGGAACAAGCTCCCAAACCTCATTCCTCTCGAATTGAATGAGTTCCTCCTCCATGGCAAGGATCCAAGCACTATCTTCGCACGCTTCGTTAATATTCTTTGGCTCAATTGAGGAGGCAAAGGCACAATGAGCGAAGTAGTTGACTTGAGATCTCGTCTTGACACTATCAAGGATGTTGCCAATGACTTGCTCATGGGGATGGTCACGAACGGTATGAAGCCGTTTGGGAATTCCCTGATCACTAGGAACATTCTCAAAAGATTCATTAGTAGGGTTAGTAACATTAGAATCAATAGAATTAGAATTACCAATAGAATCACATAAGACATCCATGGAGTCATCATCATTAGTAATTCTAGTTGGGACAAAACCTTCATTAAATGAGACATGAAGTGATTCCTCGATCGTTGAGGTTCGTTTGTTGTATATCCGGTAGGCTTTTCTATGGGAGGAATATCCAACAAATATCCCCTCATCGGATCTTGGATCAAATTTGTCCAAACTACCATACGTGTCTTTAATAAAACATTTTGTACCGAAAACACGAAAATGTTTAACTTGAGGCAACCTACCAAGCAACAATTCATAACAAGTTTGTTTAGTGCCGGGCCTCAAAAGTATTCTATTAAACACGTAGCAAGCGGTATGTACCGCTTCCGCCCAAAATTGATGGCCAAGTTGGCTATCATCAAGCATAGTGCGAGCACATTCCACTAGCGTCCTATTCTTCCTCTCAACAACACCATTTTAAGGAGGTGCGCGAGGGAAAGAAAAGGTGTGAGTAATACCAACTTCATCACAAAAATTTGAGAAAAACTCATTCTCAAATTCCCCTCCATGATCACTACGAATAGTGACAATGGTGGTTCCAATGAGATTTTGTACTTTCTTAACAAAAATTGTGAAGTTTTCAAAAGCATCATTTTTATTACTTAAGGAAAATACCCAAGTAAATCTAGAAAATTCATCAACGATGACAAGTCCATATCTAGCATTACCTAATGAAGCAACTCTAGTTGGCCCAAAAAGATCTAGATGTAATAGCTCTAGAGGCCGCTTAGATGAAATGCTTTTCTTAGGTTTAAATGAAGATTTTGGAAGCTTGCCTCGTTGACACAAGTCACAAAAGCTTTTCTTTTGAAAGACAAGCTTAGGGAAGCCTCTAATAGAATTTAACTTGAAAAGCTTAAAAAGTGTTCCAAAGTTCACATGACCAAAACGTCGATGCCATAAGTGTTGTTCACTTGTGTTGGCAATGAGACATTGTTCATGTGACTTAGGGAGATCTAATATATAGATATCCTTATGGCGTGTGCCAGAGAATAATACATCATTAGTATTTTTATTCAAAATATGGCGCATTCCTTTCGCAAAGCTAACTTTGTAACCTTTGTCACAAAGTTGGCTTATTGAAATAAGATTGTGGTTTAATCCTTTAACAAGGTAAACATCACTTATTAGTGGTTTAGAAGGATTACCTACTTTACCAACACCTATGATGGTTCCGCTCTCATTGCCTCCAAAGACTACCCGGTTCCCATTTGCAATGGGCACCACTCCGGAGAGCAATTGAGCATCACCCGTCATGTGTTTTGAACACCCGCTATCGAGTATCCAATTATTCTTGGAGCTAAATTTGGATTTGTTGCTCCGTTTCTTTTTCTTGAGTACCTAAAGATAAACATATCATTCCATGGTACCCAAGGTCATTGGGTCCTAAAAATTAGACCTTTGGAAGCCAAGTCCAATTGGACTTAGACTTCCCCACATAATTATCACTATGCACTACATTCATGAAATACGAATTCATGTAAATTTGTTTTTCATTCATGCTTGTGTCCTTCGGGCTCCAAATAGTGAAAATTTTGGGAGCCCTAATCCTATTGGGAGCATGCATGTGTTGTTGATTTCTACGTGATGCATGTCATGGATAGGCATAAGGCACATGATGAAATGGTGCATGATGATACTTGTTCATATGATGATGTGAGTGAACATATGCATGTGGAGGAACACGTGCGTGAGGGTGTCTCACATGGTGTGCACGTGCCTGTGGATGTGGTGCATAAAAATCATCATATGTGTGAACATGTGGAGTAGGATGTGTGTTCCTACATAGCATAGTCTTGGTGTACATATAAGCATGACCCTTCTTTGGAGGTCCACCCAAAGTGGGGTTCTTTCCAAACGAGGGTGTGTACGAGGTGGAAGCACCATTGGTAGATGAACTACCAATAGAGTGTTTGCTCCCACTCGTTGAGGCATCGGAAGTTGGCCTAACAAAAGTAGTAGACGATTTGGATGAATTTCCCATCGTATACCCCAAGCCAATGTGATGATTGGCCGGAAGTAAGTCACTTAGGATTTTATCCAAATGGTCCTTACCTTTATTGAATTTGTTAATTCGGCCTAATATGCACTCATATTTCTCGGTGAGAGAACGCATAGAAGCATCCAAAGTGGATACTTGCGATGTGAGCACATAAACACAAGATTTGAGATCCTCATTCTCAATACTCAAAGTTGAGTTTTGAGAGGTCAAATCCGCTATCTTGTATTCCTCCGAATCCTCAATATGAACATGTTCAAGTTGAGATTTGAGATCTACAATCTCATTTCTCAAGTCTTCAACAATAGTGTAGTTGTTGATGAAGATAGATTTAGGCGAGGTTTGGAGACTAACTAACTCATCTTTGGTCTTAGTATATCTATTTACTAATTTAGAATATTTAGACCAAATTTGCTCGTTAGCTAATCTAAGGTCGTCCATAGTTAACTCATCGCCTTCATCCTCGCTATCATCGGAGGAAGATCCTTCATCACGTTCCTCTCGTGCCATGAAGCACATATGTGCTTGCTCCACTTGCTCATCATCCGACTCTCCACTTGACGAGTCCTCGTCGGAGTCGGTGAATGTCCCGATAAGTCCTTTCTTGTACCCTTTCTTGTACTTCTTGGACTTGTCGAACTTTGGCGCCTTCCACTTCTCCTTTTGCTTGTTTTGAGGACAATCCGCTTTCATGTGTCCTGGCTTATTGCATTTAAAGCACAAAGAAGCGGAGGCGTTAGAAGAACTAAACTTAGATTTGTTCTTAAAATTACCTTTCCGGAAGAACCGGTTGAACTTCTTTGCCATGAGGGCAATGGACTCCAAGTCCAATTCTTCTTCCGATTTTTCATCATCTGTAGATGTAGATGTGGATGGAGCGGCCTTGAACGCAATCGCCTTTTTCTTTGGCTCGTCTTGCTTCAAGTAGGACTTCATCTTGTCCTGCAACTTAAGTTTGCTATCCTTGCGTACCTCGTAAGACATCAAGGTACCCATTAGTTGTACGACAGTATATGTTTTCATATCATTACCTTCCTCGATGGCGAAGGTACGTTTCTCCCAACAAGAAGAAAGTCCATCGATGATCTTCGAGACTTTCTCCTTTTGGGTGTAGGTCTTACCAAGAGCCTCCAACTCGTTGGTGATGTCGACGAAGCGAGCATAGTACTCCTTCATCTTCTCACCCTGTAGCATATGAAATAACTCGTAATCTTTATTTACAACTACGAGTTTGGAGTCTCTTACCCTACTCGTTCCTTCATGCAAGATGAGGCGGGAGTTCCAGATTTGATATGCACTCTTACATGTGCATATCTTGTTGAAGTCCTCGGGCTCCAAAGCGCATTGCAAGGCATTCATTGCCTTGGCATTGCTTACCTCCGCGGCGACCTCCGCGGTAGTCCACTTCTCGAAATCTTCTTCGGCGGGCTCGACATACTCCTTCATCGTGGCTCTCCATAATGAAGCACTCCGGAGGAAAGTTTCCATCCGGCATTTCCAGTACCCGTAGTTGGTACAGTTGAAGAAAGGAGGCCTCGTCGAGGAGTGTCCTTCCATTACCGAAGAAGCTCCTTCACGGTTCCTGAAGGTGTTGTAGTCTGAAGGAGGACGTACGGTCTTGTTGTCGTTGGAAGACATAGCTAGATACTTGGCTCTGATACCAAATGTAATGCCCTACGTAGCTACTGCACAAGTACTAAGGAGGGGTGAATAGTACTTTAAAATAATTAAGAAGATAATTCCTAATTATCTTGCAAACCTCAGCTGTCACGCCCCGCTTCCCAAAAATGTGGAGGCGAGACGTGAGAAGGTCCGCACAGACGTGGAGCTGTGAAGCCACACGCCTGATAAGCGTCATGAAATCTTTATATCTGCAGGTCCTTGCAACACGATACGAAACAAAGATAATAATAAAGGAAAAGAGACAAAAGACAATCTCAGAATATCCATCACATTAAATTCCAACATCACAGAAAAAGCCACCAGGCTAAAAGAGAAAAGAATCTAAGGGCCCAAACATGGCCAACAAAAGTACAAAGTACAAACAAAGGTGCCACGCACCGACAACTAACAGGAATCCTAAAACAAAAGGAAACTGTAAGATCCTAAGAAAGATCACCGGTATTCTCAAGCTCCTCTTCAACCAACAGAATCGGGCACGAACTCCTCGAACTCGTCACCCTCAACAACAAACTCAGGCTCGGCAACTAACATGCGACACCCAAAGAGAAAGGGGCATATGTCAGCAAGTCTAAAAAGACTTGGGCAAGGAAACTGAAAGGAAAGCAAACTAGCAGTTCTAAAAGCATGCATGACATGGCAGTTTTAGTATGAGTGCACAAGTAAGACGTGGTGTAACAATAAGTGCAAGGGAACAATTATCATGGCATGACAGTAGTAGCCAAGCTACTAACATTCTCAATCCTTTCACTAGTCACGTTTTCAAGTTATAGTAGATGTTTACGCCTTACAGTTGAACTGTTTGACGTTCACACTGAGTGGACGCTTAACACTAATCACGCTTCAAGTTATTTGTAGATGTTTACGCTTTACAGTTGAACTGTTTGACGTTCACACTGAGTGGCCGCTTAACACTACCCCAGAACCCAGAGTTTACGCCTTACCACTGCAGTTGCTGATCGGGCAGACTCCCAGTTGATTGGCCGCTTAACTCTTACCCCAATACCCACATGTGGACGAGCCAGGGTCCCTGCACACAAGCTCAGTAAATGAGCTAGGGTTGCCCCGCATAGGAGCTCGCATTCTAGTTCACGATTCATAAGTATTTGGCGTAGGGTGCACCTAGCCGGAAACAAGTAGATCGGGCATTGGCTATCAACCAACACATGGCCCGCTTCTGGAACACGAGCCAGGAAACACAAGTATTGTAGCGTGTGCTACGAATGCGACATTCAACATGGATGGCATGGCTTGCAGTAAGGCGTACAAATAAGGAATTAAACATGGCAATTTAATATGCATGAACAACAAGTTAAAAGGGTTGGATCTAGCTTCGTTGTCAAGCTAGATCAATTAAGGTGACGGATCTAGTTTCGTTGTCACACTAGATCAATTGACGTCTAGGCGGCTATCATTTCACCGTCTAGTCTCTTTTACGCTACAACAAGCAAATGGCCTAAAACATGGCCTAAACCCTAAGTGGCAAGTTTCACTTGCCTCACGCCAAGGAAGATGATCAACGAGGCACGCCACAAAAGTTATCTACGGAGAGGAAATCGCTGCCACGGAGAAACAATCATCAAACAACATCCAACCTAGTTTATTATTATGGTTTCAATAAAATCACAAGGAGAGTTATGAGAAAACCAAAGGATCGAACCCTACCGTATAGAAGCGGAAGATCAATGCCGAGCAAGCACGGCAACAGAAGAACGATCCGGGGAAACCTAGGGTTCAGATCTGGAATGGGGAGAAAATCTGGAGAAATGGGGTTTTGGGGATTTTTGGGGGTTTTCCGACGACCTAGAGGTGGTGGCCGGCCAAAATGGAGAGGGGGAAGGGCTCTTGATGAAGGAGGAAGGCTAGGGGAAGATGGAGAAGGATTTGGGGAAGAAGGAGGCTCAGGAGAAATGAATGAAGAAAAGAAAACGTTTGGGGGGTTTAAATAGGAAGAGCTGGCGGCTGCCCAGAAATTAGGGTTTCGACACTGATTAGTCGGTCAAAGAAGAGTTACCGACCGACTAGTTTAGCAACTAGTCGGTCGGTCGACCAACTGTGACCGACTAGAATCAAACAGCGAAAGAAGGGGAAAATCTAGGAAGTGAATTAGTCGGTCTGTGAAGGCCCGTCGACCGACTAGTTTGGAATCTAGTCGGTCGGTGAGTGTTCATGAACCGACTAACGAGGAACAGTAGCTTAGGTAAAATTAATCAAAGGAACTAGTCGGTCTGAGAGCAAGTTCTGACCGACTAGTTTCACATCTAGTCGGTCGGTGGTTGTTCTTAGACCGACTAAGTGTAAACAGTAACTCCTGTAGATTTAAAGAACTAGTCGGTTGGAGAAGAGTTCCTGACCGACTAGATTGAATTCTAGTCGGTTGGTCCGCCTTCTCGAACCAACTAAGATGCACTAAAAGTGCCGATTCGAATCGCGGAGCTTCGGGAAGATTCCTATGGCTTCTAAGATCACTCTAGCTCTAAGATATGAGCGATTTGATGCTCGTCACAAAAGACTTACTCCGAAATCGACGATCGAAGGAAGAAGCTAGAAAATCACGACGAAACGATCGAAAGTGAAAGCTACGGCGACGAAAACCACACATCCAAGGAGAAAATCCACCAAGCATATATTTTAATATATATAATCCAATTACACGAAAATCAGTCGTTACATCAACCAACAATGCGGAAATGTAAATGTGACAACAAAGAAATGCAATCACAAACAAACGAATTAACGGGTTCGGATCCACCCAAGTCTCCCCGACTTGTTCCCGGTGATCCTACGTCCCAAACACATGGATCCCCTCCGGATACTTGAGTTAGAAACCTCTAACTCAAATTTGCACTATGAAATACTTGTAGAAAACCTCTACAAGATCAAATCATACACAAAAGAAATTGTGACTCCCACAACCCGGGATCACAAACAAACTCTCACAACCGAGAGTGAAACTTGCAATATTCAAAGTAAATTGAAATAAGAAATGCTTACCACAAAAACCTATGCCTTGAGTAAAACTTACGAATTAGGGCAAAGAGGATTTTGGGGAAGATGAAGGCACCAAACCCTAGCTCCAAGATGTAGACCAGCAATGGAGGGCTAGGAGGTTGTTGGTGACCTAGGATCAAGCACTTTGCTTGGAAGGCTCACAATCAATGAATCTCTCTTTTGAAATAAGAGTGAGGGAGAGATTCTTAGAGAATGAATGAGCTTTGAATGAGGATTAAAATGCTTCTCTTTGATTCTCTAAACTTCAATTAATATCAGCCGTGAATGCTATGAAAGCAGCACTCCAAGTATATATAGGATAGAGGAAAGAGAGAGCAAAAAAATCGTGGCATTTAATGCTCCAACGGCTCTATTCTGAAGCAGACTAGTCAGTCAAAGAAGGATCACTGACCGACTAGTTCATCAACTAGTCGGTCGGTGAAACAACATGAACCGACTAAGAGGTGAACAACCAAAAGAAGAAGTTCAGGGAATGAATAATTAGTCGGTCCAAGAAGACTTGCCAACCGACTAGTTTCACAACTAGTCGGTCGGTGAGTCAACTTTGACTGACTAACAGGTGAAATAGAGAAGGCTGAACTCAAGATGAATTAGTCGGTCTAAGAACAAAGTCTAACCGACTAGTTCATCAACTAGTCGGTCGACAAATGTACTTAGACCGACTAACGATAAACAGTAACTTAGGCTGTACAGTAGAAGCTCCACTAGTCGGTCGGTGAACCTTCTTTGACCGACTAACTATAAACAGTAAAGAGCTTAAAATTGAGAAGGCATTCTAGTCAGTTCAAGAAGCTTTGCCGACCGACTAGATTGCCATCTAGTCGGTTGGTTCTTCTTCTTGAACCAACTAACATGCACAGAAAGCCGCGAATCGAAGCGCGAGGCTTCGGGAAAGATCGTATGGGCTTCTACTAAGATCCTAGCTCTAAGATATGAGCGTTATGAAGATTAAAACGTAAGACCTACTCAAGGCTTAACACTCTACGAAAAGAAGCTAGAAGACATAAAATAAACTTGACGAACCGTCTTCAAAAGCTTCAATCGAATCTTCATGACTTCAATAATGGTCCTTGAGCTTCAACGAAGCTTCAAGCACACGTTCATGCGCTTTGAGAAGTCTTGAGACGTCGCTTTGGATGTTCATAGAAATTTGGCGACGATCTCCATAACTGCGCTTACAAAGAGTTAGTTCACGATATTTATGTTTGTTCATCATCAAAACCAAATCCGGGGAATCATTACTCAACAGAAATTTCCAACACATTTCATGGAGAGAAGAAGCACGCACCATCACCAATATATATATATATACAAATATATATATATATATATATATATATACAAATATACAAATCCACTGTGATACAAATGATATATAGACACAAGAGTTAATTACATAAACAAATATGGATATTTCTCTGGCATCTCGGCCTCACGTTCCCAAGTGGATTCTCCAGGTGACTCCTGGTGCCACATCACTTGTACTAGATCCACAGTCTTATTTCGCAGTGTCTTCTGCTTCCGATCGAGGATCGCCACATGCTGCTGCTCATATGTCATATCTGGACGTATCTCTATATCAGCGCGGTCCACTATCAGACTGGGATCTTCCACAAAGCCTCGAAGTTGGGATACATGAAATACATCATGAATTCCTTCAAAAGATGGTGGAAGCACCAATCTATAAGCCACCTCACCCACACAAGCTGAGATCTCGAACGGACCAACATATCTAGGGCTCAACTTCCTTTGACGTCCAAATCGAATAGTACCTCGGGTGGTTGAAACTTTTAAAAATACATAATCACCAGGTTGGAATTCAAGTGGTCGTCTCCTAGTGTCCGCCCAATGCTTATAGGATCCTGAGCGATCATGAGATTCTCACGAATCGTCCCTACCACATCAACAGTCTCGACCACCGTATCTGGTCACAATAACTCACGATCTCCCACATCATCCCAACTAAGTGGTGATCGGCATTTCCTTCCATAGAGGGCTATAAACGGTGCCATACCAATACTTGCCTGATAACTGTTAGTATAAACAAACTCGACCAGATGCAAATAATCGCCCCGAGACCACTGGAATTCCAGCACACAAGTCCTCAATATATCCTCCAGAATCTGAATCACGCGCTCAGACTGACCATCTGTCTGAGGGTGATAAGCAGTACTGAAGCTGAGATTGGTTCCCAAACTGTCTTGCAGGCTTTTCCAAAAATGAGACGTGAATCTCGAGTCTCGATCTGATACTATGCATACAGGAACCCCATGAATTCTAAATGCCGCCACACTCTTAGCCACTTCACGCTTCATGCCATGCCACCAAAAATACTGCCTCAAATCGCAATACATCTTCTTACCTCCAGGATGAATAGAATACGAGGAACTGTGTGCCTCTCTCAATAGTTCTTCCCGAATAATTCCAACGGGTACACAAACTCGACCGCCAAACCTCAAAGAACCATCCTCGTGAATGCAGAAGTCTGTTCAAAGACCAGCTTCTACTTACTCACAATGCTTCTTCAGTTTCTCATCCTCAAATTGAGCTGCTTTAATTCGATCCACCAAATCTGACCGAATTTGAAAATCCATATCAACTGCCTGACTTCCTGGAAGCACAATTCGATCTCCATTTGTCTCAAAGCCCAACGAAGCTGTGGTTGAGAAGTCAATCTCAATACTGCTGGCAACCGGCTAAGAGCATCCGGAATCTTATTGACCTTGCCTGCGTGATACAAAAGATCAATATCATATTCTGCCATCAACTCGACCCATCTGCGTTGTCTCATGTTGAGTTCTCGCTGAGTGAAAACATACTTCAGGCTCTTGTGATCAGTATAAATCTTCACTCGTTCACCCAACAAGAAATGTCTCCACAGTTTCAGGGCAAAAATGATTGCCGCCAATTCTAAATCATGGGTGTGATAATTTTGCTCATGGACTTTTAACAATCTAGAAGCATATGCCACCACACGCCCATGCTGGTGCAGAATACATCCCAATCCTCTACCGGACGCATCACAGAAAATTTCAAATCCACCCGATCGATCAGGAATTGTCAACACCGGGGCGGTCGTCAAACGACATTTCAACTCTTCCAGTGCATGCTGGCACTCATCAGACCAATCAAAGGTACATCTTTCTTCATAAGGTTCATCAAAGGAACCGCGATCTTTGAGAAATCCTTGATAAACTTCCAGTAATATCCGACAAAACCTAGAAAACTTCTAATCTCAGTGACCGATCTCGGAACAGGACACTCTTCCACAACAGCGATCTTCTCGGGGTCAACTGATATTCCCTCGCCAGATATGATATGTCCAAGGAATGCAACCTTAGTCAACTAGAACTGACACTTACTATACATAGCATAAAGCTGGTGTTGTCTCAACGTTTCTAACACGGTTCTTAAATGCTCAGTATGTTCTGCCTCGTCTCTGGAATACACCAAAATATCATCAATGAACACCACCACAAACTTGTCCAAATAATCAAAGAAAACCTGATTCATCAATCTCATAAAAGTAGCTGGCGCATTCGTAACTCCAAAAGGCATCACCAGAAACTCATATTGCCCATATCGGGTCCGAAATGCAGCCTTGGGAATATCAGATTCACGAACCTTGATTGATGGTACCCACTTCGTAAATCCAGCTAAGAATAAACTCGGGTCCCACCTAACAGATCGAAAATGTCATCGATGCGAGTGATAGGATACTTATCCTTCACTGTCGCCTTATTCAGTTCCCGATAATCAATACACAACCTTCGAGAACCATCCTTTTTGTTTACCAGCAAAACAGGCACTCCCCAGGGAGACACACCAGGTCATATCAGGCCACGACATGATAAATCAGTCAACTGATTTCTAAGCTCATCTAACTCTGGCGGAGCCATGCGATAATGAGCTTTCGATATCGGTTGAGTCCCTCATATCAAATTAATGGTGAAGTCCAATGATCATTCTGGAGGAAGTCCATATATGTCATCGGGGAACACATCAGGAAAATCTCGAACAACTTCAGGAAGTTCTAACTCTGTCTCCATGGCCATCGCATGTGCATCCGTTGGCATTGCCCTGAACTTCACATGTTCATACGTACTAGTTCCATTATGATACACGAACTTTGCATGGCCCAGGATTCGGAAAACTATCCTCCTCCGTTCACAATCTATCTTAGCATAGAACTTTTCCAACCAATCCATCCCAAACACAACCTCATAACTGGGCAAATCTATCACTAAGAAGTCTGCATATAGCTCTAATCCAGCAATCTCTACCGGACAATTCCTCATAGCACTATAGACTACCCTATTCCCAGTTGAACATTCCAGTTAAAAGTAAAAGAATCTACCGCTATCCTATTCTTAATCACAAACTCTTTAGACAGTAAGCAATGGGAAGCTCCTGAATCAAAGAGTGCCAAGGCGGGAAAGGATGCTATTCTAACAACACCTAAACCCAATCAGAAACTGAAATGACTAAACATCTACTCATATAAGGCAAAAACAACTCGCATAAATAACTGAAGGGTCCAAAAATTCGCCAGTAATAACTCCACTGGTGCCCTCCTCAGCTACTGTAGCTAAGCGAAAGGTTTAACGCTGGTGAGGAGCGGGAATTGCTCCTGCCGCCACCTGAAGCCGCTGTCCTCTAGGCGGTCCCCTTGGTCCTGGCTGCATTGGACTCGGAGGAGCTGGGAGTGGAAGACGCTGAGGGGCCGGTAGAAGTGCTGGTCGCTGCTACTAATGTGTCGGCCTCACCGCACCAAGTCCTCCAGGCACCATCGGTCGACCACACGGACACTCTCTCTGAACATATCCTTGGCATCCACAACCAAAACATCGCCTATGCAGCCATGCCCTACAATCTCTTGCCAAGTGTCCAGGCTTGCCACAGTGGAAGCAAGATGGCTGCCTCTGAACCTGAGGTGGAACTTCTGGCTTCTTAAACTGAGCAATCTGAGCAGGCCTCAGAAACTGTGCACTCTGCACTGGTCTCGCAGCAGTCTTCTGGGCCATTTGAGGTCGACTGCTAACTGCTGGTAACTTCCTAATACTACGGAGATGTAACTCATGTCGCCTAGCTGCTGCCAGTACTGCCTCCTGAGTAGTTAGATCGGAGGTAGACATAGCTCATCTATAGTCGGGATGAAGACCCGTTCTAAAGCGTCTAGCCCTGGTGGCATCGGTATCTACCAACTCTGGGGCGTACTTGCTATGTTGCGAAAACTCTGCATTATATTGATCGACGGTCCTCTGCCCCTGCTTTAAATTCTCAAAACACGACCTCAACTCTTCCTTAGATGTATCAGGAAGATGCGTCGCCTCGAAGAGTTTCCTGAACTCTTCCCAAGTAAGTGATGCTCCCTTTGGGTGACACTCCTGAACATTCCACCAATCACGGGTTGCAAAAGTAAGGCATCACCTGGCTGCATCCACCCACTCCTTACGAGGGGCATCCACTAAGGTCAAGCAGTCTTCCATTGGGCTCAACCATTCGTCCACCTCAAGACCCTCTTCACTTCCTATGAAAGGCTTGGGGTGTAAGTCCTTGAACAATCGATATGTAGCAGTCGGCAGTCTCATTGGGTCACCTTGCTTTAGCTCGGTAATACACTTTAACATCCTAGTCAAGACCTTAGTCATAAGTTCTGGATCGACAGGCATTGCCCCAGACAGGGGACTCTCAATCACTCGAGGGCCTCCAGAGCCTCCATTCGAGGGTCCGTTGCAGCTATCCATCCTGTAGTATAAGATAATGAAGTACAAATTAGTACTTCGTGATGATGAATCAGAGCATAATCTGTGTCGTTCTTACGTATGTCGCAGTGTTAGTGGACCTGCATGGGCCACCACAAAACCTGTCACGCCCCGGTCACCCTACTACCCAAGGGAGGGATTTTTTTCCACATCCCAAGACAGAGGGGACGGTCACCTGACAGGCTGTGGTATTGCACTAAGCGTTAAGAATAAACAAACATCATGCCACTACTCACACTAGAACAACACAGAACAGTACATCAGAGAAGTAAAGGTACATCTCAACAACGACATCAGCACAAAACAGAAGCACTTCAACTACTACTGCAGCAAAGGAAAGTCACAACCACATCACAGATATAGTCACTACTACAAGCCCACAAAGTTCACTGACTGACATATGTACAACTGCACCTGACCAGAAGTACAACAACCCAGAACTACTACACTGGCCACAGGAGTGGCAATAACAACTACAACCTCATCTCTCACCAAACCCATGTACACCCACATTCTTATTATGAGGATCACTCTCAAACAAACTAGAAACACTATGGGTGTCTGGCAGGGTCCGGTTCCAGACGCTGCTCCTGGGTACCTGCTCCCAAAACCACGGGGAGGGGACACGTCAAAGCGTGACCAGTAGAGAAACTCAAACACACTAAGGAACTACCACACACAACATATCATAGAAACAAGTGATTTCATTATTATCTTCTTATTTAATGATTATGTGAAGTTTGGAAATATCGTGTACAAGACTCGAATACGATGACCAGACTCGTCCCGAAGTGGGGACGACAAAGGAACCCGCCAGTGATACTACACACTGTGTGAAGCTTAACTGGGCCTTCCCACTCCAGTTGATAGGACGTGGGTCTCAACAACTCTACTGAAGCTCAATGCACGATCCGTGTAGCAATGGCCGCGACTCCTAAGTAACAGGTACTGTCCTCGTACTGTCACCCCTACACGGTATTTCCCCCAACCCCACCTAGGGTGACGTATCCACTCTGTTTGATCGAAACACCTCTAGCATCATCATTTAACTTCCCTGGGGTCTAGTTGCTTCATCTCATCATTCACATCTCAACAAACCAATATGACTATCATATTACCAATTTGCCATAATTCCAAGAACAACAACAAATGCCACTTTTAATATAGAACATGGAGAAACTACCACCTAGGGTTTAATTAATCTTGATTATCATGTGATTTGATAGCAAATATAACACTTTCAATCATCAATGCATCAGATATATATATCATAAAATGCAAATAACTCATCAGCCTAACTTAAGGCAGAATCTGTTTTCAGCAAAACATCAACTTAGCAGCAGCTGTTTCTCCAAGATATTGCACCGGGCATCAAAAAATATATCAAAGGGGGTTGTAGTCCCATAAGTCTACTTTCCAACATTTCAAATCACATACAAAAATTCCAAGAAATGAATTTACTATAAATTAAATGGCAACATGTGTTACAGCAAATTTTAGACAGGAAAATAGGAGCTGAAAGATCAATGTTTTAAAAATACTTAGCGGTTGAATTTGAAAAGCTGGTAGTTGAAAAAAACTTAGATGGGTTTGTTATCTTTAAAATTACAGCAAAATCATTGAAAATGACCTAGTGGTTTGAACGATACTGCTATTTGTATAAGATGTGCCTGAGAAGTCCAAAAACAGACCAGTTTGAAAGATGGAATTTTTATAAATATTTTGAGTGAAAACTGGTTCTTGGCCAAAGCGTGAAAGTTGGAGTAGACAAGTAGTAGCAAGCCTTGAGAAATTTTCAAAAAAGGTTTTGTTCTGCCAATTGAGAGAAAAGCCTCATGTAGAATCTAGACAGAGTCTCCCCTGCAAGGGAGAGTTCTTCCCTGCTTTTCAAAATGATTTAAAAATCAAATCTTGAAAATTTTTGAACAAGAAATACTCCATAGATAAAAAAGACAACATCTTAAGTCCATATAACAAAAATCCCTACTTAAATTCATATCCAAACACTTATCTTTGGAAAAGATTGCATCTTGCTATTAAATTTTGGAAAACATGAACAAATCAACATGTTTAGAGGCATCCACATGAAAAATCCTTAACAATTCATCCTTCATCATTCCAAAGGCATATAGCATCATAAAGGTCCTAATTTTAAGCATGCATGGATAGATAATCAAAAAGATAGCATCTTGCACCACATAATCAACATGCATAGCAATTTAGAAAACTTTTCAAGCACTAGGCAACATACAACTCAATTATCAAAAGGAGGGCAATAGAAACCTAGAATGCCTCTATTCTAGCCCCTAGAGTGATGAGAGACTCTACCTTAGGGTTCTTGATGAGGTTGGAACCTCCTTGCTTGAAGCTCCATGCCTCCTTCTTCTAGGTTCAAGCTTCTTGGCACCTTTAGGGTTTAATCCTCTAGTATGCAAGCAAAAGCCTCCATATCTCCTCCTTCTCCACCTCTCCTCTCCTCCAAATGACCGTCTCTCCCCCTTTCAGTTGTAGCCATGAAATGTCTTGGGAAATAGAGGAAAAGGGTGAGAAAAATGAAGTGGATGGTGCTTAAATATAGGTTTTAGTGTGTAGAAACCTCTCAAGGGTATTTTAGCCATTTCACCCACCCTACTTAGGGTATGGGCCAACCAATGGCTGCCCCACACTCCACTAATCCCCACTTACATCCTCTAAAAGGCCCATGTACCCCCTCTTGGCATTTTTACATGAAACCCTCCTTTTTGCCTTTTTGCGAATATACCCAAAATTGGATAAAATGAAAATGTGAGAGGTATTATTACAAAAATCTCCAACCCCTAATGGCCACCTTGCATAGGTGTTACTAGGGTCCTATTTACGTCTCAAGACGGTCATGATAGCCACGGGACACCTTTCCAAGCACGCATCCCAATGCGTGGGGGTCAATCTCGATACCCGCATGCACGATTTGAAGGATGAGGGCGTTCAAGGTTAAATTCTATCTTCTAAATACTCATGGTGAGTCCACTTATCATGCTTGTGGTGGTGATGTATATATGTGTCCATGCACAAAGTATGCACATGACTGAGCACAAGTGTGCATGAAAATGACTAGTCGGTCAATCAACGTACTCGGTCCGACTAGTTTACACCATTTTCTCATACTTCACCCTATTCTCCACACCACCTCTCGTGCTACCACCCAAGCATCGCTATACACACTACGGCCTTTGCTAGATGCATACATACTCTAGGCACGCTTCCCAATGCACGGGGAACCTAATGTGCTCAAGAATCCTCAAATCGAGTCCATCACTCCATAATTTCTATACTCTCATCCCCACTTCACCATACGTGCCCATGGGCTATAACCCTCCGCCATAAAATTGACTACGGAGGGTTACAATTCCTCAAGGGCAAGCAAGGTTAATCCTTGTCAAAGTTTTCCTCTAAATCTAACAATTCTATTTGTTTCAATTGTAGAGGAAAATGTCATCTCGTTATCGAATGCCCTTCCAAACCCCCCAAAGATTCTTACAAAGGGAAAGGGAAGAGGCATTAGAAAGGCAAGTCCAAATTCAAGTATCAAAAGAAGGGACTTGTCGGCAAATTCGATGACTCGGATGAGGACTCATCAATGACGAAGAAGATGAAGACAAGGAGCAAGCCTATATGTATTTCACGACATTGGAAGATCTTTCTTCAAGATCTAACAATGAAAAGGTGAAGGCTTGGCTCAAGACAAATGAAGAAGTGTGATTCATGGCAAAAGGGGGGAGAGTCTTCGTGAAGCTCTAGCGAGGAAGAAGGCGATGATGAAGTTGATGAGGAGCCAAAGCTATTCTATGAGGAGATCGAATACCGATATAATGTGACATCCAACGCGACAAGTAAGTGCATCGACTCATATGCTAAATTGAAAGCAAAATTTAAGAATGCTATGAGTAGCGTGCATGCATTAGAATCTTCTAGTGTAAATAATAAGGATGATATGCATAGTTATGACACTAGTGAGAGAGACACGCTTCTTTCTTAAGTTAAGGATTTGAGCATTTCTAATGAAAAATTATTAGCTCAAAATCTTAACTTAGAAACTCGCATTCAACAACTTACGTTGAAATGTGAAGAGGAATCCCAAAAGCTTATAAACTTAGTACATGCTAGGGATTCGTTCCACGGTTTGTTGGAAAAACAACATCCGACAAACCATAGAGGATGTTTGGGATATATTCAAACTGTGGTACCCAAACCCTCCTCTAATTCTTCTTATGGTGCAAATACAAGAAATATTGCAAAAGCACCTAAGAAGAATCACCATGTCTCCTTGTACAACAATAATACCAACACGAAGCATGTAAATCACAAAGTGGTGAGGAAAAAGGAAATCTCTTCATTTTTTTTGCTAAGAAGCAAAATCCTCACTCTTTGCATGCCAAGCAATTCTTTTCTACACCTAAGCATGCCACATCCACCCTCTTGCAAAGGCAAAACCATTGCCTAGGAAATCCTTAAGTCTTTGGATTTCCACTAAGTGTAGTGTACAAGAGAGGGATAGTTTATTTCAGTATAATATTACGTTATTTTCCCCTTATTGGAACCCAATTTGTGCACACATAAGTGCTAAAATAGCTCTAGTATAGTTATATTCAGAATATCATATAATAATATAGATTAATCTCATAGTTTGCACAATTATTAATTTTTGTGAACTAATTTGTGCTTCTTCATATTTTTCAGGAGTAGAGCTCGAGCCCACGATTCCAACGGCTGTTCATTCAGATTTTTCGAAGCTCGAGAGAATTTTCTACAATTTTTGAAGCAACCTAGTTCAAAGAAACAAAAGGAAAAAAGAATAAAAAAGCCCAACGGGCCGGCCTGCTTGGTCGGCCTGTGCATGTTTGTTCGCCCATTTCAAAAAAAAGAAAGCGGGGCTTTCCTCGCTGCGATTGTTTTAAAAAAAAGTGTGGTAGTGCCAGTTCGAATTCGAACTGGCCGCTGCCACGTTCCCACGACGCAAACGCGCGCACAAGGAAAAGAAGGGGCGGGGCCACATGGCGCGCATCCGTGGCCCCCGCCCACAGATCGACGACCCAGATGGAAGGGCGGTTCAGGTTAGCTGTGAGCGGTTTTTGGATGAATTTATTAGTGGATTTAAGACACGATTTCAGCTTTAAACCCATTAAGAATGCAAAGCCTATAAAAAGGAGCATTTCTTGAGCTTTATATATCATATTTGAGCTGCATTTTTCTGTGGATTTTTGAGTTTATAGAGAGCATTGTTAGTGAGTTCATTAAGAATTTTAGAAGAAGAAGAAGGGGTTTCAATTGCAAAAGATTGAAGGGTGTAAATGGGTGATATCTTCCTTAAACTCTTTTGTTATCTTTCAAGTTTCTTTTCATATAATAAAATTATGTTTTCTATGTCTGTAATCTCTTTTATTTTTAATTTGAGTAGCTAAATCTTGATTGTACATGATATGGAATAATTAGGAGATATGATTTGTACTAGTTTGGTTGAGTTTTTACACTTTTAAAATAAATGGTGTTAACGTTTTTATCTTTTCTTTTTAACTTCTCATTCATCTTCCAAAAGAATATGAATGAATGGTTGATCACCCCACAAGGGTGAGTTTTGATCTTTCCAAAAGAAAGTATCAAGTTTGATAAAGATCATTGCTTTAACAACTATCTTTACCATTATCGTGCTTAAGCCCTACAAAGGCATCTTCCAATGACTTTCTCCCAAAAAGAGATGTCATTGAGTTAACTATATTCAACCAAACTAGTGCATAGCATGACTCCTAACGAAACCATATCATGTGCATACTTCTCATAATTATTTTATTAAAAAAAATCCAAAAACATTATTTGCCCATTTTTTTATAAACTTGAAAACCACTTTCATCATCATTAAACCATCATTATCCAAAGTAATTGGTTTCTCTAAGATCATTCTCTAATTGATTTGATGGTTGCAACAGTATTTTCTCCCGAGTATACGATATCCGGACTCCCAGAATTTTACTACTTGCACGAACTCTTACGCTTGAGAGTAATACGTTTTTGGGTGAAGCAAGTTTTTGGTGTCGTTGCCAGGGAGAACGGCTTGCTCCCAACATTTATTTCATTTATGGGACCTTTGTTGAGATCTTTCCACTTTGTTGTTTATAGATTTTTTTTGTTTTCTTCTTTCTTCAACATAAAAACCCAAAAAAATTAGGATTTTTTTGAAATAAAAAGAACTTGTTCTTGGTTTATGTGGCATAGGACTCCTAGGACAAAGAGGTTGACTAGACGCTTTGAAATGGCTGAAAATAATACTAATAATGAGGAAAACACTAGTAACAACAATGAAAACAATTTGCAAACTGGAGTTCCTAGAACTTTAAAAGATCTTCTCAGACCCACTACAACTCGCACAGCTTCATGCTTTGTCTTACCCACTGACGCAAATTCTTTTAATTTCAAACCAGGAGTAATCCAACTCTTACCCACCTTTCATGGGATTGACAAGGAAAACCCTTATCTTCATATAAAAGGATTTGAAGAAGTATGCTTACCATGTTTTGATGGAAAGACTAGTAAAGACACGATATATCTAAAATTGTTTCCATTCTCATTAAAAGACAAGGTTAAAAACTGGTTGAATGCTTTGCCACCATGTTCTATCACTAATTGGATTGAATTACAGGCTAAATTTTTAAAGAAATTCTTTCCTATACACAGGACACATTGATTGGAAAGACAGATCATGAACTTTGCCCAGAAAAGCGAGGAAACATTCTATCAAGCGTGGGAAAGGTTCAATGAGCTGCTGCTAGCGTGTCCACATAATGGCTTCGATAAAAGCAGGATTATTGGCTTCTACTACGATGGACTACAACCCCAAATAAAAAAATTTGTAGAGATGATGTGCAATGGGGGATTTTTCGATAAAGATCCAGATGAAGCTTGGGCATACTTGGAGGAGATAGCAGAGAGCACACAAACATGGACACTACTTCAGAGTACGACATAGGAGCCATCTCACCACCTTTCCAACCATCATGTGGAGGGATGCACACTTTGAAGCCATAGGATGCTATGGAAGCAAAGATGGAAGCTTTGCTAACAAACAAGCTTCAAGCCCTTAATTTGAAAGGGTCCAAAGGAGTTGAGGTCGTACAAAGATGTGCACTTTGCAAGGTTGGTGACCATGACACTAGTACTTGCCCCACACTTCCAGCTTTGAAGAACATGCTAAGCAGTCCTATGGAGGTAAACCAAGTATCAACCAATTATCAAGGTTTTAATTCTAACAATATGGGGTGGTGCAATAATTCCAATCTAAGTTGGGGACCCCAACAACAATAGCAGTAACAACAAGCTCCTCCTCCCTTTAGACAACCATAATTCAACAGCAACTACCAAGGTGGGAACTAGAGGAGGAATCAAGAGCCAACGCAAGAACAACACATGCAACCATTTGGAGATGCACTTCAACAACTTATCCAACTACAACAAGCCAAAATGCAACAACAACAGGCTCAATTCCAGGCTCAATAGACCCAAAACCAACAAATGAGCGAAAGCCTAGCTAAGCTTACAGCAACTTTGGAGAAAGGTAAGTTCCCATCACAACCATTTCCTAATTCTAATTTGGGCTCTTCTTCTTCTGAAGGTAACAACATAAAGCCTTGCCAAGCTGTCACCACACTAAGGAGTGGGAAGGAAATTCTGAAACCTGATCCACCAAGCAACGAACTTGAAAAAGAGGATGAGATTCAACAGCTAGAAAAGGTGCATGAGGAGAGCACAGATGGTGGCCTGAACAAGGAAGGGCATGCACCACATGTACCTTCAGCACTATTTCCTCAACGGCTACTTCAAAAGAAAAAAGATAAGTACCAATCTGAGATTCGTGAAATTTGTCAGAATTGCCAAATAAACATCCCTTTGATTGATGCCATAAACCAACTCCATGCATATGCTAAATTCTTAAGGGACCTTTGTACAATTAAACGAACGTTAAATGTAAAGAAAAAGGCCTTTTTAACTGAACAAGTTAGCTCCATAGTGCAACAAAACACACCACCAAAATTTAGAGATCCTGGATCACCCACCATCATATGTAATATTGGCACTAAAAAGATTAGAAATGCTTTATTGGATTTAGGATCCAGTGTTAATATTTTACTGTATCCCATTTTTACACAGCTTGGGTTAGGGGAGCTAAAAGCAACACCTGTTGTATTGTAATTAGCTGATAGGTCTATTAAAGTTCCCAAGGGGTATATTGAAGATGTACTCGTCCAAGTAGACAAATTTTATTACCCTGCAGACTTTATAGTCCTAGACATCCAAGGACCCCAAGCTACAAATTCTACCCCCATCATCCTTGGTAAACCTTTCCTTGCAACATGTAATGCCCTAATCAATTGTAGGAATGGTCAACTAAAAATCACGTTTGGAAACATATCTTTAGACTTGAACATATTTAATACATGTAAGCTTCCAAGTGTGGAAGATGAAGTTGAAGAGGTAAATATGATTGATTCTTTAGTGAATGATTACATTATCTCTAAATTTGTTGAAGATACTACAATTGTGGAGGATACTGATGACATCTCTTTTGTACAGGAAAATGTGAAGGAGCTCAATGCGATATGGGAACCTAGGTTCGAGGCCTTGCCATCAAATCCATCAACTCTCAAACCATCTGAAATGGAGGATCCAAAGCATGAACTCAAGCCACTTCCTGACTTTCTCAAGTATGCTTTTCTTAGAGTTGAAAACAGCTTTCCCGTGGTAATATCTTCTAAACTCTCTTTAGAACAGGAAAGCTCTTTAATTGAAGTTTTGAAAAAGCATAAGGGGGCTATTGGATGGTCCATTGCTGACATTAAAGAAATAAGTCACATAGTATTCATGCATCATATTTACTTGGAAGATGGCGCCAAAACTACTAGAGAAATTCAACGAAGGTTAAACCCTACATTAAAAGAAGTAGTAAAAGGCGAGATTCTAAAATTATTAGATGCAGGTATCATATACCCAATTTCTGACAGCAAATGGGTTGGTCCCATTCAGGTTGTACCAAAAAAGTCTGGTCTTACTGTGGTTAGAAATGAGAATAATGAACTTATCTCTGTTAGGACCACCACAGGATGGAGGATGTGTATAGATTATAGGAAGCTAAACTTCCGAACTAGGAAAGACCACTTCCCTCTACCATTCCTTGATCATATTTTAGAGAGAGTGGCTGGACATGAGTACCATTATTTCTTAGACGGTTATTCAGGTTACTATCAGATTGAGATTGCACCAAAGGATCCGGAGAAAACGACTTTTACTTGTCCTTTTGGTACTTTTGCTTTAAGAAAATGCAGTTTGGTCTATGTAATGCCCATGCTACTTTTCAGCGATGCATGCTTAGTATTTTTGATGATATGACTGAGAAAATTGTGGAGGTATTCATGGACGATTTTTCTGTGTATGATAGCTCTTTTCATGATTGTTTAGCTAACTTGGCTCATGTTCTTGACAGGTGCATTGAGAAAACCCTCTTATTGAATTGGCAGAAATGCCATTTGGTCATGTAGTTTCAAAGGAGGGGATTCAGGTAGACAGAGCCAAGGAAGCAGTAATGAGAAGCTACCAAGTCCCAAGTGTATGAGGGACATCAGATCATTTCTTGGTCATGCAGGCTTTTACAGGCGATTTATTAAAGATTTCAATGCCATTTCTCGCCCTCTTAGCAACTTATTATCTCAAAATGTGGATTTTAATTGGACACCTGAGTGTCAACATTCTTTTGATACTTTAAAAATGTTGCTAATTTCTGCTCCTATTTTGCAGGTTCCAGATTGGTCCCTGCCATTTGAGATCATGTGTGATGCTAGCAACTACACAGTTGGAGCAGTGCTTTGACAAAGGAAAGACAAGCATCCAGTGGTTATTTCCTACACCAGCAAAACAATGAACAACGCTCAAAGGAATTATACAACACAGAGAAGGAGTTGCTGGCTGTAGTGTTCGCCTTGGAAAAATTCAAGAGCTATATTTTGGAATCTCCTATCTTGATTTACACGGATCACTCTACTTTGAAATATTTATTGTCTAAAAAAATGCTAAACCTCGGCTACTACGATGGATTTTATTGTTGCAGGAATTCAATGTCCTAATCAAAGACAAAAAGGGCGTGGAGAATGTAGTAGCTGACCACATATCACGATTGACAGTCGGTCTTGATTCAGCAAATGCACCCTTGGAGGACCCCTTTCCTGATGAGCATATTTTTAGCGTATCCACCTTGCCATGGTATGCAGATAGAGTAAATTATTTGGTGACTGGTAAGACCCCTGAAACTTGGTCATTTCAAGACGCTAAAAGGTTCAAGAATGAGGTAAAATATTTTTTCTTTGATGATCCATATATCTATAAATATTGTAGTGACCAAATTATTAGGAGGTGCATCTCAGACCATGAGATTGGTAGTGTGATACAATTTTGTCACGATGTGGTGTATGGAGGACATTTCTCTGCAAATATAACTGTGGCTAAAATTTTGCAATGTGGCTTTTATTGGCCAACCATGTTTAAGGATACCCTTCAGTATTGTAAAACATGCATTCCATGCCAACAGTTAGGAGGTATTACTAGGCGAAACATGATGCCATTAAACCCCATTTTAGAAATAGAAATATTTGACTGCTGGGGTATAGATTTCATGGGACCTTGCCCACCTTCATTTGGATATGCTTATATCTGGGTTGTCATTGATTATGTTTCTAAATGGGTGGAGGCTATTTCTTGCAGGTTGAACAATGCTTCAATTATGCTCAAATTTCTCAAGGAGAATATCTTTTCTAGGTTTGGAGCACTCAAGGCATTGATCAGTGATGGAGGGTCTCATTTTTGCAATCGTTTGTTCGCCAATTTAATGAAAATGTTCGGGGTCACGCATAAAGTCTCTACTCCATATTACCCTTAAACCAATTGTCAAGCCGAGCTGGCAAATAGAGAGATTAAAGGGATCCTACAGAAGACGGTTAATCCATCAAGGAAGGATTGGAGCTTGCGCTTACCTGAAGCTTTGTGGGCCTACAGGACAGCCTACAGGACAATTTTAGGGATGTCTCCCTACCGTCTAGTATTTGAGAAGCTTTCTCATTTACCTGTTGAGTTGGAGCATAGATATATTGGGCTATTAAGAAATTGAACTTTGATATTGATTCATCTTTTGCATCTCGCATGTTACAGTTGTTAGAGCTAGAGGAGCTGAGGAGAGATGCCTACGACAACGCTAAAATATCCAAGGAAAGGATGAAGTCTGCTCATGACAGAATGATCATTAGGAAAGAATTCATGCCAGGCCAAAAGGTTCTTCTCTACAATTCCAAACTCCACATCTTCCCTGGGAAACTTCGCTCTAGGTGGTTTGGGCCTTTTATCATCAAAGAATTTTTCCCACATGGAGCGGTCATATTGCTGAATGAGAAAGACGGAAGTGAGTTCAAGGTGGATGGTCAATGATTGAAGCATTTCCATGAACCTTGGACCAAGGAGGCAAGCACCATTGATCTCACGGACCCACCTTCGGGTGGCAACTAATCAGGTGTTTTCTCTTCATGCTTATTCTCCCTAACATTGAGGACAGTGCTTATTTTAAGTTGGGGAGAGTATATGTTAATATTAGATTTTTTTGTCTTCTTTTTCTCATGATTTTTAACTTTTCATTTTTTTCTTTCTTCTATTAAATAAAAACTAAAAATTAAAATAAATAAATTTGGAGAATGATTCATCATTTTCATCACATTTTTTGCTTACTCCCTAAATGCTTAATTCCATGCGCTTTTCTCGGATTACTATTTGGTATCAAATTCATAGATGTTTGATTGGCATGTGTTTTTTCATTTTCCACATTGAAGTCAAATGTTAATAAGCCAAGTATGAAACTAGTTTATACGTCTTGATACTTTCCTTAAAATAATTTGGGAATAGTTTGGTGCAAGCTATTGTTATGTGCGAGTAGGATGAAGCAATTGAGTTGATTGGTTCTAAATTGGATAGGATTTTGGCCATTTGCATATGTTTGGTGACTCCTAAGGAGTGGTGGTTGAGTTGATAATTTAAGTTGAGAGTGCAAGAGAAATATAATAAGTGAATAATTGAATGGTTCTCTTAGTCAAATTGAGTAGTCGGGGCCCCACGAAACATTGGGGATGACGCCAAAGATGAGATTTAGGGGGGGTCATTCTAACCCTTTGTCTATATAGTGTTATCGCGTGTAAACAAAGGTAGCCGTGTTTGCATTTCATAGCGTTATCACGTGTATGCAAAACAAAAAAATGAGTATGATTCATGATGCAATAAATGATGGAATAAGAAACATGATTGATGCAACCTCAACCACCACACGTTAGAAGCAGCTTTGCATTGTTTTGACCAAATCCTTGAAAATTGAAAACTATGATATGATTTGTGATATATCCATACATATGTGTACAATGCTTACTACTTTACTCTTCTCTCAATTTGATTTAAGGTGAGTGTCATATATTATTCTATTCCATACATTGTGCATATTGGATTTGAAATCAATTGGAAATAAATTTTGGTGTATGCCATGATAATATCATGAGTTTGGTACATGTTTTTAATTGAATCCGAATTTATCGCATAATTTTCTAGAGACTGGCAAATGGCTAGTTGGGGGGTGTGATTTCAGCATAATATTACGTTATTTTCCCCTCATTGGACCCCAATTTGTGCATACATAAGTGCTAAAATAGCTCTAGTATAGTTATATTCAAAATATCATATAATAATATAACTTAATCTCATAGTTTGCACAATTATTAATTTTTGTGAACTAATTTGTGCTTCTTCATATTTTTCAGGAGTAGATCTCGAGCCCACGATACCAACGACTGTTCATTCAAATTTTTCGGAGCTCGAGAGAATTTTCTACAATTTTTGAAGCAACCTAGTTCAAAGAAACAAAAGGAAAAAAAGGAAATAAAAAAGCCCAACGGGCCAGCCTGCTTGACCGGCCCGTGCGTGTTTGTTCGCCCATTTCAAAAAAGAGAAAGTGTCACGACCCGCTTCCCTAAAATAGAGGCGAGGCGTGAGAAGTTCGCTCAGACTTGAAGCTGTGAGGCTCCAGTCTGTAAAGCGTCTGGAATAACCACGTATAGGTCCTTGCAAGTGCGTAGCAGAACAAAAATAATAATAAAAGAAGGCGACAGATAATAAAATTATTTCCAATCTCAGAATGTCCATAATAAATTCCAACATCACAGAAAAACCACCAGGCTAAAAGAAAAGAGTCTAAAAGGCCCAAGCATGGCCAACAGAAATAATCAACGTACAGAAAGAAGGGTGCTACGCACCGACAACCTAACAATAGACTAAGCAGAAAGTAACACAGAACTACGTCTCTACGACTGGTCGCTGGTGTCCTCGTACTCCACGTCAACGGTGGACCCATGCTCAAAGTCAACAAACACCTCGTCCTCAGCAACGGACTCTGGCTCGGCAAGTAACATGCGACACCCAAAGAGACGAGTGCGCATGTCAGCAAAGTCTACAAAGACTTTGTGCAAGGAAACTAAAAGGAAAGTAAAACAACCTAGCAGTTCTAAAGATGTGCGATGACATTGCATTTTAAAGTATGGATGCAACAATTAAATAGATGCGACAATATGGCAGCAAGTTTAACAAGGCACACGTACATCATGGCATGGGTAGCAAAGCTACTAAACAATCACATGGATTTCACAAGTCAAGTAAACACGTCGTGCTCAAAGATTACGCCTTTTGGCTGGAGTGGCTGTACGGGCCAACTCCTAAGCTCAAGTGATCGCTTATCCCTACCCCTCCACGTGTATCGGGCATTGGCTTTTAACCAACACATGTAGCCCGCTTCTGGATCACGAGCCAGGAAGTGTATTTGGCATAGGGTTGTGCCTGCAACGTAGGTGCCTAGCCTGAACAAGGAAGTACGTAGCGTGTGCTACAAATGCAACATTCAAGCATGGATGACATGGCATGGCAAGTTATAGTTTAAGTGCGTACAGATAAGGAATTTAAACGTGACAGGCGGAGTACAAGTAAAGAGGATGCAGTTACAAAAATTTAAACGTGACAGGCAGAAATGCATGAATGACATGGCAGGGTGACAGATCTAGCTTCGTTGTCAAGCTAGATCTTAAAATTGCGTCTAGGCGAGTATCATTTCGTCGCCTAGTCTCTTTTACGCCTAAAACAAGAAATGGCCTAAAGCACGGCCTAAACAAAGAACTGGCAAGTTTCACTTGCCTGCAATCAATCGTTCTGAATACACCGTCAAAACAGTCCAGTCTACCTATGTGATCAGATCCACCAGCATATAGTCCCAAATTGAATTATCTTTATTAGTGAATTACTAGAAAATTAAAATACCGATTTTTATCTTGTTTACCATGGATGGGTTGGGGGTCCTAAGTGTTCAGAAATTTACCCTTACACGATGCGAGAGCTACACTGGCGTCGGGTAGCGACGCCAGGGGTTGGAATAATAGAAAACGCTCCACGTCCAGATTCCAAATAAGATTCCACGCTCGCCAATTCTCGGGCAGTGACCAAATCAATGAACGAGATTCCAAACAGCGAGTAATAGGCCGGTAGGCGTTTTTACGGCTTCCGGGAAGCCGTAACAACGAACCGGGACGAACGGTACGACGTACACGAAGTCTACGACATTGAGCGTCGTAGGATATGTTCGTGACATCAGAAAACACCCCTAGAAGAAGTAGGGGGCTTTTGGAAGACCCCAACAGCGAGAGGGTACGGCGAGAACTCAGCGACGCGTCGATACGTCGCTAAAAACGTAAAACATCGGATTCACTCGCTGTTTCAGGGTTGCAGCGGCCTGAGGGGTGATAACAACGGCAGCGGGATGTCCAGGGGGTCGACGGCAGAGGGGAGCGGCGGCCTGCGGCGGTGGCGGCGGCGGCGGCAGCCGCTGCTGCTGCTGTGGGCTGCTGTGCGAAAAGATTCGGCTCCCGGTGGCTAAGCGATGCCAGCAGTGGCCCACGGCGGCTGTGGAGGGAGGAGAGACATCGGAGTAGGGAGAGGGGCGGTCGGCGGTGGTGGCCTTGGCCGGAGAACGCAAGAGAACGCTAGGGGGTTTTGTTTTGCGTGGGCAAAAGCTAGGGCCGGCTGCGGGTTGCTCTATCTGTGAAAAATAATAGCCTAGACTATTATATAGAGAGGCTCACGTGATGATAGGGCTGAAATGTGGGGCAGTTGAGGACTAGGTCAAGGGTTGCTTTAGGGTTAGGGTAAAGGGTTTATTTGAATTGAAAATAGTTATAATGTTATTATTATCAATATAAAAGTGTATCTCACACCCTCTCTCTCTCCTACCTGTGTGTGCGGCCAAAGCATGGGCTAAGTCTGGGTTGGGTTCAATCCTAGGATGTTTATAATAATAAGTAATTATTAGGGACCAAAAACTATAGGAACCTAGGGTTAACCAATAATAAACTGGGGAAAAAGGTGAAAGTGGGTCAAACGGTGCCCGAAAATTGTGAAATAAATACTGGGGTGACCAGGACGACGAGAGAAAGAAGAAAGAGAAGACGGATCACAATTTCGACGACGAGAAACGAACTTAAATATAGAAAGGCCACACGACAAAAGTGAAAATCGCGACGTCTCATCAAATAAGATCAAATCATGGGAGAACGACCGGTGGAATGACGTTCCAAATTAATTCCACAATTTAATACTCTTCGAGAAGATCACAACGACATATCACACCATAGGATTCGGATACAGACAAAGTCTAAAATAAATACGTGCACGGACTAGACTACGTGCATGACAAAGCGTACAATCGAAAACAGACCGTTACATCATCCCCACCTTATGAATGATTCTGTCCTCGGAATCAACATCAACCACTGCTCAGAAACAAGTGCGGGAAGTGCTCTCTCATATCATCCTCACGCTCCCAGGTGGACTCCCCAGGGGAACCATGACGCCACTACACTCTAACCAAGTCGACGGTCTTATTCCTCGGCTGCTTCTGCCGTCGATCCAGAATCTCAACTGGCTGCTGATCATAAGACAGATCTGGACGAACCGTGATCTCCGAGAAATCCACAGCATGAGACGGATCACTGACGTATTGACGTAACTGTGATACGTGAAATACGTCGTGAACACCCTCCAGTGACGGCGGCAACGCCAAGCGATAAGCCACCGCTCCGACTCTCTCCTGGACGTCAAACGGCCCAATGTACCTCGGACTCAGCTTGCCTCTCTTTACAAATCGGATGACTCCGCGGTTCGGAGAAATCTTCAGAAAGATATGATCTCCTGGCTGAAACTCCAAAGGCCTCTGTTTAGCATCTGCCTAATGCTTGAAATGGTCCTGCGCGATCCTCAGCTTCTTCCGGATGTTCCTCACAACATCCACAGCTTCCACGATCATCTCTGGTCCTAATAGCTCCCGGTCTCTAACATCATCACAGCTCAGTGGCGATCGACATTTCTTCCCGTATAGCGCGGCGAATGGCGCCATGCCAATACTCGCCTGGTAACTGTTATTGTAGGCAAACTCCACATGATGAAGATGATCCTCCCAGGATCCCTTAAAGTCCAACATGCACGCTCTCAGCATGTCCTCCAAAATCTGAATCGTCCTCTCAGACTGGCCATCCGTCTACGGGTGGTACGCCGTGCTGAAACTCAGACTCGTACCCAGACTCTTCTACAGACGCTGCCAAAACTGAGATGTGAATCTCGTGTCTCTGTCTGACACGATACTCACGGGGACTCTATAAAGTCTTACGATCTCCTGTACGATTAACGTTACATCACTATCTAAAGGGAAAAGGAAATAAAACGGAGGGTAAAAAGAATTTTACCTCCATATATCTCCTTACTAGCGCCTCAGTGGATTGTCCTACTCGGAAGGGAATAAAGTGCGCAGATTTGGTCAATCGATCCACGATCACCCAAATCGCGTCATTCTGCTTCGGACTCTGAGGTAGTCCAGTCACGAAATCCATAGTGATGTGTTGCCACTTTCACTCTGGAATCGAAAGCGGCTGTAGCAACCCTGTCGTACGCTGATGCTCTGCCTTTACCTGCTGGCATACCAAACACTTGGCAACGCTCCGAGCCACACTCCGCTTCATACCATGCCACCAATAGTTCAGACGAAGATCCTTGTACATCTTGGTACCTCCAGGATGCACTGAGTACGGCGAACTGTGTGCCTCAACCAATAACTCCTCTCTAATGTCCCCAGCTGGCACACACAACCTGGCTCCAAACCTCAACGAACCATCTCCATGAATCAAGAAGTCAGTCCGCAGACCGGCTTCTACCTGCTCCCGAATCTTCACCAGCTTCAGATCTCCGGCTTGACCTGCATTGATCCGATCCACGATCGTTGACTGTGTCTGCATACACATCAACGAAGAAGCCTCTCCAGGAAGCATGATCTCAATACCAGACTCGCAAAATTCCTGCTGCAACCTCCACTGTGAAGTCAACATCATCACCGCTGGAAGTCTGCTCAGCGCATCCGGAACCACATTCACCTTGCCAGGGTGATACTGCAAGTCGATCTCATAGTCTGCCATGAGCTCCAACCATCGACGTTGTCGCATGTTGAGCTCCTTTTGCGTAAAGATATACTTCAAGCTTTTGTGATTGGTGAAGATCTTCACCTTCTCACTCAGCAAGAAGTGCCTCCAAATCTTGAGCGCAAATACGACTTCAGCCAACTCCAAATAGTGTGTCGGGTAATTCTTCTCATGAGCCTTAAGCTGACGAGAAGCATACGCAACCACGTGCCCATGCTGATGCAAAACACAACCGATACCTTTACCAGAAGCATCGCAAAAGATCTCAAATCCTCCACTGCGATCGGGCACAGCAAGAACAGGGGTAGTCGTCAATCTCTCCTTCAAAATAGAAAAGGCCTTCTCACAATCATCGGTCCAGACGAAAGATACATCCTTCCTTGTCAGTATAGTCATTGGCTCAGCAATCCAAGAAAAGTCCTTAATGAAACGCCGATAATAACCTGCAAGCCCAAGGAAACTCCGGATCTCAGACGCTGACTGCGGAACCGGCCACTCCCTGATAGCCTTAATCTTCTCAGGATCCACCGATATTACATCTCCTGACACCACGTGTCTAAGAAAAGCAACCCTATCAAGCCAGAACTCGCACTTAGAATACTTAGCATACAAACGATGCTTCCTCAAAATCTCCAATACTATCCTCAAGTGTGAAGCATGCTCTTCCTCCGACTTTGAATAGATCAAGATGTCATCAATAAAGATAACGACAAACTTATCTAGAAAGTCGTAGAAGATCAGATTCATCAGGTTCATAAAAAATGCTGGCGCATTGGTTACACCGAAAGGCATAACCACGAACTCGTAGTAACCATACTTCGTCATGAACGCTGTCTTCTGGATATCTTCCTTCCTCACCCTCAGCTGGTGATAGCCACTCCTCAGGTCCAACTTAGAGAACACTCTCGATCCTCCAAGTTGATCAAAGATATCATCTATACGAGGCAATGGATATCGATTCTTGACGGTGACGGCATTCAGCTCCCTGTAGTCCACGCACATGCGACGCGAACCATCCTTCTTCTTCACCAGCAACACCGGTGCTCCCCACAGAGACACACTAGGATTAATGTAACTCTTCTGCAAAAGTTCATCCAGCTACCTACGCAATTCCTCCAACTCAGCTGGAGCCATACGATACGGCGCCTTCGAAATGGGTTGTGCTCCCGGAATAAGATCAATCGAAAACTCAAGAGCTCGATCGGGCGGCAGCCCAGACATCTCCTCGGGGAAGACGTCGTCGAATTCTCGCACCATAGCTGGTCTACTCTGCTCCATCTGCATGGCAACGATCTCCACCTGCTTGACCCAAAACCTGACAAGACCAAGCGAACTGCTGCCTCGGCTGAACTCAAACACCGGATGACCTGGAATCTCGAACACTACCTTCTTCCGCCGACAATCGATCGTGGCGTAGAAACTCCCAAGCCAGTCCATCCCAAGGATGGCATCATAGTTGATGATGTCGTGGACAATAAAGTCAGTGTAAAGCTCATGTCCACAGACCACCAAAGGACAAGAATTGCAACCACGATGCACAGAAATCACGCCATTCCCTGTAATGATATCCCAACTCTTGGCAAGAGGGGAAGTCGACAAAGAATGCTTCTCCACGAAACTCCGGGATATAATGCACATCGATGCACCCGAGTCGAAAAGGACTCGTGCAGGGAATGTGTAAACCAAAATCACACCTAACAAACAATCTAACAATCAAATCCTATTCTAGCAAACATAACAAGCAGCCAAACAAATTCTAACAAACAAGACTAACTAAGAAAAGAAACAACTAGACTGAGGGTTACCTGCAATAACCTCATCCTCAGTCTCAGCCTCAACTGCAGTCATCAGGAAAGCCTGCCTCCTCAGCTGAACAGCCTGCTTCTGCGGAACAAGGGGTGCTTCATGTCCATCAGGTACAGGTGCTCTCTGCTGCAACGGCTGAGCTGCAACTGGTCCTCTCCAAGGCTGTCTAGACTTCGGGCAATCCTTCATGACATGAGCAGGATCACCACAAACAAGGCACTGTCCCAACATCTTCCTACACTGCTCCTTGACATGCCCAGTCTTACCGCAGAAATGGCAAGTCTTCAGAGTAGGCCCACCTGGCCTTTTGAACTGCACCGACTGGTTAGGCTTGAACCCAGGCCTAACCACTGCCCTGGCCTGCTCCATAGGCCTCTTCCCAGCTCCAGAAGTCTGTCCTCTCTTCTGGCTCGTAATCCGCTCCTGCCTCCTAGCAGCTACCAGCAACTTCTGATAAGACTCCAAATCTGACGAAGACATCAGGCTCTGCAAGTCTAAGGAAAGACCCTGCAGAAACCTCTGAGCTTTCTCCTCAGCATCATGCACCATCTTCGGCGCAAAGCGACTCAGCTTGGTGAACTCCTGATGATACTGGTCCACCGAAAGATCTCCCTGCTTCAGATCAATGAAACACTGCAACATCTCCCTCCTGGCAGCCTTCGGGAAATACTCCTCATCGAACCTAGCCTTGAAAGTAGTCCAAGGAATAGGACTCACCAACAGCGCTTCCTCTGCATCCCACCAGCTGCGGGCATTATCATTGATCTGCTTCTTCACCAAATCAACCCATCCAGCCGGGTTGTTCTTTGACATCCTCAGATTGTCCTCCGTATTCCGGATCCACTCCTCTGCAGCCAACGGTCCTTCAGATCCATCAAAGTAAGTTGGGCCCAGCTCCCAAAACAGCTTCGCTCCGGGCTCGAAGCGAGGGGCATTCTGGAGCATGCCCTGCTGCACCTGCATCATCTAATGCATCATCCTCATGACTTCAGCATTGGTGGGCTCTCTATCCGGCACCGCATCACGGGCGGGCCCACCACCAGCTCGGGTCTGTCGTCTTCCAGCCATCTAATGACATAGAAAACGAATTAAATTAGACTCAAAGCTTATGACTTGGATGTTTTAATTTATTTAATGGACATTCTATAATTATTATCGTTGTTCCGATAATTCGCAGTTGTAAGAGGGACCTGCATGGGCCACCAACAAAACCTATCACGACCTGCTTCCCTAAAATGGAGGCAAGGTGTAAGAAGTCCGCTCAGACTTGGAGCTGTGAGGCTCCAGTCTGTAAAGCGTCTGGAATAACCACGTATAGGTCCTTGCAAGTGTGTAGCAGAACAAAAATAATAATAAAAGAAGGAGACAGATAATAAAATTATTTCCAATCTCAGAATGTCCATAATAAATTCCAACATCGCAGAAAAGCCACCAGGCTAAAAGAAAAGAGTCTAAAAGGCCCAAGCATGGCCAACAGAAATAATCAACGTACAGAAAGAAGGGTGTTACGTACCGACAACCTAACAATAGACTAAGCAGAAAGTAACACAGAACTACGTCTCTACGACTGGTCGCTGGTGTCCTCGTACTTCACGTCAACGGTGGACCCAGGCTCAAAGTCAGCAAACACCTCGTCCTCAGCAACGGACTCTGGCTCGGCAACTAACATGCGACACCCAAAGAGACGAGGGCGCATGTCAACAAAGTCTACAAAGACTTTGTGCAAGGAAACTAAAAGGAAAGTAAAACAACCTAGCAGTTCTAAAGATGTGCGATGACATTGCATTTTAAAGTATGGATGCAACAATTAAATAGATGCGACAATATGGCAGCAAGTTTAACAAGGCACACGTACATCATGGCATGGGTAGCAAAGCTACTAAACAATCACATGGATTTCACAAGTCAAGTAAACACGTCGTGCTCAGAGATTACGCCTTTTGGCTGGAGTGGCTGTACGGGCCAACTCCTAAGCTCAAGTGATCGCTTATCCCTACCCCTCCACATGTATCGGGCATTGGCTTTTAATCAACACATGTAGCCCGCTTCTGGATCACGAGCCAGGAAGTGTATTTGGCATAGGGTTGTGCCTGCAACGCAGGTGCCTAGCCTGAACAAGGAAGTACGTAGCGTGTGCTACAAATGCAACATTCAACCATGGATGACATGGCATGGCAAGTTATAGTTAAAGTGCGTACAGATAAGGAATTTAAACGTGACAGGCGGAGTACAAGTAAAGAGGATGCAGTTACGAAAATTTAAACGTGACATGCAGAAATGCATGAATGACATGGCAGGGTGACAGATCTAGCTTCGTTGTCAAGCTAGATCTTAAAATTGCGTCTAGGCGAGTATCATTTCGTCGCCTAGTCTCTTTTACGCCTAAAACAAGAAATGGCCTAAAGCACGGCCTAAACAAAGAACTGGCAAGTTTCACTTGCCTGCAATCAATCGTTCCGAATACACCGTCAAAATAGTCCAGTCTACCTATGTGCTCAGATCCACCAGCATATAGTCCCAAATCGAATTATCTTTATTAGTGAATTACATGTTAATTAAAATACCGATTTTTATCTTGTTTACCATGGATGGGTTGGGGGTCCTAAGTGTTCAGAAATTTACCCTTACACGATGCGAGAGCTACACTGGCGTCGGGTAGCGACGCCAGGGGTTGGAATAATAGAAAACGCTCCACGTCCAGATTCCAAATAAGATTCCACACTCGCCAATTCTCGGGCAGTGACCAAATCAACGAACGAGATTCCAAACAGTGAGTAATGGACCGGTAGGCGTTTTTACGGCTTCCAGGAAGCCGTAACAACGAACCGGGACGAACGGTTCGACGTACACGAAGTCTACGACATTGAGCGTAGTAGGATATGTTTGTGACATCGAAAAACACCCCTAGAAGAAGTAGGGGGCTTTCGGAAGACCCCAACAGTGAGAGGGTACGGCGAGAACTCAGCGACGCGTCGATACGTCGCTAAAAACGTAAAACAGCGGATTCACTCGCTGTTTCAGGGTTACAGCGGCCTGAGGGGTGATAACAACGGCAGCGGAGTGTCCAGGGGGTCGACGGCGGAGGGGAGCGACGGCATGCGGCGGTGGCAGCGGCGGCGGCGGCCGCTGCTGCTGTGGGCTGCTGTGCGAAAAGATACGGCTCCCGGCAGTTTTGCGGCGGCTCAGCGACGCCAGCGGTGGCCCACGGCTGCTGCGGAGGGAGGAGAGACGTCGGGGAAGGGAGAGGGGCGGTCGACGACGGCGGCCTTGGCCGGAGAACGCAAGAGAACGCTAGGGGGTTTTGTTTTGCGTGGGCAAAAGCTAGGGCCGGCTGCGGGTTGCTCTATCTGTGAAAAATAATAGCCTAGGCTATTATATAGAGAGGCTCTCGTGATGATAGGGCTGAAACGTGGGGTAGTTGAGGACTAGGTCAAGGGTTGCTTTAGGGTTAGGGTAAAGGGTTTATTTGAATTGAAAATAGTTATAATGTTATTATTATCAATATAGAAGTGTATCTCACACCCTCTCTCTCTCCTACCTGTGTGTGCGGCCAAAGCATGGGCTAAGTCTGGGTTGGGTTCAATCCTAGGATGTTTATAATAATAAGTAATTATTAGGGACCAAAAACTATAGGAACCTAGGGTTAACCAATAATAAACTGGGGAAAAAGGTGAAAGTGGGTCAAACGGTGCCCGAAAATTGTGAAATAAATACTGGGGTGACCGGGACGACGAGAGAAAGAAGAAAGAGAAGACGGATCACAATTTCGACGACGAGAAATGAACTTAAATATAGAAAGGCCTCACGACAAAAGTGAAAATCGCGACGTCTCATCAAATAAGATCAAATCGTGGGAGAACGACCCGTGGAATGACGTTCCAAATTAATTCCACAATTTAATACTCTTCGAGAGGATCACAACGACATATCACACCATAGGATTCGGATACAGACAAAGTCTAAAATAAATACGTGCACGGACAAGACTACGTGCACGACAAAGCGTACAATCGAAAACAGACCGTTACAGAAAGCGGGGCTTTCCCCACTACGATTGTTTAAAAAAAAGTGTGGCAGTGCTGGTTCGAATTCGAACTGGCCGCTGCCACGTTCCCACGACGCAAACGCGCGCGCAAGGAAAAGAAGGGGCGGGCCACGTGGCGCGCATTCGTGGCCCCCGCCTCGAGATCGACGGCCCAAATGGAAGGGCGATTCGGTTTAACTGTGAGCGGTTTCTGGATGAATTTATTAGTGGATTTAAGACTCGATTTCAGCTTTAAACCCATTAAGAATGCAAAGCCTATAAAAAGGAGCATTTCTTGAGCTTTATATATCAGATTTGGGCTACGTTTTTTCTGTGGATTCCTGAGTTTATAGAGAGCATTGTTTGTGAGTTCATTAGAATTTTAGAAGAAGAAGAAGGGTTTTTAATTGCAAAAGATTGAAGGGTGTAAATTTGTGATATCTTCCTTAAACTCTTTTGTTATCTTTCAACTTTCTTTTCATATAATAAAATTATGTTTTCTATGTCTGTAATCTCTTTTATTTTTAATTTGAGTCGCTAAATCTTGATTGTACATGATATGGAATAACTAGGAGATATGATTTGTACTAGTTTGGTTGAGTTTTTACGCTTTTAAAGTAAACAGTGTGAACGTTTTTATCTTTTCTTTTTAACTTCTCATTCATCTGCCAAAACAATATGAATGAATGGTTGATCACCCCACAAGGGTAAGTTTTGATCTTCCCAAAAGGAAGTATCAAGTTTTATAAAGATCATTGCTTTAACAACTATCTTTACCATTATCGTGCTTAAGCCCTACAAAGGCATCTCCGATTACTTTCTCCCAAAAAGAGATGTCATTGAGTTAAATATATTCAACCAAACTAGTGCATATCATGACTCCTAACGAAACCATATCATGTGCATACTTCTCATAATTATTTTATAAAAAAATATCCAAAACATTATTTGCCCTTTTTGATAAACTTGAAAACCACTTTCATCATCATTAAACCATCATTATCCAAAGTAATTGGTTTCTCTAAGATCATTCTCCAATTGATTTGAACTTCTGGTTGCAACAGGATTTTCTCCCGAGGATACGATATCTGAACTCCCTGAATTTTACTACTTGCACGAACTTGAGAGTAACATGTTTTTGTGTTAGGAAATAGTTACAGCAACTCTCTAATTAGGGATGTGATCACCTCATGTGATTACATTAGGAAATCAAACTCTTCTTAGGTTTGGTTCCCTAATATTTAGGTCTCTCACATATATGCATATTGTATGGGTATTGTGCTTAAATGTTTATTTTTAGCATACCCATTATTTGTGTGATGTTTCATGATTTTGAAAATATTTTCAAATTTATTTTTTCATGAAAATGGGGACCTTGGGGAACACATTGTCATACATGCATTGTTGAACCATGTGTATGACAATGGGAGTGTTAATATGTTAAGTATGTTTAAAATTATTTTTACAACATAATTTAACTCTCATTTTGGGTTTTGATTAAGATCATTATTTACAATTGGTTATTATGGTCTTGATCTTAACCCATTGATGTTGCCAACTCTTTAGATGCTATATTTTCTTTTGGCAATGTCACTTGTATCAATATTGCATGATTCTTCTATATCTATGCTTTGATACATTTTAGGCCCATTGCTCCAATTATGTTTTACAATTGGTAAAGAGGATTAACTTCAATTGGTATTATCTCAATTGTTAAAGATTTTTATCTTTTTCTTTACAATTGGTATCTAGAAGTCAGACCATTTCTATGATCTAGGGGGAGCATATGATAGTGATTGATACCCACTAAATTTTTTATATTTGGTATCATACATCTCTAAATCTCTTGATTATTTGTCATTTTTTATGTTTGGTATCAATGACAAGATACTATTTCTCATATGTTTGATGTCCACCTTTTTGACAATGACAAGGGAGTGAGATATGGATTATGTAAATCATACATATTCATTTATGGAGAGAGATAGGATTATGTAAATCATATCTTCTATGGGGAGAGAGATATACATATGGAGAGAGATATGTGGGATTATGTAAACCATGCATGTGGAGAATGTTATTGATTTTTATTTCAATTGGTTTATGTAATCCATGCCTATTATATGTCACCATTGTTCATTATCTCGATTTATTTACAATTGGTATAATGAGTATTTACAATTGGTTTATCTCATTTTACAATTGGTGCATATAAGTAGGAGAGCTCATTAGCATTGTGCTTTATTTCTTTATGTTTTACATAATGTGTGTCATCATGAAAAGGGGGATATTGTTAGGTATTGGTGTTTCATACCAATAGTATTTTGATGATGATCACACCATTATGTTGTTGCTAATGTCTCTCATGTTTTAGTCTCATATTTAACAATGAAAAGTATCATTTTTGTAGACTAAATACTTAGTGCAAGGATGGACATCAAGAGGAGCAATGCCAAAGCTTGGACTCAAGGGATGCCAAAGCTTGAAGATGATGGGGAGCATCAAGGTTGAAGAGTAGACTCTATGGGAAGCACTGTAATCCATGTAATATCTTTTATTGCTTGCATTTCTCTTTTTGAGTCTAGGTTTTATGTAATGCATTGATAGATGGTCTACTCATTCATACATATCCATATAACCATAGTGAGCCTTAGGATTATCATAGAATCCAACCCAATAGGTTCATCATGCCAAATGACTCAATTGGATTCTCTGGCTCTCCAACAGGCGACTGCTGAAGGAATAACAGGCGACTCGGTGATTTCAGGCTAGGATTTGTTCTCCATTCGTCTGTGTGCCAAAGTGCGTAACTTGCATTTTCTGGGTTTCATCACACTTTGCAAGTCAGTCAATTGATAATGAGATTTCAGTCACCTGTCAAATTACAGGCGCCAAAGAACCGGTCATCTATCATATGAAGGCACTAGTGCAAAAGTTGTGTATTTCATGCTCCAGTTCCATCCCATGTGAGAGTCGCCTGCTAAAGGATATTCAGGCGCCTGCACATTGTACAGGTGCCTGTGTAGTCTTCTACAGTCGCCTGTCCTGGCTTAGAATATAGCTGTTGGAATTTTTATAGCCGTTGACCAGTCGACTGTCCAGTTGTTCATCAGTCGACTGTCTGTGCCGTAAACTGCCAAAATCTAGTCGTAGTAGATATCATTCTTTGGTGTTTTTGCTTGGGTTTGAGGGTTTATTTGGGCTTCCTACATATAGGAGAGGGCTAAGTTCATTAGACCTTCTTGGAACTATTGAAGATCATTTGAGAATCATTAAGCCACTATCAAATTCTCTCATTTCCCTTTTAGAGCTCTAAATCTCCTTCATGCATTGAAGTCAAGCTCAGGGGAAATCATCCAAGTGCAATCAAGCTAAATCTCAAGCACTTGGTCTTCGTCTTCCATGCCTTCATCTTCATATGAGTAAGTTCATCTCAAGGCATATGTAAGACTTTTTGTTTTACTTTGTTTTCTTTGAAACCCAAGCTTTCTGTGTGTGAGCTAGTTACTCTCTGTGTGAGAGTATAACCTTCTGT
>CM061142.1:413516885-413535746 GCA_030789695.1 Scilla litardierei
GGTGGAGGTGGTGGAAGTGGGCTCAGCTGAGGTACTCCCGACACCGACAGAGGTGTCAGGAGCGGCGGAAACATCAGGGATAGGCTGAGGGGCCACAGGGTCAACAGGGGCGGCAGGCTCGGCAGGGGCGACAGGGTCTGCGGGGGCAGTGTGGGCAGCGTGGGCCTGCTCGGCCTCCTCGGCCTCGAGCACGTAAGCAGCTGGGATGAGGATATGCATCGCAGGGAGCCAGTCGACATGGGCTGGTGCAATCTGAGTCCGAGCTGGGCTCGGAAGAATCATGTAATCGGCCCCGTAGGGGCCGTGCAACCAGAACCAGTGACGCTCACCGTGCGGACGAAGCATCTTCATCCGGGCCATAACATCGATCGACAAAGAAGTGGGGCCCGGTACTCGTCGCAAGTCGTCAGGGAAGTCCTCGCCGGTCATAAGTGCAAGCAAGGTGATCAGGCCGCCGCAGCATATCGGTGAGCGAGCGCCCACCGATACAATGATGCGGTCCAAAAACCAAGCCGCGACATCAATCACGACGGCGGGGACCAGCTCATCGCCATCCCTAGATAGAGCTCTGGGACGTGTCATCGCGTAGAGCATGTAGAGCTCCGACGTAGACATCGTGCCCGGCTCATATCTGGCCAAAAATGTCGTCGCCATAAGGCGCTGAGCAATGCGGAGGCAGGGATGGACAATGGCCGAGGCCTTGGCCCTACTAGGGTCAAAGGCAGCGTGAAGACCCGTAATCCGGGCCCAGAAGGCACCGGCGTCGAAGGAAGGTGGGGGGATATGGGTGGGGGGATATGGGTGGGGCCGTAACCGCGATCGGCACCGGGGACAGCGGGCCACGAGAAAAATGCTCTCATCATATCGAGAGTGACCTGGCACTCCCGATCCATGAACCGGAATGAGCATCCCTCGTCGGTCCGGGCGATCGAACTAAGAATCTCAAGTGTCGGGCGGGTGAACGTGTCCTCCGACACCTGGAAGAAATCTCGCTAGCCCACGTTGTCGTACAACGTGAGCATCCCCTCTAGTACCCCCAGGCGTCCTAGGTCAGCGAGGTGCGCAAACCTGGAGGGTACGATCGAGCGCTGGGAGATACGCTCGAAGACGGCGTGGTGTGCGTCGTCTCAGAACGTAATCCCGAGCGGCCCGACCAGTGGAGCCGGAGGTGGTGGCTGTGCGGCGGGGAGTGGCTGTGCGGGCTGTGCGGGCTGTGTGGGCGCTGCAGGCTGTGCGGGATGTGCGGGGCCTGCAGGCTATGCTGGGTGGATGGGGTGTGTGGGAGATGGTGGAGGAGAGTCCTCCAACTCGTGGGAGGGGCCGGCATCATCCGACCGCTTCCGCTTGGCGGAAGCTCTCTTCGACCGCGGCCGTGTCCGGGGCGGCATATCGGCCTCGAGCGCGCTCCGAAAAGTGTAAAAAGTGCGGTGTGTGTAAAAGAGTGGAAGGAGTATACCCAGACACGCCGCGAGTGCTCAGCAATGGAAGCGTGCGAAGTCAGCGCCTCCGCGAAGCCCAAATCAGTCCGTAGAAGCTCCCCTGAGCTCCCCTAAGCTCCCAAAATCAACCTGCGCATGAAACTGAGATATCAGCGGGTAATATTCAAAATGTATGGAGCATTAGGGGTATAATAGATAGATATAGAAGTTGATTAGGGTTTGGGGTTCGTTTAATACATGGATCCTCGAAAAACGCATGAAAAGAGGAAAAAATAGGCGAAAAAGGCGATACCGGAGGTGGCCGGAGACACGGCCACCGGCGGCGACTCGGGCGAGGCGCGGCGAGTGGTCGACCGGCGGTGGCTGGCCGAGCGGCGGCGTGGCAACGGCGGTTGGGCGAGTAGGGGGTGCGAGCGGTCGAGGGAAGCTGAAAGGTCGGGGGTGCGAGCGGGCAATTGGATTTTAGCGTTTCGAAAAATGTGCCCCCCTCGGCCTCTTATATAGCAAAAGTTACGACTCGGCCGAGTGACTTGGCCACTCGGCCGAGTACGGTCAATAGAAAATTCCTCCCTGCTTGCGCATCGGCCGAGTGGCCTTGCCATCCTCGGCCGAGTGGAGTAAGTCCATTCGGCCGAGTGGCTCAAGCTACTCGGCAAGACTCGCCCTAGGAGTGTATCCGTTTTACTCGGCCGAGTGAAAATATATACTCGGCCGAGTAGCAGTTATACTGAAATCAAGAAAATAAACAGAGAGTTGGGTACAGCAGACTTCCCTCGTTCGTGAGCGGCTCGGCCGGACGAACTTGTGTACTCGGCCGAGTGACTAGTATACTCGGCCGAGTGAGCCTTGTTTTCTGCTGTTTGTCTTCGTTTGGGCTCTAAACTCCGTCTTTCTTCCTCCAGTCGATTTCATCTTACTCCTAAGCATCGAGCGTCTTCCTGGGGCGCTCCTCGTCATCTCGCTCATTCTCCTCATGATGGATTTACCTATCTCCTCTCCTGTCAAGAAAAATAGGACCCGTTATCACAAAGTTTTTGGGCGAACGACTCAAAACACTAAAAATTTCTAAAACAAAAATAAAGAAAAGTAAAAATAAAGCAATAACCGTCGGGTTGCCTCCTGACAAGCGCTCGTTTAAGGTCGTGAGCTCGACCCCCTATGATTTTCAATTAGTGCGGGATGTTTGGTGCATATGAGATGCACCCATCAAACTTTCCGGGGAGAACGCTTGGATTCGGAAGTTGCAGTGGCGTGTTCTCCCGCGGTGGTCTCTGGTCTCAAATAGTGTTGGGGGGAGGCTCCCCCAAGCTAGCATTTGCTCCGGTCAACGGCTTCACCGGTGACGCCGATTTCCGTATCGGCGGAGCTTTCTTTGGAGACTTTGATTTCGAGAGCTTGCAGAGCTCTCAAATCCTTGCGACATCAGCGTCGCCTTCGTCATTTTCAGCGGAGAGGTTGGGGGAATCGTCTATCTTCTCTTCTTGGCCTAAATCCGGGCCTTCCTCAAAATCCTCATCGAAAAGAGCGCCAATCGAGTGGGGGATCGCCTCTTCTATCACCTCATCAAGGAGGTCCATGTAGTCAAGTTCCTCGTGGTAAGGCATGTGTTTCATAGCCTTAGGAATGTGAAGCTCCACCTCGATGTTGCCGACATTCAAAGTTAGGGTACCTTCTCGCACGTCGACAATCACTCCGGCGGTGGCGAGGAACGGGCGTCCAAGTATCAATGAAGTATCTCCCTCCTCCTTAACGTCCATGATAACGAAGTCACATGGCAAGCATATTCCTCCCGGGACTTGTAGCGGGATGTCTTCAGCGATCCCTACCGGCCATGTTATTCGCCCATCGGCCAATTGTATCCGCATGTCGGTAGGTTTCAACTTCGTCCCGGTATTTAGCCTTAAGAACATGGAGAGAGGCATGAGGCTCACACTAGCCCCAAGATCTACCAACGCCTTTTGAAGAGGGACGCCGCCCAAGGTGCAAGGAATCCGAAAACTCCCCGAGTCTTTAAATTTGGCCGGCTCCTTCTCTCTCTTGGTGAACCAAGAGCCCTCTTCGGCTAGCATGATCTTTTCCTTCCTCTTTCTCCCCGAAATCAAGTCCTTTAAGAATTTAGCATATGTGGGGATCTCCACGATGGCGTCGAGGAAGGGAATATTGAGGCTAACTCCTCTAAGATACTCGAGAAATTTTGCTAGCCTTTTCTCCATTTTCGCTCTAGCAAGCCTTTGGGGAAATGGGACCGGTGGCATGAAGCGCCTTTCCTCAATCAATTGTTCCGCTCTAGATTTCTCCTTTTCTTGTGGCTCTTTCTCCTTATCATCTTCAACTACCGGCTCAATTGGATCCAAGCTTTCCTCCACGGGCTCCTCGGTAGGAATCATAGCGGGGGAGGTATCTTTCCCGCCTCTAGTAGTAACGGCAACTACGGCATTGATGTGGCCGGTGTTGCTCCGTGGGTTTTGCTCGGGTTGCGCCGGCAATCGTTGAGTGTTCCGATTGAGCAACGCCAATTGCTCCGATATTTGAGCCACAATGGTATTAAGGGAGTCTTGCCCCGCCTTCAAGGTAGCATTGACCTTATTTTGCTCGACCATAAACGCCTCCACTCTAGCTTCGAAGTCGGATCGTTGTTGAGCTTGCGGAGGGTTTTGATTTTGATTCATCCACCCTTGGTTGAATCCGGGCGGCCTATATGGTGGGACTTGTTGCTTCGGTTGGAAATTTTGTTGTGGAGGCCCCCTCGGCGGATAGTTTTGTTGTTGGGGTGGTGGTGGTCGGGCTTGTTGAGGTGGTGCTTGGGGCGGGTTCAAAGCTCCTTCATTGTTGGCGTAGGAGAATCCGGGATGATTTCTTGCGGCCGGATTGGCCCAATATCCTTGGTTCCCTGCGACATATTGTACTTGCACCAAGGATCCTTCTCCTTGCTCTCCTCCCGAGTACATGGCTTGAGATTGGTCTTGCCAATCACACATTTGGTTCGTTGGAGCGGAGGTAGAAGGGGCTCCTTGGGGCTCCGTGATAAACTTCTCCAATCTCTCCACTACCTTGTGGAGAGAATCAAACTTGCTTGTAAGCTCCGCTACGGCCTTCGCCTCATAGATACTAGTCGGCTTCAAGGAGGACGTGGAGTGTCCTCGCTCATCGCCCCATTGTTGGTTGTTTGATGCCATCTCCTCAATTAGGGCCGTAGCTTCCTCGGGAGTCTTTAACAAGATAGCACCATTCGCCGCGGCATCAATAATTTGTTTGGTCCCCGGTTGGAGACCGTTGTAGAAGCTATGAACTAGCTCCCAATCTTCTATGCTGTGGTGTGGGCATTGATGCTGCAAATCCTTAAAACGCTCCCAAGCCTCATAGAGCGTCTCCTGTGGTCCTTGCTTGAAGGACATGAGAGCGCGCCGGATCTTCACCGTCTTGGATGGCGGATAGAACTTGTCAATAAATGCACTCACCAACTCGTCCCAAGAGGTGAAAACTCCGTCAGCCTGTGTCCTCAACCAATAGAGTGCCTTGTCCTTTAGCGTGAAGGGGAAGAGACGCAGTCTGATGGCATCGATGGAGACCCCCGGCATCTGAAATGTGGCGCACTTCGACAAGAATAATTGGATGTGGTAGTGAGGGTTTTCATGGGCATTCCCATGAAATGGATCCTGCTGCATCAGAACCACTAGTCCAGTCTTTAGCTCGAAGTTCTTGTTAGCCGCCAACTCCGGCACGGCAATGGATAAGGTCGTAGAAGAGGTCTTAGGCCGAAGCCTATCTCGAATAGAAATTATCCTCGCCATCCTTGCCGCTAATTGGTCCGCAGTTTCCGGGTTGGTCAAAACCCGCCCTTCCGGATTTTGTCTCCTTTCCGCTTTAAGCCTCCGCGCGGTACGTTCGATCTCGGGATCAAATAATATAGCGTCAGGGTCCGCCGTAGATCGCGTGTACATGCACAGGGAAAACAGAGTTTCAAATAAATGATTAGTACCGTGGAAGGGTTAGGTAAAGATAAAGAAATGGAAATAATAATAAAATAAAAAAAGAATAGCTAGGGTGGTAAGATCAAACGCAATCGCCTCCCCGGCAACGGCGTCAAAAACTTGATCGCTCCGGGACGTAACACAAAAGAACGGTTGTAGTTTTACCGCAAGTGCACGGTGTAGCAGCGAGCGGGTTATCGAACACAGGGAGGACGAATGACCGTGCTTGCTCCAATCAACCTGGCTATTCAAGAAGAGAGATTTGCCTTTGGCGATCCTGTCACAATCGTCAGACAAAGTGCGAAAATATCAAATCAAATAAAGAACGTCTAGGGAATGGGGAATTCCCGCTACTCACCGTATTTCATGAATGTGGTTCATCGGTATCAAAATCGCTAGAATAAGATTTTGGATGAACTAGTTGCAACTGAATGTAGAACCAAGCTCACGCTCTCACGCTGTTGCCGGTCTATAGCTATCCTAGGCTCGGGTCCAATCTCTTGCAAACCCTAGCCTAGGGAAGCTAGCATTAGGATCAACATCATCGTCCAATCGCGCACCGAGTCCAATCTCTTGCAAACTCGGCTCACGACCTAGATTGGGATAGTTCCTACCCGTCCAATCTCTTGCAAACGGGTATTGGCGCGGAATTGAAATCGGAAACCCTAGTATCGGTCCAATCTCTTGCAAACCGATACTACTGAAATTTGATTCCAACCCAATTCGGATTTCTAGGGTTTCCTATCGAATTGGGATCCAATCTCTTGCAAATCCCAATCGATGTGAATTCCTAGCCATCCGTAGTAAATCGATCACAATCTAATCCCTAGTAACAATTCTAGCAAAATTTCTACTAATTCATCACAAATACGAAATTGGGCTCGTAGGGTTCATCCCCACGCCCCAAGACGTGGTGACTACTCGCAATTCATAGCAAGATCACAAAAATGATCAATGAAATAAGCAATAGAATTCATCACAATATTGAGATATGCTATAAAAATAGAATTTTTAGGGAAAAGAGATGCAAACCAATGGAGTTCTTCAATTAATCCAACAAAAATCAAACTTTGTCTCTTCTCCAATCTCCAAAATAAAGCTAAAAAAAGTTAATGTAAAAAGCTGCAAAAAATCTAAGAAGAAGCTCTCAAAACTATGGTAAAAACAGGGGTTAAATAGCCCCCAAAATCGTCCAAAAACTGTGACCAAAATACCCCTGCGCAGCCTGTTTTCCGCAATTTTCCCTACAGGCAGCGCGTCGCACTCGGCCGAGTGACAAAAGTCGCTCGGCCGAGTGAAAACCCTGTAATTTTCCAGTAAGTATCGATCTTCAGGGGTCTTCATTTCAGGGGCGGCTCGGCCGAGTGCGTTGTCGTCACTCGGCCGACGGCTTCATGGTACTCGGGCGGACGGGATAAGCCACTCGGCCGAGTGGGTCTTCTGAAGCTCAGGCAGCCGAAAAACAGTAACTTGGGGATTATTGAAGGGCTTCGTCTGGGTGCCACTCGGGCGGACGGGGTCTCGTCACTCGGCCGATGTGGTCTCCGTCGCTCGGCCGAGTGCACATAGAAATCGTGTCTGAACTGGTCGGCCGAGCGGTGTCTCGCTGGTCGGCCGAGTGGCTCCTCCACTCGGCCGAGTGGGACACAAAACATGCCCAATCTGCTTATTTTGGCCTCTTCGTCGCTCCTGCGACGTCCGTTCTTCTTCCGCTCCTCTCCAACAGCAAAATACCCCTCGGGGAGGTCGTCGGTGACCGTCTGGAGTAGGCGTATCTCGAGATCACTCCAAATCGCGCCGAATCACCTGAAATGCGACAAAAACAACAAATCGTGAAAAGCATCGCAATATCGTTGATATATCGTGAAAAACATGATTTGGGCGATCTAAATGGCATGCAAACATGCGGGAAAAAAGTCTAAAATAAGGAGTGATCATGTGCCCCATCCTAATTAATAATAACCCTAGGTTCACAAATATTTCACAGCAAACAAAAGAACCCGCCGTCGGCCCTAGCTACTCACGCAATCACCCCGAGCCCAACCTCACCTTGCATTCTCCGACCCCAAAGCCACCACCGACCGGCCTACTCCCATCCCCGACCTCCCTCTTCGTCGCCTGGCCATCGTGGGTCGCCAGAAACCACCCCCAAGCCCGCTGCAAGTTGCAGCACGCTACAGCAGCCCGCAGCAGCGAACAGCGGCCGCCGCAGCCGCAGCCGCCACAGCCGCAGCCGCTACCCGCCGCATCCGCAGCCCCCTGTCATCGCCATTGACCCCCTAGACACCCTCTGCGCCGTTGGCATCATCCCTCTGCTATTCAACATCTGAAACAGCGAAGGTGCTTGCTGTTTTGCATTTTATCGACGTATCGTCGCGTCGCTGAATTCTCATCGATCCCTCTCGCTGTTGGGGTCTTCCGACAGCCCCTACTACTCCTAGGGGTGTTTTCTGACGTCACGAACATCTCCTACGACGCTCAACATCGTAGACTCAGCGTGTGTCGAACCGTTCGTCTCGGTTTGTTGTTACGGCTTCCCGGAAGACGTAAAAATGCCTACCGGCCTATTACCGCTGATTGGAGTCTTGATTCTCTGATTTGGTCATTGCCCGAGAATTGGCGAGCGTGGAATCTTATTTGAAATCTGGACGTGGAGCATTTTCTATTATTCCAACCCCTAGCGTCGCTACCCGACGCCAGTGTAGCTCTCGCGTCGTGTAAGGGTAAATTTCTGAACACTTAGGACCCCCAACCCAACCATGTTAATCAAGATAAAAGTCGGTATTTTAATTGGTTGATAATTCACTAATAAAGATAATTTAATTTAGGACTGTAGGCTGGTGGATCTGAGCACATAGGTAGACTGGACTGGTTGGACGATATTTGCAGAAAGATTGATTGCAGGCAAGTGAAACTTGCCAGTTCTTTGTTTAGGCCGTGCTTTAGGCCATTTCTTGTTTTAGGCGTAAAAGAGACTAGGCGACGAAATGATACTCGCATAGACGCAACTTTAAGATCTAGCTTGACAACGAAGCTAGATCTGTCACCCTACCATTTCTGACTGTCACATTTAAATTTTCATAACTGCATGCTCTTTACTTCTACTCCGCCTGTCACGTTTAAATTCCTTACCTGTACGCACTTAAACTATAACTTGCCATGCCATGTCATCCATGCTTGAGTGTTGCATTTGTAGCACACGCTACGTACTTCCTTGTTCAGGCTAGGCACCTGCGTTGCAGGCACAACCCTATGCCAAATACACTTCCTGGCTCGTGATCCAGAAGCGGGCTACATGTGTTGGTCAAAAGCCAATGCCCGATACACGTGGAGGGGTAGGGATAAGCGATCACTTGAGCTTAGGAGTTGGCCCGTACAGCCACTCCAGCCAAAAGGCGTAATCTCTGAGCACGATGTGTTTACTTGACTTGTGATATCCATGTGATTGTTTAGTAGCTCTGCTACCCATGCCATGATGTACTTGTGCCTTGTTAAACTTGCTGCCATGTCAAACTTGTCGCATCTATTTAATTATTGCATCCATACTTTAAAATGCCATGTCATTGTACATTTTTAGAACTGCTAGGTTGTTTTACTTTCCTTTTAGTTTCCTTGCACAAAGTCTTTGTAGACTTTGCTGACATGTGCCCTCGTCTCTTTTGGGTGTCGCATGTTAGTTGCCGAGCCAGAGTCCTTTGCTGAGGACGGGGTGTTTGCTGACTTTGAGCCTGGGTCCACCGTTGACGTGGAGTACGAGGACACCGGCGACCAGTCGTAGAGACGTAGTTCTGTGTTACTTTCTGCTTAGTCTGTTGTTAGGTTGTCGGTGCGTAGCACTTTTTCTTTCTGTACGTTTGATTATTTCTGTTGGCCATGCTTGGGCCTTTTAGACTCTTTTCTTTTAGCCTGGTGGCTTTTCTGCGATGTTGGAATTTATTATGATATTCTGAGATTGGAAATAATTTTATTATCTGTCTCCTTCTTTTATGATTATTTTTGTTCTGCTACGCACTTGCAAGGACCTATACGTGGTTATTCCAGACGCTTTACAGACTGGAGCCTCACAGCTCCAAGTCTGAGCGGACTTCTCACGCCTCGCCTCCATTTTAGTGAAGCGGGTCGTGACAACTTGATTGGACCAGGTGGGGGGCCACCGCCAGTATTGATTCTCTTTGCACTAAGGCAGTGGGCTTCTTCTCCTCTCTTTACCACCAGGACTCCTACTCCACCTCCTTCCCTGAGGTGATCCCTAAGCGTATTCTTTCTCCAGGTGCTTGTGATTGGATTGGGAGGGGGGTCTCTAATCTAGAGATCAAGGATGCGATCTTCTCCTCGGATAGAGACAAGTCCCTGGGCCCGGATGGGTTTCCACCCTTGTTCTTTCATGAGTTGTGGGGGGTTATGGGCGACGATGTGCTCCGGGCCGTGCACTCTTTCTTCAACTCTAGCAGTATCCTCAAACAGCTCAACCACACCTTTTTCACTCTGATTCCCAAGTCACCCACCGCCACCTCTCTGGGGGACAACCGACCGATATCATGCTGCAATGTGATTTACAAGACTATCTCCAAGGTCCTTAGTCAGCGTCTGGTGAAGGTTATTCATTGGCTGATATCCTGGAATCAGTCTGTGTTCATCAAAGACAGGCTATTTTGGACTCCTCTCTCCTCGCCTACGAGCTCATTCATGACTTCTCTGCTTTTATGGGGGCTTGGGCCTGTATCCAGTTAGACTTGCAGAATTCCTTCGATAGCATCAACCAGGAATTTATTTACTTCTTCCTTTCCTTCCTTGGCTTCCCTCCATCATTCATCCGCTGGGTTAAAGTTTGTGTGGACTCTCCTTCGTTCTCGGTGCTGGTTAACGGCTCCACTGCTAGGTTCTTTAGTAGTAACAGGGGTGTGCGTCAGGGTGATCCCATCTCCCCCTTCCTCTTTGTCATTGTTATGGAGGCCCTCACCCTCCTGATGGATCATGCATCCCTCTATGGTGCCATTCGCCCTCCTAAGCAGGGGGATTACACATTCCCTCCCATCTTGTTTTCGCAGACGACAAGCTGGTATTCTGCAAGGCTGAGGTAGATTATTTTGTTGAGCTGGGCCACCTTCTCTCTTCCTTCCACCTCATGACTGGCCTTGAGGTGAATAGGGCCAATAGCAAGCTGATCCTCAGCAAGGGTTGTAGTGTTGGTGCTGAGCTTTCCCTCCTCCTTGGCATCTCGATCGTCGTCCCCCCGATCAGGTATCTTGGGCTGCCCCTCTCTTCCATTTATCCTACTGCGAAGCTCTTCTCTGGTCTTGTGGACAAATGCATAGCTAAGATCGCTGGATGGTCTTCTCGGCTTCTTTCTACTTCTGGGTGCCTTGAGCTGGTTCGTACTGTTATCGATGGCATTGTGTCCTACTAGATCCAGTCCTACAGCATCCTAGCTTCCATCCTGACAGAGATTGATCGCTTGTGCCGTGACATCATTTGGGGGCCCAAGCTTCACCTCTGGCATTGGGAGGATATGTGCATCCCCAAGAGTGAGGGGGGATTGGTTTGCGCTCCTTGCAGGCGGTTGAGGTGGCTGCGGGGGCCAAACTTCTTTGGAGGATGCTCCAATTGCCCTCTCCTTGGGCCTCCTATATGCGTGCTGCTTACCTGAAGCATACTCTGCTCTTTCAGTGCAAGGTCTCTATTCTGGACTTGGGTTCATGGAAGCATGTGCTCTGGTGCCGTGATGCTGCTGCCTCCTGTTTCCGTAGGGTTGTGAGTGATGGACGTTCCACGTCTTTTTGGTTCTACCCATGGTTACCTTGTGGGCACTTGGCCAAGCTGCTCACCTCCCCTCTCTCTGAGATCCCGCCAGGTTGCTGACTCTGGGATGGGGTGGCCTGTCGCCTGCCCGACTGCATTAGCCACCTTCAGCCCCATTTTGCCTCTACCCCCCCTAAGAGATGGCACGGACTCCTGGGCATGGGCTGCACCTGGGGGTTGCTCTCGTCCGTCTGCCTCATCCTCCACTCGTCAGTCGTCTTCCCTTTCCCGACAGGTGCCCCTCTGTTGGTTCCTAGGGCATGTTCCCAAGTTCTCGCTCACCTTGATGTGTGCTCTTTCTGACTACATTCCTACCTCTCACCAGCTCGCTCGGCGTGGCATCAAGGGGCAGTTCCCCTGTGTTCTCTGTGGCACCCATCCAGAGACGGCACGACCTGTGTTCTTCCGTTACGACTACATCGCTTTTGTCTGGGCGGTTTGCAAGCTTCAGCTCAGCCTTCCTTCGTGCTCCAAATCCATCAACGTGGACGCTCACATGCTGAGACAGTGGTTTGGATCACTGGGGAAGACCTCCGCCCAGGGTAAGCTCTCCATGTTGGTCTTCTCTACGACTATCTGGCATATCTGGCGGGAGTGCAATAGTCGGATCTTCTGCTCTAGAGCGTCCCCTAAAGACGTCCCCCTTTCTAGGATCTCCTCTGATGTCTTCGATGCTATGATCTCTTGTGACATTGAGGACATTGAGTCTGTAGATCATCTGTTTTTTTGGGAGCTGGGGGCTTTCTTAGGCCCTTTTTGTGTGCCCTGCTCTATGTGTTGGTTCATACCCTGATGTAGTCTCCTGTTTATATATACACACACTCACTTACTTTTCTATATATATATATATATTTTTTGGAAAGTTAGCGTGATTTTTATTGAACAAATATACATAATACAAAAATAGCACATATAGACATGTGGTTTCAATAGGGAGATGATAGGGCACAGTTTATATATATATATATGGTAAAATGCGCATGCGCTCGTGCTCAGATGGGATTCTTGCGCTCGACCCCTCCTGACCGTCCGATCCGATCAGCGATCATGGTAATATCTGACCTTTTGGTGCAATTACCAAAACGCCCTTTAAGCTCTTTTCAACGCGCCTCTGTACTAAATTACCTTTAAGCCCTTTTGTACTAAAATACAATCGCCACCAATTCTTTTGCTCACTCCCGCGCAAAACGCAGAAGCTGGAGCAATCGCCACCAATTCTTTTGCTCACTCCCGCGCAAAACGCAGAAGCTGGAGTAGATCCCCAGTTTTGCACAAGGTCTTCGATTTCAACAGCCCACGCCTAAGATCGCCCCCAAATCCAGGCCATCACACTCTCGTTGATTCCCCTGTTACTCTCCTCCATCGAGGTAAGGATCGTCATCCCTAATTTGTTGGACATCTCATATTGCTCAACGCGCACAACGGTGAGTTACTCTCCTCCATCGAACATCTCATATCCCTAATTTGTTGAACATCTCATATTACTCTCCTCCATCGAGGTAAGGATCGTCATCCGTTTTGCGCGGTGAGTAATTTCCAAACTAGCGAAGTGTTGCGATGGAAATTACTCTCCGCGCACAACCCTTCAAACATATCACCCGTTGTGCACGTTGAGCAATATGAGATGTCCATCAAAACTTACCGAAGCAGCTCATATAGCACAACAACATAGAGCGAATGGCGTACATAATATTGCCCACCGCGCAAAACGGTTGATATGTTGGATTTTTTGATGGATTTGATCCGGTCATCAAATATGATGGTAACAATTAGATCAGATTGAAAAAGAATAAATATAATACGCAAGGTTTTAACATGATTAGTAATAGTAGTGTGGTTTCAACTAACATGCTGATGATGATCTACTGATACTTGGATAGACATGTATAGCAGTCATGCTGTGTCAATATTAGTGATATTTTTACTTGTTTCTAATGTAGAAAATGAAAATCGAAGAGAGTGAACCCTTTGTGAATGATCAGGAGATGCCAAATGAGATTGAAGCTGAAAATGACAGTGCAAACAGCGTATATAAAGAGGATAGGCATAGTGATAATGAAAAAGGCAGCCCACATGTTGGAATGACATTTCAAACAGAAGAAGATGCGTATCAATTTTATAATACATATGCACCAATGAAAGGTTTTGCAACCCGGAAGGGATCTACGGGAAAGGGAAAAGATGTCAATACCACGAGGAGGAAGTATACGTGCAACAAAGAAGGGTATAAAAGCTTAAAAGATAAGAGGGAGATAGGGAGGGATGTTAATCGAAGGAAAAACGAGAGAGAAGGCTGTATGGCTCGAATGACAGTTCATAAAATCACCGAAGGAGTATGGCGCATAAAATCCTTTAATGATGATCATAATCATGAGTTGATAAAAAGCCCAGCGAAGATCCAGATGCTACGGTCACATAAAAGATCGCATATGGACGGAACATGTAGGAATTTAGTTGATCAGATGCGTGGCTGTGGAGTAGGACCTGCAAAGATTGCAAGGATTCTAAATGCCACGAGTAGTAGTAATGTCAATATTACTACGCAACAATGCATTGATCATGGGAGAGTAGAAAGAAAGAACAACATTGGGAAGGAATGCATTAGAGTAATAGAACAATTTATTAAAAGGCAAGCTACAGACTCTCAGTTCTATTATGCTATTGAGCATGATGAAGAGAATGTATGTAGGAGTATATTTTGGGCTGATGGAAGGGCGAGGACATCATACAGCCAGTTTGGAGATGTTGTTGTATTTGATGTCACTTATAAGACAAATAGATTCATGTTGCCTTTTTCACCTTTTACAGGTGTCAATCATCATAAACAGTCTATTTTATTTGGATGTGCTCTTCTTGCTGATGAGAAGGAAGAATCCTTTGTGTGGTTATTCGGACAGTGGTTAACATGTATGTGGGATAAAGCACCAGGAGCTATCATCACCGATCAAGACCCGACAATATGCAATGCAATCAAAAGAGTTTTTCCAAATACAAAACACATGTATTGCATATGGCATATCAGTCTGCACGAAGATGAGCATCTACGTTCATTGCGGTCTTCTTATAACCCTGCATTTGAAGAAGACTATGCAAACTGGTGTAAGAACAGTCAAAATGTTGAAGAAGCTGAGAATTGTTGGTGCATCTTAATGGAGAAGTACCAAACGGAATTTCAGGAACCATTGACAGAAAAACAAAAAAATGAAATGAAAGCCTGGAAGTGGTTGCATACGATGCATGAGAAAGCACAGCATTGGATTAAGGCGTACCTACTGGATACTTTCTTTGCGGGTATGAATGTTAATACGATAGAGATTGGTGTAAAAATATATGATCAAAATAAACTCAGCACATGGTATTCATTTCTTGTTTTGTGTGTAGGCATGGCATCCAGCCAAAGGAGTGAAAGCATGAACGCGTATTTTGATGGATACGTAAACTGTATAACTCCATTATACGAGTTCATTGATCAATATGATAAAGCTGTAAAATTTCAGCGAGACAAAGAGGAGAGAGAAGATACTTTTTGTATGCGGAACAAACCAGAATTTAGCGGCATGCATGAGTTAGAGGTTCATGCCGCAAAGGTATATACTAGAATCATATTTTTCATTTTTCAAAATCGTTTCAAAAATACTTTATACTGTCGGCACGAAAGGGTGAGCACGGATGGGGATACGAGCACGTATAGAGTAACTATGCGGATTGATGGAAAGAGCTACGTGCATAATGTCCAATGCAATATATCTAAGGGAATGTTCAGGTGTACGTGTGCAAGGGCTGTGACTGAAGGTTTGCTATGCACGCAAATTTTATATATGATGAAGCAAAAGTATGATATGCAAGCCATCCCTGAGAGATATATTTTACCCAGGTGGACTCTAAATGCAAGACATAGCATCATGAGTCTTGGGGCCTCGTCGACTAGCACAGTACACGGAGTGCGTCTAACTCAAATTACTCCACTTCAAGCCTGGAGACTTCGTTCATCATTCGATAAAGTCGTAGAGGCGGTAACAAGAGATCCCCTTCTGTTTGATGTCGTCTTTGGGTGGGCAAACAGTTTTTTGGACCAGCATAATATGACTAATAAAGCGCAAACTGCTTCTGAAGAGCTAAGATCACAGGTGGGGTCCAGTGCACCTATCAAACAAGACGTGGGAGTAAATGATGTCATTATGCATGATCCTGCAAAAGCTAGAACTAAAGGCCGACCACGAGTGGCGTCAAGGATTCCGTCTGGAATACAAGTCTCACAAGAACAAAGTCAAACAAGAACAAGGACATGCAGTGTTTGTGCTGAAAAGGGTCATGACATGAGAACTTGTCGTATGAGCACAGCTGATAGAAATAAGTTATATATGAACACAGCTGGTTACTATTTTAAATACTAGTATAAAATATTGTAACATCATTGCTCCATAATCTCTGTAGGAAAAATCTTCCCCCGATGACTTAACAAGGCTGTGATATGAAGGCCGACATTTTTATATCCTATAGCCTATAGGTAACAATTTTGTATCAGCTTGGAAGAAATATACTACATGCATCTGTCACGGACATATCAGTGTAAATGGGTTGTAAGTAAACTGGTTCTCTTTAAAAATGGTCATCTGAAAACGGCAGCCTCCTATATTTTTAGTCCAAAATGCAGCCATCGTGGAGTTGAATTAATAGGGCTGGGGGTCCAAATTGAACATTAAAACACTAAGTCTTGGTTATAAGCCTATGAGGATGATGCATATCATTCGAGACCTATATCCGATGCTGCGGATCTCATATCTTATAATTTCTGTTGCTGCAGAACCTGACAATTGTCAAAAAAATTAATGGGATTAAGGAGTAAGAAGCAGAAGCAGAAGAGCTGAAGAGAATGAAGATTCAAGAGAATGAGGCATGTAGCTGTCCGCGATGAGTAATGGTGGGTAATTTTATACAGTTTAGCTCCGCGCACACAACGTTTACAACATTTACCAGTTGTGCGCGCTGAGCAAAACTTGGTAATTTTACAGGCTTCCTAATAAGCGCACACAACGTTCAATAATGTTACGGATGTGCACGCTGAGTAATATGGGTAATTGTAAACAGTTAAGCCCCACGCGCACAACGGTTAATAACTTTGACGGGTATGCTCGTTGAGTAAATGTTGGTAATCGTATACAGTTGTGCTCAGCTCGCACAACGTTCAATGCTGTTGCCGTTGGTGCGAGCTGAGTAATTGTGGGTACTTCAAGTTAGCATCACGCAATTTTGTAATGTGATGCAATTGCACCAAATTTAATGACATTGTATTAAGATCTGTATTTCAACATGCTACAACATTTATGCATTCAAATGTACATAACACAACAAAGTAGAAACTACATCTAAACATTTTGCAACATCACAGTTTTTGCCCGACTAAGCAATTAAAGCATTAGACTATACTAGGGATACAGTGATTCCCACCATGAAAAAAATTTAAAGTTTGTTGCCATTTATGAGCTGCTCCATCAACCGCCTCAGCGTCACTTGCTTCTTTGTATCTTGGCCATCCGTCCCCCTGTCTGTGTTGAAGAAGAATCAGTGATGAACACATAACAAAGCATAATTAAGTAAAAATATTGTACGGGTAGACTTCGAATAAGATAGAACATTTATTATCATCGAGCAGTGATGTCTGCAACGAAGTATCAAAGAGCATATACAAGCAGTGAAGAAACGGGTGTGCATGGAAGGTGATAGCTTCAATGACGACAAACAGAACATATGAAGGAGCAAAGAACATCTTCGAATCAATATATGTGATGTATTCAATTTCTGCATCACGTCACTAGACGCTAGTATATTGTCCATCTTTGAGTGTTGAGGACGCAGCAGTGATGAAGGAAAAAATAGAATGTTGTAGAGAAAATATCGTATAACTAGAATCAGATACAATAAGATAGAATAATATCATCAAGAAGTGTAGTGCTGACGAGGGCTTGTGGGAAGGGAAGCCATTTATAGACGACTTTGGATGCCATTGGATGAGGATGAGACTACAGTAGAGTTACTGGGAGGCAACACAAGAGACCCCGTGAGTCTACAGCAAATTGCTTGTGATTATACAGAAGAATGCCTGTGAATCTACAACAGATTGATAGCAGCCAGTGTTGTTCCCAATAATGTATGACCGTGGTGGTGCGCGTTGAGCAAACAAAATAGCTCAACGCGCACAACCGGCAAGAATATGGCCGTTGTGCGCGGAGAGCAAATAATTTTGGAAGATGTGCGCGATGAATAAAATCTTATGTACATTCACGATCACTGCTTTGTATACTCACGGGGTCTCTTCTGTAGACTCACGGGGTCTCTTCTGTAGACTCATCCTCATCCATGGGCAGTCTAATTCGTTTATAAAATGGCTTTCCAACGCACAAGCCCTCTTCAACCTCTACACTTCGAGTGATGGTTATCAGTCATGAGGAAAGAGTAATGCTACACTCGACTGTAGGCTCATCCTAATCCAAGGGCAGTCCAATTCGTCTATAAATGGCTTCCATACCCACAAATTATATTCAACCACAACACTTCGAGTGCTGTGAAAGGCATGAGAAAGAAGTAACATTGCTCAAATATTACTCTGACCATATCAAGCAACCCCTTCCCAAACAACCAGAGACCATAGCTTAAACAAACCATCACCGGTTTGCTGCAGCAGTGAAGATGGCAACCCAACTGAGGTTGAAGCTTTTCATAGACAAGAGGATGAAGAGAGTGTTGTTCGCTGAAGCGGGCAAAGATTTTGTCAATTTCCTCTTCAGCCTTTTGGCCATGCCTGTGGGCTCAGTCATCAAGCTCATCACCAAAGAAAAAGTGGCAGTGGTATGAAAAGCATTTATGTAATGAAGCCCATCATTAAATGTGATGAAAACTGAATCTCTTGAAAGCTGTATCTATGAAAAATGATTTATCTGGTATTTTAGTTCAAAATGCAGCTAGTGTGGCTTTGAATTCCTAGGTCTGCGGGTACAAACTAAAACTTAATACCTAAAGTTTTAATTATGAGAGTATGAGGATGATGCCTATCATTCGAGAAATCTATATACTGCTGTCGATCTCATATCTTATAATTTATCTGTTACAGCAGGTCACGCCAATTGTCAAGAAATCATTCGAGAAATTGTTTCCATTGATCAAAAATAACTCCAAGTACAACGAACAAAAAGGAGAAACAAAAAAGGGTTCGATCCACCTATGATGCAGGAGCTCGCGAAGAGGCGTCCCCAGGCGATTCGTCTTCTCCCGAACCAGTAGGGTGACCAGGGACAACCGGAGGTCGGGGAAGCATTCTTCGGCCCCGCGCCTCGAATGCTGCCAAACCATCCCGGAAGGACCTCTCGATCTGAGCAGCAAAAATGGCCGAGAACGCCTGGAATCCCTCACGGATTGACTCCGCGATCTTCGGAGCCAGGACATCCCCATAGTCCCTCTGGACCTCAGCTACGATCCGACCATGAGCCACTTCCTGCAGGTCGCCTATATCGGCCCACAGATCGCCTTTCGCCTTTCTATGCTCCTCCCGGGCGAGGGACAGTGCATCCTCAGCATACTTGGCTGAACTCTTGGCGACAGCCAGAGCCTCCGTCAAACATCCCACCTCCGAGGTGAGCTCTGCAACTCTCAGTTTG
>CM061142.1:413536246-413553246 GCA_030789695.1 Scilla litardierei
GACGTCGCGATTCTCACTTTTGGCATGAGACGTTTTTATTTTTAACTTCGTTTCTCGTCATCGAAATTGTGATCCGTCTCCTCTGACTTCTTTCTCTTGTCGTCCCGGTTGCCCCGGTATTTTTCTTGTAAATTTTGGGCTCCGTTTGACCTATGTGCACTTCTAGACCCAACTTATTACAATTTTAACCCTAACAACTTAACCCTATAATTAACCCTAGACCTAACAAATTGGCAGCCCCCACGTTTAACCCCTCCTCCTACTCACGTGGGCCCCAATCCTATAAAAAAACCTAGGGATTTGCGTTTCTTTCACAGCATAGGGTTAATTCCTCCCGCAACCGGCCCTAACAACAAAACCCCACCCACGCAAACTTCTTTCTCTGGCGATCTGACCCACGCACGAAGGCCGCTGCCGCCGCCGACCAACCCTGGCTTCCTCAACCGACCTCACTCTCTCGCCTGGGACCCTGTGCCGCGCTGTTTGCCGCCGCTAACACCCCCTGCGCCGCCAGTTTCATGCACAGCAGCAGCAGCAGCCTGCTGTGGCCGTCGCCGCCGCCGCCGCCGCCGCCGCCGCCGCCGCCGCTGCCGCTGCCGCTGCCCCCTAGTCGCTGCCGTGGATCCCCCTCTGCCCCCTCTCACCGTTGATAGCGACCACAGGCCGCGAACCCTCTGAAAACAGCGTGTTTGCTCGCTGTTTTGCATGTTTGGCGTCGTCCCGACGCGTCGCTGCAATCTCGCTGTGGGAGTCATCCGACAGCCTCCTGCATCCCCTCGGGGCGTTTTCCGACGCCACGAGCATCACTTGTGACTCTCGACGTCGTAGGCGTAGCGTACGTCGAACCGTTCGTCCCGAGTTGTTGTTACGGTTTCCCGGAAGCTCTAGAACGCCTTCCCGACGCTCCTGCTGCTGTCCAGCCCCTAGCCCGCTGTCCGCACTCTCTGTCCGCTACCAGAGTGTGTCTGGCTACGCTACCCGTAGCCGAGACGCCGCTAGAAGACGTTTCGTAGCCGTGCCACTCAGATCGGTCGCCGTTCAGACTCTACTTCCCGTTCGCACCAAACCCCGGACAGGTTGGTTCCCCTACCTCGTAGCGAAACCCACACAGTAGCAAAACTGAAAACCTAACTAAAAACGGCAACTTAACTCATTAAATTTAATTTCTGCTCTCTTAAAACGATGCGGAACCGTAGACCGACGATTGGACTTTTGACTGTGCACATAGGATAGAATCGTCGGATAGGCTGATCGGACAACTTGACTTGTGACTGTTAGGGTAGCCACGTTCAACCTAGAAATGAACTTTAATAGGAATTTCTAAAATCGTGACCTGACACTGTCGCCGTGACTGTTTCAGACGGACTACCACGGACGCGACGACTAGACGAGACACCCCGGACGGACGACACACTCGTCACCGTAGGCAAGTGTACCCACTTGCGTTTTGACCGCGTCTTGGTCTTAAATTGTTAGAACTATTAGACTGTGAGTGTTTAGATTCGGACGTGAACTGATAGCGTCCGGATCACCCTGACGACTTAGACTTGACGACGAAGTCTAAGTCCGACGAACAACAACTTTTGACACCGTATGATTATCTTGTGTGTGCGTGCGTGTGGACACCCTAGAACAACTCTCCCGTACACTTGTCGTGTCTTGTCCCTGTTACACAAAAAGCCTTCGGGAGTTTCAGATGCTCTCCTTGCGGGAGTGATCTCCGTGATACAAAAAGCCTTCGGGCGTTTCAGATGCTTCCCGAGCGGAAGTGATCTCCGTGATTCAAAAAGCCTTCGGGCGTTTCAGATGCTCTCCTTGCGGGAGTGATCTCCGTGATACAAAAAGCCTGTGGGCGTTTCAGGTGCTTCCCTAGCGGAAGTGATCTCTGTACTTCTTGTCCTGAGTTCTGGGGTTTGGGGTAAGGTTGAGCGTGCGCACGGGGAGAGGGTCTGATCCCCCTCAACCCGTAAGGCGTGAACCCTTCGTGTCTCACGTGTCGTGTCATGTCTGACTTGTCTTGTCTGTCTTTGTCTCGTCTTGACACCTTTAGGTTAGTCCCGTAATCGGTAGCACACGCTACGACTACTACCTGCTACGCTTTACTTTCCTGCTACGTTACTTCTTTTGTTACTTTGTTATAACCCCAGCATGCTAATCAACCAGTAAAACGATGTTTAATAGTTCAGTACATTTGCAGTAGAGTCTGACTTTCTGTTGTAGACGTTACCTGACATACAGTTCCTTTCTTTGGTGCTATACGTCAGGTGTCGAGCCGGAGTACGACGACCAGACAGAGCTACCCGAGGACGTAGAGCCGGAGGACGTCGATCCTGAGTACGTGCGCGAGGACGATCAGAGTTAGAGATCCCCACTGCTGATCCGGAGGTTCCATCTTAGTTGTTGGGTGCGTAGCACCTTTTGTTTTCCTGTCTAGGTTGGGTGCTTGCACCGGTAGTTTCCTTTTCTGCAGTTGTAGCCCTTCGGGCATTTTAGACTCTCAGTACTTGGATATTTTAATTTGGAATAAAATGTTTGTCTTTCCTTTTCGTACTTTTATTGTTCTGTACTAACATGCAGGGACCTGTACCTTTGACTTGGAGTACCACACAGACGCTTATTGGGTCCGGGCTTCTCACCCCGGCCTAAGCGGGCCTTAGTCACGCTTCGCCTCCGTCGATTTGGGAAGCGGGGCGTGACAGGTTTTAGTGGTGGCCCATGCAGGTCCCATCCATACTTTCTGCAAGTATAGAACAATAGGAGTAAAGACATTCATTTTATAATATCCAGTAATCGTACGAGTCTAATCTCTGTAATTCTTGACAATAGGATGGCAGGACGACGCGTGACCCGATCCGGGAACTCAGGCGATGGAGTTCCGGAAGACCAGGACGGAGAGTTCCGTCAGTTTCTCGGCGTGATGAGAGAGATGCTGGTGGTGCAGCACCAGTTGGTTCAGCAGTCCCAGCGTGCTGCCCAGACTGTCCCAGTTGCACCACCACCACCTCCGCCTGCCCCACGAGCTGTTCCAGGAGTGAAGTAGTTCAATGAGCTCCAGCCAAGGACTTTTTCTGGGAAAGAGGTACCCCTAGCTACTGACGAGTGGATCCAGAGCACTGAGGAGAAGTTAGTTGCCTCGAAGATTCCCGATGATACCCGAGTGGAGATAGAAAAGATGCAGCTGATAGAGAATGCAAGGAACTGGTGTCGCATTGAGGAGAGGCGTCTGGAGAAGCCAGTGGAGTGGAAGACCTTCAGGTCTATGTTCAAGGACAAGTATTTCACCAAGTCTGCTAGGAGGGACCTATTGAGCAAGTTTATAGATCTGAAGCAGGGGGATATGACTGTCGAGGAGTATGAAGCTGAGTTCGAGATGCTGAGTCATTTTGTTCCGCATATGGTGAGGAAGGAGGAGAAGCGAGCTGATCGCTTTCATCAGGGACTGCGTCCGAAGATTCAGGCTTCTATATCTTCGGCGAGTTTCACGACTATGAGGGAGGTGCTAGATGCTGCGAAGAATCATGAGCTTATTTCGCTCTTACCTGACCCTCCAGCTGATAAGGGGAAGCGTCCTATGGAGAAGTACCGGCCACCTGCTAGGCCGACGATGAGGCCAGTCCAGACAGTGCCTTTCAAGAGGCCAGGAGCACCTATGCAGATTCAGAGTAAGGGACCATGCCATTACTGTGGGAAGACATGACACGTTCAGAAGGATTGTAGGAGGAAGCTGGGACTGTGCTTGATTTGTGGAGATGCTTCGCATGCAGCCAAGGATTGTCTGAGAGCGCGTCATGCTATGGTCGGAGCACCATCCCCGCTACAGAGTAGAGCACCTGCCCCAGTTCAGAGAGGAGCTGCCGTTCGTGGACCACCCTTGGCGCCACAGAGGCAGATGTATCAGAGGGCAGTGCAACCCCAGAGGCCGGCATACACGATGACCGCTGTTGAGACTGAGGAGCTGGATGGAGTTATTGCATGTATACTTCGAATCTAGACTTTCTTTTCGTAATATAGATCTTAATGTTTAGCTATGTTTTTTTACCTTGTTTGCTAGAGTAGTGTTGTTGACCTTAGTCTCTTTACATCTTAGGCACGATTCTTATGTCCTCTCACCCTGCCTTGGCTTTGTTTGACTCCGGTGCATCTATATGCATCTTATCCCGAAGTTTCATAACAAAGCACTCCATTCCCACTCACACACTTCCTAAGTGTTGGGACATCACCACAGGGAACGGAGTGATGACTGTGAACTTGGGTTGTCGATCGATTCCTTTAGTGGTCAGTGGACACGAATTATTTGCAGACTTCATTATCCATGACCTACCGCACTTCGATGTCGTTCTTGGCATCGATTGGTTGGGAGATTTTCACGCCTCAATCGATTGTCACAGTAAGAGGGTGGTGTTCCGGATTCCAGGCCATCCGGAGTTTGAGTTCCGCAGCAGAGATGAGTCGCTTGGGCCCATCAGATTTCGGGCCATGCCGGAGGTGCCGATTTTTGCAGCCATGCAAATGGAGATGGAGATCGAACGACCAGCAGTCGTCAGAGACTTCGACGACGTCTTCCTGGAGGATATCTCTGATCACGCCCCGGCGTACACGTCCCGGAGCGACGGTTGTAGTTTTACCGCAAGCGCACGGTATAGCGGCGAGCGGGTATCGAACACAGGGAGGACGAATGACCGTGCTTGCTCCTAATCACCCTGGCTATTTAGAGGGATAATTGCCTTGGGCGATCCTGTCACAATCGTCAGACAAAAGTGCGAAATATCAAATCAAATAGAGAACTCCTAGGGAATGGGGAATCCCCACTACTCACCGTATTTCACAATTGTGGTTCGCCGGTATCGAAATTACTAGGATGAGAATTTGGATGAACTAGTTGCAACTAAATGTGAAACCAAGCTCACGCTCTCGCGCTGTTGCCGGTCTATAGCTATCCTAGGTTTGGGTCCAATCTCTTGCAAACCCTAGCCTAGGGAAGCTAGCATTGGGATCAACATCATCGTCCCATTGCGCACCGAGTCCAATCTCTTGCAAACTCGGTCCACAATCTAAATTAGGATAGTTCCTACCCGTCCAATCTCTTGCAAACGGGTATCGGCGCGGAATTGCAACCGGAGATCCTAGCATCGGTCCAATTTCTTGCAAACCGATACTTCGAAAATCCGACTCCAACCCAATTCGGATTTCTAGGGCTTCCTATCGAATTGGGATCCAATCTCTTGCAAATCCCAATTGATGTGAATACCTAGCTATCCGTAGTAATTCGATCCCAATCTAATCCCTAATAACAATCCTAGCTCAATTTCTACCGGTTCAACACAAATACGAAATTGGGCTTGTAGGGTTCATCCCCACGCCCCAAGACGTGGAGACTACTCACTAATCATAGCAATAGCACAATAATTGGCAAAGAAATAGACAATGGAATTCATCACAACAATGATATAAACAATAAAAAATAGAGTTTTTGTGGAAGAGAAGTGCAAACCAATGTAGATCTTCAATCAACCCAATAAAAATCCAAGTTTTTCTCTTCACCAATCACAATTAATAAAGCTAAAAAGTAGACTCAAAAAGCTGCAAAAAATCTGAGAGGAGGCTCTCAAAACTAGGGTAAAAACAGAGCTTAAATAGCCCCAAAAATCGTCTAAAAATCCTGACCAAAACGCCCCTGCACAGCCTGTTTTCCGCAAATTTCGCTACAGGCAGCGCATCGCACTCGGCCGAGTGACAAAAGTCGCTCGGCCGAGTGAAAACCCTGTCAATTTCCAGTAAGTCGTGGGCTTCAGGGGTCTTCAGTTCGGGGGCGGCTCGGCCGAGTGAGTTGTCGTCACTCGGCCGATGGCTTCACTTCACTCGGGCGGACGGGATTTGCCACTCGGCCGAGTGGGTCTTCTGAAGCTCAGAGGCCGAAAAACAGTAACTTCGGTCTTTTTGAGAGCCTTCGTCTGGACGCCACTCGGGCGGACGTGGTATCGTCACTCGGCCGAGTGGGTCTTCTGTGCTCGGCCGAGTGCACAGGTAACTTGTGTCTGAATTGGTCGGCCGAGCAGTGTCTCGCTGGTCGGCCGAGTGGCTCCTCCACTCGGCCGAGTGGGACACAAAAAATGCCCAAACTGGTCGTTTTGGCCTCCTCGTCGCTCCGGCGACGTCCATTCTTCTTCCTCTCCTCTCCAACAGCAAAATACCCCTCGGGGAGGTCGTCGGTGGCCGTCTAGATTACACGCATCTCGAGATCACTCCTAATCGCGCCAAATCACCTGAAATGCGACAAAAACAACAAATCGTGAAAAGCATCGCAATATCGTCGATATATCGTGAAAAACATGATTTGGGCGATCAAAATGGCATGCAAACATGCGGGAAAAGGGTGTAAAATAAGGAGTGATCAAAATCCCCCAAGCTTGCCTCTTACTCGTCCTCGAGGAAGATAAGTAAAAAAGCGAACCCGGTGGATTCGGAAAACGAAAACGGCGAAAAACGAAAAAAAATGAAAAACGAAGAAGAATGAAAACCAAACGAAAATAAAGGAAGAAAGAAAGAAGAGGTAGGATGCTAGATCATTTTCTCAGGACGTGGGTTTCACTTACTCTTATGGCATGCACCGAGTGAGAAATACATGTCAAAGAATCTCATTTTGATATCATAGTAGAATAGTGCAAGTAGAAAATAGAAAACCCACGAACAACGGTATAATCATGAGAAACGGAATGATTTTAAAATTAACATCGCCTGAATCATCTAAAGCGGTATACAAGTCTCAGATCACACACTTTTCAATTGAACACTTTCTATCTGGAGTATAGGAGTATCACATCATAAAATAGAGAGAATAGAATAGTATGGGTTTCATGAAATGAATGCTAGGCTTAGATTTCTGGATTTCGTAAAGCTAGAAACAATCTCACCGAGTATAGAATATCACTTAGCCTAGGTTGTCGTGCTATGTCAAGTAGTCGCTCTCTCACACATCAATGGATCTCCTCCCCCAAGCTTATCTATAAGCGTGGTGGCACAAAAATATTTACATCCCCATTTTTATAAAGCTCCAAAGGCAAAGAAGAGAAAGAAGAAAGAAAGAAAATAAGCGAGATTGGGATCTTTTATTGAGGATTTTTTTTTTTTTTTCTATCATATATACAATGATCCCAATTCAAAGAGAGATAATGATATACGAGAATGTTCTTCTCTCTTTTATTATATATATTTTTTCTCTTTTTTTTTTTTTTTGGAATAAGAGATTTGGAGCTAGGAATTAATAACGGGGGAAATGCCATAAAATAGAATCACTAAGGGGAGATTCACCAATGATTTTAAAAGTAGAGAAATGTTGTTCAAGATTTGTGGAGAAAGAAATAAATATAACTCTCGGCTCACTCTATAAGATATGCACGACAACTTCAGCAGGGTGATCTAATCTACTCAGTTTCGATCGCAAAAAAGCTAACTAATCCAGATATATCATAGCTAACAATCATTCAATCATCCGGAAGTGAAGTGTACAATTCATGCATATAGAAGTGATAAAGGAAAAGAAGTCAGTACTCTAGATATAGGCATTCAATGCGTGAATCTTGGTGTGTTTTCTGTGATAGCATACATATGAATATTCAGGCTCAGCTAATAATAAAATTTCATCCATTTTCATGAGGAAAAAGTGTGGGCTCCTATTTCTAAATGCAAGCGAGTCATAGCATATGATATCAGAAATGAAATCTAAGACACGACAAATATAGCATGCATATAGAATAAGCTAACTCCACGTAGACATCATCACAGAAAATTCATCTCTAGCATGAGATGAAAAATAAGGAAGAAGTAAAGATAAAAGGAAAATGGAACTATGCAATGCGGCACACAGGTAAGTAAGGAAAACGTGATGCATGGCGAAACAAAAGGAAAATAACGAAAAATGAGTGCAAAAGTGAAAAGCGGTGTGAAAAACTGAAAATAAAGGTGGCAAATCGAAAAAAGAACGTGAAAGCTCACTCCCCCAAGCTAAACGGCACAGTGTCCTCAATGTGCAAAGTGTGGCACATAGAGAGACAAGCAATGTGAGGGGCAAGTGAGGATGGATGCATGATGGGAAGAAAAAATATATAAAAAAAAGGAAAAGTAAGAAATGAAAATATGATGCGGAAATGATGCATGCACAGCTAGGAGTGATACGAAAATAAATACGGCACCCAGAACTCTCCCTCTCTCCCAAAAAAGATATATATAGATGTGATCAAAAATGAGAATCCCAAGTAGATATGATATGATATGCACAAATAGATATGATCAGAAATATAATCCCAAAATAAGTGAGGGGAGGGGGGTGGACAAAAGTGCATCAGGACCCAGCAGAGACGGGCAGCACAACGACAGGAATGGATCAAGGCATCAAGAGTGCCTAAGAAGGCGGTGCCGCGCCGTCTCCGTCCTGAGGCGGAGGTGGTGGTGGTGGTGGTGTAGGCTGCTGAGCTGGGGTGGGCGTGGGAGTGGAAGCAGGTCGAGCGTGTGTGGGTGTGTGTGTGGGAACCTGCGGGGTGGGTGGGGGTACGCGCGGGAGACGCTCTAAGATCTGCGTCAGGCAGTAGTGGATCTGAGGGATCAGGTCAAAGCGTCCAGACAGCGTAGAGACGGTGGAGGACAGGCTCCGAAGGTCTCCTCTAAGACCACTCACCGCCACCTCAAGAGCACGTATGCTCTGCAGTACGGTGTCGGGCGGGGGTGGTGCAGAGGGTCGCACCGGTCTAGGCTGTGCAGGGCGAGGCTGGCGTACGCGTGTGGAGTATGTAACGGGCTCAGCAGGGAATGGGACAAAAGGGGCCGCGCCTGGAAAAGTGGGCCTGGCCTCGGTGTGAGGCCGGGACGCCGGCTGGCGAGGAGTGGAGGCAGCGGCAGCAAAGGAGGCGTGCAAAAGAGGTAACGAGGTGGCCAGAGAGGTCCGTGGCACAGACGTGTGGACAGACGCCACGACGCTCTCGGAGAATAAGGCGGCGGTGGAGACAGAGGAATCTCCCGCTGGGGCAGAAGTGTGCGGTCCAAAAGGTGTAACCCCAGCGGAGATCATGCTAACCATGGTCTCCACGACCGAAGTAAACGAGGGCTCTCCGCACTCGACTATGGTCGGCGGGCGCTCGGGGAGTGCGGAGCAAAGGGGCTCCACGGACAGAGGGCCTGAGGTGGCAGAGGGAGTGGTGGGGACAGCCTCGGAAGTGGTGACAGTGGTGGAAGTGGTCTCAGCAAAAGTACTCTCGACACAGGCAGAGGTAGGGACAGAAGTGTGAAGAGCAGTGGAAACGTCAGGAACAGGCTGAGAGGCCACAGGGTCGACGGGGTGGGCAGCAGGCTCGGCAGGGTGCGCAGCAGGGTCTGCGGGAGCAGCCTGGGCAGCGTGGGCAGCGGGGCCCTGCTCGGCCTCCTCGGCCTCGAGCACGTAGGCGGCGGGGATGAGGACATCCATCGCCGGAAGCCAGTCAACGTGGGCTGGTGCAATCAGAGTCCGAGCAGGGCTCGGGAGAATCATGTAATCGGCCCCATAGGGGCCGTGCAACCAGACCCAGTGACGCTCGCCGTGCGGACGCAGCATCTTCATCCGGGCCATAACGTCTATCGACAAGGAAGTGGGGCCCGGAACGCGTCGCAGGTCGTCGGGGAAATCCTCGCCGGTCATAAGAGCCAGCAGGGTAATCAGGCCGCCGCAGCATATCGGTGAGCGAGCGCCTACCGATACAATGATGCGGTCTAAGTACCATGCCGCGATATCGATCACGACGGCGGGGACAAGCTCGTCTCCATCCCTAGATAGAGCTCTGGGACGTGTCATCGCATAGAGCATGTAAAGCTCTGGCGTAGACATCGTGCCCGGCTCATATCTGGCCAAAAAGGTAGTCGCCATGAGGCGCTGGGCAATGCGTAGGCAGGGATGTACGATGGCCGAGGCCTTGGCCCTACTAGGGTCAAAGGCGGCGTGGAGACCCGTGATACGTGCCCAGAAGGCACCGGCGTCGAAAGAGGGTGGAGGGATATGTGTGGGGCCATAACCGCGATCGGCTCCGGGGACTGCGGGCCATGAGAAAAATGCTCTCATCATATCGAGAGTGACCTGGCACTCTCGATCCATGAACCGGAATGAGCATCCCTCATCGGTCCGGGCGATAGAACTCAAAACCTCAAGTGTCGGACGGGTAAAAGTATCCGCCGACACCTGGAAAAAATCTCGCCAGCCCACGTTGTCGTACAACGTGAGCATCCCCTCAAGTACCCCCAGGCATCCTAGGTCAGCGAGGTGTGCGAACCTGGAGGGTACGATCGAGCGCTGGGAGATTCGCTCGAAGACGGCGCGGTGTGCGTCGTCTCGGAACGTAATCCCGAGCGGCCCGACCAGTGGAGCCGGTGGTGGTGGCTGTGGATCGGCGGGGAGAGGCTGTGCGGGCTGTGGGTGCGCTGCAGGCTGTGCGGGGTGTGCGGGGCCTGCAGGCGGTGCGGGGTGTGCGGGGGACGGTGGAGGAGAGTCCTCCAACTCGTGGGAGGGGCCGGCATCATCCGACCGCTTCCGCTTGGCGGAAGCTCTCTTCGACCGCGGCCGTGTCCGGGGCGGCATATCTGCCCCGAGCGCGCGCCGAAAAAGTGAAAAGTGCGGCGTGTGCACAAGAGTGGAAAGAGTTTACCCAAACACGCCGCGAGTGCTAAGTAGTGGAAGCGTGCGAAGTCCGCGCCTCCACGAAGTCCTGAGCAGCCCGTAGAAACTCCCCTGAGATCCCCTAAGCTCCAAAAAGCAACCTGCGCATGGAAAAGCGATATCAGCGAGTAATAATCAAAATGTATGGAGCAATAGAGGTATAACAGATAGATATAGGAATTGATTTGGGTTAGGGGGGCGTTTAGCACATGGATCCTCAAAATATACACGAGGAGAGGAGAAAACGGTGAAAATAAGCGAACCGGAGGTGATCGGAGGCGGGGCGGCCGGCGGCGACTCGGGCGGAGTCCGGCGACGGGCGACCGGCGACGGCAGGCCGAGCGGCGGCGCGCGCGGGCGAGTGGGCGAGCGGTCGAGGCGAGATCGGGCGAGGGAGCTGAGGGGTCGCGGGCGAAGGGGTTTTTTTTTTGTTTTCGAAAACCGTGCCCCCCCCCTCGGTTTTATATAAAAAAGTTACGACTCGGCCGAGTGACTTTACTCACTCGGCCGAGCGAGGCAATTAAAAATTTCTCCCCGATGTCGCTTCGGCCGAGTGGCTTTGCCAGCCTCGGCCGAGTGGAGTAAGTCCATTCGGCCGAGTGACTCAAGCTACTCGGCATGACTCGCCCTAGGAGGGTATCCGTTTTACTCGGCCGAGTGAATATATGTACTCGGCCGAGTAGCAGTTCTTATGAAATGAGGAAAATAGACAGAGAGTTGGGTACAGCAGACTTCCCTCGTTCGTGAGCGGCTCGGCCGGACGAACTTCTTGACTCGGCCGAGTGACTAGTATACTCGGCCGAGTGAGCCTTAATTTCTGCTGTTTCTCTTCGTTTGGACTCTAAACTCCGTCTTTCTTCCTCCAGTCGATTTCATGCTCCTCCTAAGCGTCGAACGCCTTCTTGGGGCGCTCCTCATCGTCTCGTTCATCCTCCTCATGATGATCTACCTATCTTCTCTCCTGTCAAGAAAAATAGGACCCGTTATCACAAAATTTTTGGTCGGGTGACTCAAAATACTAAAAATTTCTAAAACGAAAATAAAGAAAAACGAATGAAAATAAAGCAAAAACCGTCGGGTTGCCTCCCGACAAGCGCTCGTTTTAGGTCGTGAGCTCGACCCCCTATAATTTTCAATCAATGCGGGATGTTTGGTGCACATGAGATGCACCCGTCAAACTTTCCGGGGAGCGCGCTTGGATTCGGACGTGGCGGCGTAGCGGTCTCCCTCGGAGGTCTCCTATCTCGAATAGTGTTGGGGGGAGGCTCCCCCAAGCTAGCATTTGCCCCGGTCAACGGCTTAGCCGGCGATGCCGATTTCCGTACCGGCGGAGCTTTCTTTGGAGACTTTGATTTCGAGAGCTTGCAGAGCTCTCGAATCCTTGCGACATCAGCGTCGCCTTCATCTTCATCAGTGGAGAAGTCTGGGGAATCATCATTATTGTCCTCATGGCCTAAATCCGGGCTTTCATCCAATTCTTCATCAAAAAGGGCACCGATTGAGTGAGGAATCGCCTCCTCTATCACCTCATCAAGGAGGTCCATATAATCGAGCTCCTCATGGTAAGGCATGTGCTTCATTGCCTTGGGAATGTGGAGTTCCACCTCGATGTTTCCGACGTTTAAGGTTAAGGTACCTTCACGCACGTCGACGATGACTCCGGCGGTGGCGAGGAATGGGCGCCCAAGTATCAATGAGGTGTCTCCCTCCTCCTTAATGTCCATGATGACGAAGTCACATGGCAAGCATATTCCTCCCGGGACTTGAAGTGGGATGTCTTCAGCGATCCCCACCGGCCTTGTTATCCGTCCATCGGCTAATTGAATGCGCATGTCGGTGGGTTTCAACGTTGTCCCGGTGTTAAGCTTTAAGAACATGGAGAGGGGCATGAGACTCACACTAGCCCCAAGATCTACCAACGCCTTTTGAAGAGGCACACCGCCCAAAGTGCAAGGAATCCGAAAACTCCCCGGATCTTTGAATTTTGCCGGCTCCTTTTCTCTCTTGGTGAACCAAGAGCCCTCCTCGGCTAGCATGATCTTCTCCTTCCTCTTTCTCCCCGAAATCAAGTCCTTCAAGAATTTGGCATATGTGGGGATCTCGATGATGGCGTCAAGGAAGGGAATATTTAGGCTAACTCCTCTTAGATACTCGAGGAATGTCGCTAGCCTTTTCTCCATTTTCGCTTTCGCTAGTCTTTGGGGGAATGGGACCGGTGGCATGAAGCGCCTCTCCTCAGTTAATAGCTCCGCCCTAGATTTCTCCTTGTCTTGTGGCTCCTTCTCCTTATCGACCTCAACTACCGGCTCAACCGGCTCCAAGCTTTCCTCCACGGCCTCCTCAATAGGAATCATGGCGGGGGTGGTGTCCTTCCCGCCTCTAGTTGTGACGGCAACTACGGCGTTGATGTGGCCCGTGTTGCCCCGTGGGTTTTGCTCCGGTTGCGCCGGCAATCTTTGAGTGTTCCGGTTGAGCACCGCTAATTGTTCCAAAATTTGAGCCACTACGGTATTGAGAGAATCTTGTCCCGCCTTCAAAGTAGCATTCACCTTGTTTTGCTCGACCATGAACGCCTCCACTCTAGTTTCGAAATCGGATCTTTGTGGAGCTTGTGGAGGGTTTTGGTTTTGATTCCTCCACCCTTGGTTGTATCCGGGAGGCCTATAAGGTGGGACTTGTTGCTTTGGTTGGAAGTTTTGTTGTGGAGGCCCCCTCGGCGGATAGTATTGTTGTTGGGGTGGTGGTGGTCGAGCTTGATTAGGCGGTTGTTGTGGCGGGTTCAAAGCTCCTTCATTGTTGGCGTAGGAGAATCCCGGGTGATTTCTTGCGGCCGGATTAGACCAATACCCTTGGTTCCCCGCAACATATTGCACTTGCTCCAAGGATCCTTCTCCTTGCTCTCCTCCCGAATACATGGCTTGAGATTGGTCTTGCCAATCACTCATTTGGCTTGCCGGCGTGGAGGTGGAAGGGCTTCCTTGAGGCTCCGTTATGAATTTCTCCAATCTCTCCACCACCTTGTGGAGAGAATCGAATTTGCTCGTAAGCTCCGCTACGGCCTTTGCCTCGTAGATGCTAGTCGGCTTTAAGGAGGACGTAGAGTGTCCTCGCTCATCGCCCCATTGTTGGTTATTAGAGGCCATCTCCTCAATTAGGGCCGTAGCTTCCTCGGGAGTCTTTGACAAGATTGCACCATTCGCCGCGGCATCAATAATTTGTTTGGTCCCCAGTTGGAGACCGTTGTAGAAGCTGTGCACTAACTCCCAATCTTCTATACTGTGGTGCGGGCACTGGTGCTGCAAATCCTTAAATCGCTCCCAAGCTTCATAGAGCGTCTCGTGTGGTCCTTGTTTGAAGGACATGAGAGCGCTCCGGATCTTCACCGTCTTGGATGGTGGATAGAATTTATCAATGAATGCATCCGCCAACCCGTCCCAAGAGGTGAAAACTCCGTCAGCTTGCGTCCTCAGCCAATAGAGTGCTTTGTCCTTTAGCGTGAAGGGGAAGAGGCGCAGTCTGATGGCATCAATCGGGACCCCCGGCATTTGGAAAGTGGCGCACTTCGACAAGAAAGATTGGATGTGGTAGTGGGGGTTCTCGTGAGCGTTCCCATGAAAGGGGTCTTGTTGCATCAAAACCACCAACCCCGTCTTTAGCTCGAAGTTCTTGTCGGCCGCCAACTCCGGCACGGCGATGGATGACGTAGTAGAAGAGGTTTTAGGCCGAAGCCTATCGCGAATAGATATTATTCTCGCCATTCTCGCCGCCAATTCTTCAGGAGTTTCCCGGTTGGTCATAAACCCCCCTTCCGGATATTGTCTCCTTTCCGCTCTGAGTCTCCGCGCGGTACGTTCGATCTCGGGATCGAATAATAGGGCTTCGGGATCCGCCGTAGATCTCGTGTACATGCACAGTGAAAGCAGAGTTTCAAAGAGATGATTAGTACCGTGGAAGGGTTTGGTAGAAATAGCAAAGGAAATAATAATGGTAAAAGAAATAAAATAAAAAGAAAATAAAAGAAAGAAATAGCTAGGTGAAAAAAGAATCAAACGCAATCGCCTCCCCGGCAACGGCGCCAAAAACTTGATCGCGCCCCGGCGTACACGTCCCGGAGCGACGGTTGTAGTTTTACCGCAAGCGCACGGTATAGCGGCGAGCGGGTATCGAACACAGGGAGGACGAATGACCGTGCTTGCTCCTAATCACCCTGGCTATTTAGAGGGATAATTGCCTTGGGCGATCCTGTCACAATCGTCAGACAAAAGTGCGAAATATCAAATCAAATAGAGAACGCCTAGGGAATGGGGAATCCCCACTACTCACCGTATTTCACAATTGTGGTTCGCCGGTATCGAAATTACTAGGATGAGAATTTGGATGAACTAGTTGCAACTAAATGTGAAACCAAGCTCACGCTCTCGCGCTGTTGCCGGTCTATAGCTATCCTAGGTTTGGGTCCAATCTCTTGCAAACCCTAGCCTAGGGAAGCTAGCATTGGGATCAACATCATCGTCCCATTGCGCACCGAGTCCAATCTCTTGCAAACTCGGTCCACAATCTAAATTAGGATAGTTCCTACCCGTCCAATCTCTTGCAAACGGGTATCGGCGCGGAATTGCAACCGGAGATCCTAGCATCGGTCCAATTTCTTGCAAACCGATACTTCGAAAATCCGACTCCAACCCAATTCGGATTTCTAGGGCTTCCTATCGAATTGGGATCCAATCTCTTGCAAATCCCAATTGATGTGAATACCTAGCTATCCGTAGTAATTCGATCCCAATCTAATCCCTAATAACAATCCTAGCTCAATTTCTACCGGTTCAACACAAATACGAAATTGGGCTTGTAGGGTTCATCCCCACGCCCCAAGACGTGGAGACTACTCACTAATCATAGCAATAGCACAATAATTGGCAAAGAAATAGACAATGGAATTCATCACAACAATGATATAAACAATAAAAAATAGAGTTTTTGTGGAAGAGAAGTGCAAACCAATGTAGATCTTCAATCAACCCAATAAAAATCCAAGTTTTTCTCTTCACCAATCACAATTAATAAAGCTAAAAAGTAGACTCAAAAAGCTGCAAAAAATCTGAGAGGAGGCTCTCAAAACTAGGGTAAAAACAGAGCTTAAATAGCCCCAAAAATCGTCTAAAAATCCTGACCAAAACGCCCCTGCACAGCCTGTTTTCCGCAAATTTCGCTACAGGCAGCGCATCGCACTCGGCCGAGTGACAAAAGTCGCTCGGCCGAGTGAAAACCCTGTCAATTTCCAGTAAGTCGTGGGCTTCAGGGGTCTTCAGTTCGGGGGCGGCTCGGCCGAGTGAGTTGTCGTCACTCGGCCGATGGCTTCACTTCACTCGGGCGGACGGGATTTGCCACTCGGCCGAGTGGGTCTTCTGAAGCTCAGAGGCCGAAAAACAGTAACTTCGGTCTTTTTGAGAGCCTTCGTCTGGGCGCCACTCGGGCGGACGTGGTATCGTCACTCGGCCGAGTGGGTCTTCTGTGCTCGGCCGAGTGCACAGGTAACTTGTGTCTGAATTGGTCGGCCGAGCAGTGTCTCGCTGGTCGGCCGAGTGGCTCCTCCACTCGGCCGAGTGGGACACAAAAAATGCCCAAACTGGTCGTTTTGGCCTCCTCGTCGCTCCGGCGACGTCCATTCTTCTTCCGCTCCTCTCCAACAGCAAAATACCCCTCGGGGAGGTCGTCGGTGGCCGTCTAGATTACACGCATCTCGAGATCACTCCTAATCGCGCCAAATCACCTGAAATGCGACAAAAACAACAAATCATGAAAAGCATCACAATATCGTCGATATATCGTGAAAAACATGATTTGGGCGATCAAAATGGCATGCAAACATGCGGGAAAAGGGTGTAAAATAAGGAGTGATCAATCTCGAGTCTGCCACCCGACAGAGCTCTAGAATTTGGTATTGATCTTATGCCGGGAGCGCAGCCGATATTGAAGGCGCCGTACCGTATGGCTCCCACTGAGCTTGAGGAACTGCGGAAGCAGTTAGATGAGTTGCTGCAGAAGGGTTTCATCCAACCTAGTGTGTCACCATGGGGTGCACCAGTTTTGCTCGTGAAGAAGAAGGATGGGTCCCGTAGGATGTGCATGGACTATCGAGGATTGAATGCTGTCACTGTGAAGAATAAGTATCCGCTGCCACACATTGACGATATCTTTGATCAGCTTGGAGGTTCGAGAGTCTTCTCGAAGTTGGACTTGAGGAGCGGATACCATCAGTTGAAGGTGAAGAAGGATGATGTTCCGAAGACAGCTTTCCGGACGAAGTACGGACATTACGAGTTCGTGG